>CM053573.1:4816715-5003584 GCA_028646485.1 Cryptoprocta ferox
GAGAGAAAGAGAGAGTGGAGAGAAGCAGAGAGAGAGAGAGAGAGAGAGAGAGAGAGAGAATCTTAAGCAGGTTCTATGCTCAGCATGGAGCCCAATGTGGGGCTTGATCCCACAACCCTGGGATCATGACCTGAGCTGAAATCAAGAGTCATATGCTCAACCGACTGAGCCACCCCGGTGCCCCACATTCTCATTATTTAAACACAATTGTGCCTGCTAGTTCTTCTCTTCTTGCTGGTATCTGACAACAAGATTTGCATTTAGACATGAAATCGTCGCTTGGGGTAGACGCATCAGAACTGACTTATGAATGAATCACTTTGTAGGATTTTGCTACATACAGTTCCCAGGACTACATGGCCAATCCAAGGAGGTCCTAATTGGGTACCATTAAAAACTGGACTTAGGGCCAGAATCCTAAACCACAGATGGCATTTATCTAAAGTAATTACCTGTGACTCAACCACAGTTCACCACGATTTGCTCCTCTCACCAGCATATGGGATCAGGGAATTAAAAATAAGACGTGGATCAAATAAATTACATTTTACACTTAGCTTAGAGAATAATGTAAGACTCTAGAAGTGAAAATTTATTTTACTGAGTTTCTTGTTTATATATTTTTTAAAGAATTAAATGAATTCTTCTAATATGAAGGTGTCATTGTTAAGCTTTAAAAGAGAGAAACACTGAATTCATATTAGCTATAAATTATCAGCTTTAATGCCCCTTCATCTGTTTCCAAGTGAGACGAGTGTTTTCAGATTCTAGTGTGCTCTGGAAGGCATGGGTGCGTGTGGGCCCACCTGACAGTGGGAAAATGTCAGCTTTGTCATGACCCACCTGACAAAACTGGAAGGTCACATTTTGTCAAGAGTGAAGGACAACTTCAATCCTGACCTTACATTTTCCCCCAGCTCCTCTCCCCTCCCCTCTGGGAGAAACGTGAAAGGTGCTGCAGTTTTAGGATTATGAGTTTTGGAAGGAGACAGACCTGAGCTTGGATCCTGGTGTCATCACCAACTAGCTGAGTGAGCACAGGTGGGTTATCTGATGTCTCCAAGCCCCTGTGCCCTCACCTGTAAAATAGGGGTGACACAGCTGCTAAAGATTTAAAACAGTGATGAGTGGACACTTCTGGCTTAGTGCTTAACACAGAGCCCCGTAACTAGGGCAGCATTCAGACAGTAGCAGTGTCTCTGACTGGCAGAAGGTGGCCCCTGTGCCTTAAGAGGGAAACTGGGGGTGCCTGAGTGGTTCAGTCCGTTAAGCGTCCGACTTCAGCTCAGGTCATGATCTCATGATTCATGAGTTTGAACCCCACGTCAGGCTCTGTGCTGACAGCTCAGAGCCTGGAGCCTGCTCTGGATTCTATGTCTTCCTCTCTCCCCCTCCCCAGCTCACACTCTGTCTCTCTCTCTGTCTCTAAAATAAGTAATAAAACATTTAAAAAATTTTAAAGAAGAAAACTGAATTTTCTCCCACTGCAGGGCATGCACCGAACTTCAAGAGAGGACCAAAGTGTCATCTTCTTGTTTGAAGTATTTGCTTATGATTGAAATGGACCTGGTTGACCCATAGTTATGTCTCCTTCTTCATCCCTATTTATTATTTGTGCCTTGTTGAAATATTTTTCTCTATTAGTCTCCTTAAAAACCTAACTTTTAGTTTAATTTCTTGTTTTGTATGTTATATCTTCCTTCTAATGTCTTTGAGTTTCCTTTATTTTTCTAGCTTATAGAATTGAATGTTTAGCTCATCCGTTTCCAGTCTTTCTCTCTTTTAAAAAGAAATACATTGAAAGCTATAGATTTCTCCATTGAACACTGTAGCTACACTTCACAAGATTTAAAAATACATATATATGTTGCTTGTTTTTAATAGGCCATGTAAGCTCATTTATATTTCCTTGAATTTCTGGTACATTTGGTATTTTCCACTTATCATGCTTTGTCATTGATTTTCATACCCTTTTGAACTTCTCTGCTGTCTGTTAGGTTGTTAGTGTTCTCCCCATTTCTTCTACTGGTGTGAAAGTTACAAATTCATGTCTAGTATTTGTGGGTAACCTAGTGACCTTGACATCAACAGCTCACTTACAAAGGTTGTGGTTGGTGAGCATATCTGTCATTCTCCTGAACCTGACTTTGTTCATTCTGATCTCTTTCTCCTACTTTCCACATTGTTTTTTCTCAAATTTTAATTCTGCCTTCTTCTTAACATGCTCATTTGTATTTTTAAAAGTGAATGGTTAGAGGTGCCTGGGTGGTTCAGTTGGTTAAGCATCCTTGATTTCGGCTCAGATCATGATCTCCTGGTTTATGAGATCGGGCCACAAGTTGGGCTCCATGCTGACAACACAGAGCCTGCTTGGGATTCTCTCTTTCTCTCTCTCTACACCTCCAACTTTTTCTCTATATATAAAAATAAAGAAACTTAAAAAAAGTGAATGCTTATTTACATTTACCAGTGTATTCATAGAGTTCTTTATTCATCATTGCTTGTGGTGGGATGGTCTGAATAGTTAAGATCTGCTATGGCCTGTTGTCTAGCCAGATGGGACAGAGGCTTGACCTGGCAGAGTGGGCTTAGTAGGCTGTGCATAGTGGCAGAAGACCCACCTGTTACTGCAGGACTCATTTCCTTCTTGCTGAGGTATTATCTTCAGTAGTTTCTTAAGTGACAATCTGGAAGTAGGAAGTTCTCGCATTCTTTTTATGTCTCAAAAGATTTTTGCTTTGCTTCAGTTGGGGCTGATAATATAGCTGGGTATAGAATTCTGTATCGACATTTATTTCCCTTAGAAGTTTTGTGGTATCTTCTCATGATTTTCCTACATATTTTATTGCTGATAAGTAGTGTGTTGTCAGTATATCAGACCTTAACATTGCTAGTAATATTTTTCTCTCCAATAGGATTTAATATTTTTCTCTGGCTCTGAGATGCTGTATAGTTTCATATAGTTAAGACATGGATTTACAAAAAAATAATTGTTCTGCTTCCCTTATAGTATTTCTGGAATCTGAAGATTCATGTGATTCATAATTTTGGAATTTCCTTCAGGAATATTATCTCTCCTGTTGTCTTCTTCTAAGATTCCTATTAAAAATGGTTTAGAATGTGTCACTCTTTTCTCTAACTTCTTTTTCACAATGTTCAACCCTTTACCTCTCTGTTGTACATTGGGTGATTTCATCATACCAACTTTTTTCTGTATTATTCCCTCTTTCTTCTATGTTTTTATGAAGTTTTGTTTAGTTTTATCTTTCTGGATTTGGTTTCAGAGGACTCAGCTACTCTGATGTCATTTTGTGGCACACTGTGGTCATTGGTCTTAGTGAGAGGCCTATCCTTCTGTTGTTTATTTTCTTTTATTCCCATCACCCACTTCCTCCTAGGCATGCCCCCTCATTTGAAATGTCCTAATATGTTTAATGTGCCTCTTTTGGTATGTATTTCTGTACACTGTACAGTGTTATCATGTGAAAATGTTGGTTTTAATTTGTATAATCAAAAGGTGTAATATATCTTTTAATTTCAGTCAGTGCTATGTTTGGAATTCTTCCATGTTGCTATATATAAATTGAGTTTCTTACATCTTATCGATGTATCGCGTTCAGTGGTTTGGTAACCACCACATTTCATTTATCTACTTCCCCAGAGAGAGACACCCAGATTACCTTCAAGCCTCACCACCACAAATTTTACTACAGTGAATATCCCTTTCTGGACTTGTGTCAGAGTTTTTTGGGGGAATGGATACAGAATTATTTTGACTGACCATCACCAGATTGCTCTGTACCATGGCTGCATTATTAGTCTACACTTTTTTTTTTTTTTTTGGCAAGGCATGAGGGTTCCCATATTCCTGTATCCTTACCAACTCCTGGATATATTTGGTTTTCTAATTTTAGATAGATGAAAAAGCTGTAAAATAACAGCTTGACATTTTAATTCTTATTTATTTCTGATTACTAATTAATTTTAGGATTTTTTTAAGTTCATCTGAGCCTTACGGTTCTCTTTGAAAAATTGCCCATTCATATACTTTGCCATGTTACCAGTGATGTTTCTGTCTTTTTCTGTTTGATTTTCGAGAGTTCTGTGCATATTCTAATATATACACAGAAAATATCTTCTTCCATTCTGTCACTGTTTTAACTTTGTCCATGGTCCTCTGCATTAAACAGAAACCCATACTTTTCCTTAGTTTGTTTTTTGAGTAGTAATCTATGTAGAGTCAAATGCACTCATGAAAAACTTTCAGCTTAATGTGTTTTGTGATTTGAACATACTTATATTAATGCCATCTGAAACAAGAGGTAGAACATTTCAGTTAAGTACCATCATGGAAAGTTTGCTTGTTCCTATTACCAGTCATGTCCCCAAATGCAACCCCTTTCTGATTTCTATCAACAGAGTAGTTTTACCTATTCCTGGACTTTATATAAACAGAATGAAGCTGTTGCATTCTTTGATATCAGGTTCTTTTTCTCAGTATAGTAATTATGAAATTCACACATATTGTTGCCAGTTTCAGAAGTTTGTTCCTGTAATAATTTTTTTTTCATTCTCCTATTGCTAGACTTTTGGACTATTTCCAGTATTTGACTAATATGAGAAAGACTGGTTAAATATTTTTGTAGAAGTATTTTTGTAGACATATGTTAGTACTTTTGGGGGGTAAATAGTAGGAGTGGGATTGCATGTTTTCACCTTTTTAAGAAACTTCAAAAAGGTACCATTTAAACTTCTGCCAGAAATGTATGATAGTTCTCATTGCTTTACATTTTCCCTGACTTTTAGTACAATGATATTTATAATTTAACAATTTTGATGTATATAAAATAGTATCTTATTAAGGTTTCAATTTGCATTTTCCTGATCATTTAATGATACTGTTTCATGTGCTCATTTGCCATAGTATATCTTCCTTCATGATGTGGCTATTCAAATGTTTTGCCTAATTTTAATTAGGTTGTTTGTATTATAATAATTGAATCATAAGGGTTCTTTATATATTTTGGATATGAATCATTTGGTATAATATTTTGTTTCTTAGTTGTAGTATATGTATTTTATCATTGGTACCTTTCAGTTTGCAAATCAAGAAAGCACTGATAACGTCTAATTCATCAATGGCTAGTACCTAAAATTTTTTGGGCTTATTCCAAGTTTGTAACGGTATTCTCTGAGGCTTTCTTTTATAAATGTGTGGTCCAGCTTTTACATTTAAATCTTATGATTCGTCTCCAATTATTTGTTACATAAAGAATGACGTAGTCTCCAGGTTCATTTTCTTCCATCTCCAGATTATCTTATTCTTATAACAATATTTGTGAAAAAGACTTTCTATCCACCCCCAACACTCATTTAATTGACTTTTCACCTTGGTTCTAAAAAATTAATTAATCATACATGTGCGGATCTTTATTCTGTTCCACTGATCTCTTTGCTTATATTCATGCCAATTCCACACTATTATAATTATATGCAGTTAGTCTAAAAATCAAATCATATAATTTTGTGGAGGTAGTTTTGTGTATATTGTCTTGATTACTGAAGCTTCATTGCAGTCTTAAAAATCAGGTACTATAAATGATTTCTTTTAACATTGTTTTAGCTTTTTAAATTTTATTTTCTTGCTGTATTGCACTATTAGGACTTCTAGTACAATGTTAAATGTTAATTAGAAGTGAATAAAAGTAATAAGGATGGATACCTTGGCATTTCCTCCAATCCTAAGGGTTGAAATGTTCAATAGTATTTCAGCATTACGTATGATGTTATTTGTATATTTTCCATAGATGCCCTTTAACAGATTGTGGAAGTTCATTTCTATTCCTAGTTTTCTGAGGGTTCTTTTCACAAATGAGGTTACATTTTGTCCAATGATTTTTCTGTATATACTGAGATAATGATATGAAATTTTTCTTTAGGAATTAGTTTTATTGGTTTTTTAAATCTTAAATCAATTTTGTATTTCTAGGATAAACTCTGCTTGGCCACGATATGTTATACTTTTTATGTTTATAGTATTCAATTGCTAATATTTAATTTATTTCTTAAAAATTTTTTTAATGTTTATTCATTTTTGAGAGAGACAGAGCATGAGAGACGGAGGGGCAGAGAGAGAGAGAGAGAGAGAGAGAGGGAGGGAGAGAGGGTGACACAGAATCTGAAGTAGGCTCCAGGATCTGAGCTGTCGGCACAGAGCCCAGCCAGCACAGGGCTCGAACTCCCAAGCCATGAAATCATGACCAGAACTGAAGTCAGATGCTTAATGTTCTGAGCCACCCAGGTGCCCCTCAATTGCTAATATTTTAATGATTTTTTGTATATATGTTTGTGATGGATATTACTTTTTTTTTTAAATCTTATACTGTCTTTGTTAGGTTCTAATGCCAGGATTATTTATGCAGCCTCAGAAAATTATTTGGGAAATGTTTCTTCTTCTTCTGTTGTCTAAAAGAAATTTGTGAAGGAGCAGTATCACTTCTTCCTTAGATGTTGATATCTAACCTGAAGATTGTTTTCTTTGGAGTTTTGTTTTTAAGGGGAGACTTCTGATTGCAAATTCCATTCCTTTAACAGGTAGTGAATTACTTAGATGTTTTTTCTTCTTGTATCAGTCGTGATGTATCTCAAGGCACTTGTCCATTCATGCATTTCTCAAGTACTTGTCCATTATTTATAGTATCTATTTATTGGCTTTTAAATACGTGTAGGAGCTGGAGGTATTTTTATCTCTTTTATTCCTAATATGGACAATTTGCATTTTCTTTCTTTCTTGAGCAGTTTCGCTGGAGTCCTGTCAGTTTTAGTAATCTCATCTGAAAACCAACTTTCCCCATTGTTGATTTGCTATATCTTTCATCTGTTTTTATTTTATTAATTTCTGCCCTATTTTTATTATCCTCTTCCCTCTGCTTTAGCTTAGTTTTTTAAAAATTTTCTGTTGCTTGTTAAGCTAGAAGCCTAGACTTTTTATTTCATGACATTTTTGTCCTATTTGAACAGGCGATTAAAGCTATAAGTCTCCCTCTAAGCACTGTTTTCCTTGCATTCCATACGTTTTGATATGCTGTGTCCATTATTATTCAATTTAAATGTTTTCTGTTTTTCCCTGTGACTTTTCTTAAGTCATAACCTGTTTAGAAATATGTTATTTAGCTTCCAAATATTTGAGTAATTTATTTATTTTTATTTTTTAAAAGTTTATGTATTTATAAAGAGTGAGAGAAAGAGTGAGAGAGAGAGAGAGAGAGAGAGAGAGAGAGAGAGAGAGAGAATCCCAAGCAGGCTCCGCACTATCAGCACAGAGCCCAATGCGGGGCTTTAACCCACAAACTGTGAGATCATGACCTGAGCCAAAATTAAGAGTCAGACACTTAACCAAATGAGCCAACCAGGTGTCCCCAACTATTTGAGTATTTCCAAAGTTATATTATTATTATGGATTCTAATTTTAATGTTTTGTTGTCAGAGAACATACTTTGTATGAATTATTATAATTTGAGGGTTTTTTTAACAAAATGTCCAAGAATATGATTTATCGTGGTGAATGTTGGATATGCTCTTGGCAAGAATCTGTATTGTACAGTTGTTAAATGGAATGTTAATTATGTTTAATTGGTTGAAAGTATTACTCAAGTCTTCTATGTCTTTTGAATTTTTGGCCTACTTGTTTCATCAGTCCATAAGGAGAGGCATTTAATTTCTCCCATTATGAACGTAAGCTTAATTTTAGCAATTCTTAGTTCTGCCAATTATCACATCATGTGTTTTGTAGCTCTTTCATTAGGTGCATACAAATTTAAGTCATTATTTATTCTTGACGGAGTAACTCTTAACATTAAATAATATTTTTTTATCTCTGGTTTTACTATTTTCTTTTCTTTTTAAAAATATTTATTTTTGAGAGAGAGAGAGAGAGAGTGAACAGGGGATGGGCAGAGACAGAGGGAGACAGAGAATCCCAAGCAGGCTCCATGCTGCCAGCACAGAGCCCAGTGTGGGGCGCAAACTCACGAGCTGTGAGATCATGACCTGAGCTGAAATCAAGAGTTGGATGTTCAGTAGACTGAGCCCCCCTGGTGCTCCTGGTGTTAACTATTGTCTTAAATTGTACTATGTCAGATACAAGCATAGCCATGTAGATTTCTGAGCACAGTGAATGATGGTAGGTTGTTTTTCAACATTTTATTTTTAACCATCTGTGTGTGTGTGTGTGTGTGTGTGTGTGTGTGTGTTTATCTTTGTTCTAAGTGTGTTTCTTGTGAGAGGCATATATTTGGGTTTGGCTTTTTTTTTTATCTAAACTTTAAGTGGTGTTAAGTCCATTTATATTTAATCTAAGTATCAATTCAATTGTGTTTAGGTCTTTCACCTTTTTATATGTTTCTCTTTCTTATTTCCTGCCTTATGGAATGACCAAGTTCTTATTTAACTCTGTTAACTTTTTTGGGTTGTTATTGTTTTAGAATGGTTGACCAGAACTTTTTTTTTCCTATTGAATACATCAGACAAAATTTCAGTTTCACAATTAAATTAATGTAATTTCAAGTAAATGGTTAGTGTGTTGATCAAATCTGACACAACTTCTATCAAGTTTTTTTCATAAATGAGCCATCACCATTCAGGACATTTCAAGATTTTCTTGTGCAACAACTAATTTTAGATACTCAGGACCCAGTTTTGCACCAATATCCTGCTGTAGTGACATGAGTTTTCTGTTATGTTTGTAGAAAACATTTTGTGTCAGATCAGCAAAAAGTCTGTATACTTTTAAATATTCAGTGTTGTGTTATTTTTTAGAAGTTGCTAGAAATTACAATACATATATATAACCTAGCATCATCTAATTTTCAATTACATTAAACTCTTTTTTTCTTTGAGAGAGAGGGAGAGTGAGAGAGAGCAAGAGCATGCATGAGTAGGGGAGCGGCAGGGGGAGAGAGAGAGAGAGAGAGAGAGAGAGAGAGAGAGAGAGGGAGAATTTTAAGCAGGCTCTGTGTTCAGTGTGGAGTCCAATTTGGGGCTCAGTCTTACAACCCTGGCAATCATGACCTGAGCCAAAACCGAGAGTCAGATGTGTAATGGATTGAGACACTAGGGGCCCCATTAAACTCTTTTTATTTATTTATTTATTTATTTATATTTAAAAAAATTTTTATGTCTTAATTTTGAGAGAGAGAGACCAAGAGCAAACAGGGGAGGGGCAGAGAGAGATGGAGATGCAGAATCTGAAGCAGGCTCCAGGCTCTGAGCTGTCAGCACAGAGCCTGACGTGAGGTTCGAACCCATGGACTGTGAGATCATGCCCTGAGCCAAAGTCGGATGGTCACCCAACTGAGCCACCCAGGCGTCACCCCCCATTAAACTCTTTTAAAAAAGCACCTCTTGGTTGCATAATTCCATTCTTCCCCTTTACCCTTGTCTTCTTTTATTCGTCCGTCCGTGTTCTATAAACTGTACATGTTGTTACTATTTTTGTTTCAAACAATTGGAGCCTGAGTCCATATATATAGCCTATATATTTAATAGAAGCTACACACACACATATTAAAGATAATACATGGGTCCTTTATTTTTACCACATATTGCACTTTCTGTGTTTTAATTCTTTCCTGCAGACCGGAGCTTCTGTCTGGTATCACGTCACATCTCCCTGAAGAAATTCTTTTAGCAATTTTTTGTGGCACAGGTTTTCTACTGCAAAAATCTCTGAGTTTTTCTACAGCCAAAAATGTCTTTACTTAGCTCTCATGTTTGATGCATACTTTGGCTATATATATAATTCTATACTGGCAGCTTTTCTTTTCTCTTGGCACTTTGTAAATTCCATTCCATGGTGAGAAATTCAACCCTCGTTCTTTTCATG
The DNA here is from genome assembly GCA_028646485.1 of Cryptoprocta ferox. Taxonomy (NCBI): domain Eukaryota; kingdom Metazoa; phylum Chordata; class Mammalia; order Carnivora; family Eupleridae; genus Cryptoprocta; species Cryptoprocta ferox. The sequence goes on from CM053573.1 coordinate 4,826,599, forward strand.
CTTCCTCTGCATATGATATGGGTTGTTTTGTAGGCTACTTTTAAGATTTTCTTTCCATTTTCCAGTTTGCCTCTGATGTAGTAGGTATAATTTTAAAATTATTTTTTAAAACAATGTGTGTTCATGGTTTGCAGAGCCTTTTGGGTATGTGTGCTGATGTATTTCATCAATTTAAAAAATTATTGACAATTGTCTCCGAAAATATTTTTTCTTCTGTATCTATCTCCTCTCCTGCCCCTCCAATTATTTATATTGCTTGGTTGTATATTACAGGTATTGGATGCTTTGTTTTATTTTTTTTTCACTTGTTATTCTCCTTGTGTTTCCGTTTGGATGGTGTCCGTTGCCCCACCTTTGATTTCACTGATTTTTTCCTCTATTGAACCCAGTCTGCTAGTAAGCACATCAACTGAATTTGTCCTCTCTGGTATTAGATAATTTCATTCTCATAGTTCCATTTGATTTTTGTCTTTTCTGTTTCCCTTTCTCTGCTGGAATTCCTTATCTGTTCACACTTGTCAACATTTTTCTCTAGATCCTTCATTATGAAGACTTTAACATCCCTAAGTGATAATTCAAACATCTGGGGCCGTTTCCACATTTGCTGCTATGGACTGTTTCTTCTGAAATGCAGGCCCTGTTTCCTCACTTTGTGTATCTTGTGATTTTTGTTTTATGTTGAACATTGTTTTGGGTAAGGAATACTTACCTCCTGAGAAGGACATGCCGCTCTGTTGGTCTGATGGTGGGAGGCTGAAGCAATACAACAAGAGCTGAGCTGGTCCAGCCTCTGCTGCAGAGGTGGCATCTGTAGGTGATTCAGCTCACCTGCTGTGAAGGTGGGGCTCAAACTCTGCCTTCAGAAGGGTCTGGGATCGGAGCACCAGTCAGATTCTTTTGATCTCTTCATACTTTGCAGGGCCAACCACCAACTTTCTAAACTATGGGAATTCTCTTTCTGCTTTTTGAGCCTGCCTGCCAGCTTTTTGAGTTTCTAGAGGCTTCTCTTTGGTCTCTAGACCCATTTCTGGCATTCTGCACATGGGGGCCCTCCCTTTTTGCCTGAAAGCACCACCCTCAGCCTTTGCAGAACCACTAGAGTGTACTTGATGAGTGTCTAGGGATCTTTGTAGGGTTTGTCTCAATTTCCCTGACTTTCTCCCAGTGTTTGGCATTTATTTTCTTTGCTGGATATATTCTTGTCTCCTTGTTTTCCTACTATAATCTCCCTTTTGATATTTGTTAATTACTTGTTAACAAATATTCTATGTGTTATTTTTATGTTTAAATTTATTTTTTCCATTAAAATTTGTTAATGTGTATTTATTTTTGAGAGAGAGAGAGAGAGAGAGAGAGAGAGAGGCAGAGAGAGGAGGGAGGCAGAGAATCTGAAGCAGGCTCTGCACTGTCAGCGCAAAGCCCGACATGGGGCTCAAATTCACGAACCACAAGATCATGACCTGAGCCAAAGTTGAATGCTCAACTGACTGAGCCACCCAGGCAGGCACCCCATATTTTAAATTTATGATACCTTGCTATATTGATACCTTACATCCAGGTTGGAAAGGGGGACATAAGAAAACAAAACAAAACAAAAAACAAACAAATTAAGTGTGTGGTGAGTGAATGGGAGAAAAGTTGCATAACGTTTATGTAAAGAGGACATTTCTCATTTGTACAGAGCTTAAGCTTATGAAAAATACAGCTCTGGTACAAGGTGAGTGTTCCAGTCAAGGTCTGCAGGAGAAATAGAACCAGTAAGATATACAGATAGATAGACAGATACATACATACATACACAGATGGATAGATACATGTATAGATACATATATACATAGATAGATGGATCAATAGATACATGGACAGATTTCAAGATATTGGCTCACACAAAAATATTGGAGTTGGTTGGGTTAGACAAGTCTGAAAACTGTAGGATAGGCCAAAGGCAGGCTGGAAACTCTGGGGTAAGAGCTAATCTGGTGTTCCGCATTCAGAATTTGCTCTTGGGAGGGGAAACCTCTTAAGACCTTTCAACTGATGAGATGATATCAACTCAGATTATCCAAAGTAATCTCCTTTCCTTAAAATCAATTCATTGCCGATGCTAATCATATGTGCAAAATACCTTCACGGCAATATCTAGACTAGCGTTTGGCTGAATAACTTGGTGCTACAGCCTACTTATAAGTTGATGCATCAAATTGACTATCACAGCTGGAAAGGGCATATTGCACAATACGGTACAGCACGTGCTAAGGAATAATCTTTAAGGAAGAAAATAACCGTAAGCAAGAAAAGGAAAGGGTTCCTAGGTCATTCCTCCTCCCATGGGAGGCATGCTGGGGCTAGGTATCCTGAACAGTGCGTGGGTGGGTCTGTGTCCAGTCGAGGGGCCTGCTCTGTACCCCCTGATTCTCCTTTTTAGGAACCCGAGAGAAATCCTAGTAAACAGGAAGATAAGCGTTCCATCTGTGTTTAGGCATCAGCTGCCACTGGAGTTGTCTGGGAGAGCCAGCTGCCCGACACCTAGAAACCCCGAGGCCCGTGGGAAGGAGCTGTCCCTCTTGTCAGGGGGATGAAGTCCCGTTCAGATGCAGCCTCTCATGCCAGCAGGAAGGGGGTTCCCGCTTCTAGTTGGCTTATCATCCAGGCTACAGTGAGTGGACTCCCAGGGCCACCTCCGATCATTCTGCTCATTGCACTCCAACAGTCTATAGGGTATATACACCAACATGTTAACAGAAGGCATTTTGTTTTTGCAAGATGTAATTATGCAATAATTACATGCAATCATTTTTTTCCACCTTTCCATATTTAATAAAGTTTTTACAGTGAATATTTCAATTTTATAATTCAATCAATACAACTATTAACATTTTCAATAAACCAGGAGATGAGCTTATGTTCCATAAGGAAGAAAATAGGATTCTTAATAGTTTGCTTTATTCCATAAGTCTCCACCTAGAATTACCACAAACATCTCCTTGAATGTCCAGTGCCTTATGGTAGCAGTGGTTCATGGGGGTGGCAAAGGATGTCCTAGACCTTGGGAGAGCCCCTCTTTGTGGGAAATTGGACAGCTTCCATGCTCAGGGTATTAGAAATAATTAATCCAGAGTCATTGTCTTTTTTTTTTCCTAAGAAAAAATTTTTAATGTTTATTTATTTATTTTTGAGAGAGAGAGGGAGACAGAGCACGAGTGGGGGAGGGCAGAGAGAGAGGGAGACACAGAATCTGAAGCGGGCTCCAGGCTCTAAGCTGTCAGCACAGAGCCCAACGTGGGGCTCGAACTCACAAACCGTGAGATCATGACCTGAACCGAAGCTGAGTGCTTAACCGACTGAGCCACCCAGGCGCCCAGTATTTTTTTTTCTTTTCAAGTAGAACAGCCATTCTTAAAGAAAAAAAATACGTATATTTGAACCATATTCTCAAATGCCTTGTGCTTCGATAAAGTTAGCCCCATAACTTTTTAACGTGATCTCTTTGTTCTTGCTTTATCGGAAGTTGTCAAATTGGTGTAAAGTTTAGATAAGAAATTCTGGCACATAAAGAAGAATTTGGCAGGGACAAAGGGAGGTAGTACATATGCATTGCTCAACATTTCAGCCAAAGATAGTTTATATACGAGAAATGGAAAGAGGAATAGACAGAAGAAATATTATTCTACACTACTGGGGATACTTGATCAAGAACTGTAGTTTGTAGAGAAGAAATTTTCATAGAAAGTAACAAAAATATTCTACAGGGTGAATTTTAATGTTTTTCAAGCTAGCATTTCTGATCATTTTCACATCAATTTAGCTTAACGAGTAATATTCACGGAGTGCTTATGTTGTGACTGACACCAATCTAAGTGTCAGAAATAATAATATGGCAGTAAACAAAGCATACCAACTGTTGCCCTGACAGAGCTAAAGCATCAGTGAGGTGAGACAAATGATGGACAGAATAAACAAATCGGTCCTAAAGTATTTTTTAAAGAAATAAAGAAAGAAGATCAAAGCTGAGGGGTACAGAGTTCGGTATAAAATGAGAATTCTTTCAAGGGGTGAAATAAAGATCCTACTTCTCTATTCCTTGAAGGGGTCCTGTTTGGTGTAGTGCACTCAGCAGTAGGTAACTGATGGGAAACAAGTCCCACTCCAATGGGACTTGTTTAGTCTGGATGCTTTTATGTTTCCTGAGCTCCACAGGGAAGACATCTGTGATCCTGCCACCCTCAGTGTTCGGTGGCTTCCAGAGGGAATTGTTATTGTTGTTGTTATTTGGAAGGGAAGGAGAAGCAGACACAGAGTCCTAGCTGTGTCCCCACAGTAAGCCACATGGTTTCATTTCCATTTCCTGTCTTAGCAGTGGCACAAAGGAGTGAGCTACCATGTGCAAGGGCATTGCAGTTAATGGTGCTGGGAGACTGGGGCGCCGGTGTGAGTGACCCCAAAGCTGGGGCCAACATATTCCCGAGCACCATAGTCACGGTGTCCACAGGGCCATGATGATTTTAAGAGTCCATGAAAATGTTTTAATTTCTTTTAAAACCAGAAAGAAAAAAAATGAACATAATCCTCCCAAGATTGTATTTGCTTTTATACTGATGCAGTCGTAAAATATAATCCTTTAACAATTTTTTATGGAGAAAGGACCCGGGAATGCCCTAATGTGGTCCTACCTGCAGCCCAGTGTCTTTCATAGTACTATGACCAACACCCCCTCTTCCGTTCTATTACCATTTGGCATTTCTCGTTCACACTGAAGAAAAGATGCTTATGCATATAGAACGGGGACATCTTCAACCCATGCCCATGCCCACCCTCCTTGTGTGCCATAAAGGGATGTCTACAGAGGAGCCAAGACTGTCATTTTGCACAGTTCCCAGCACTAGGTAGTCGTGTGATGCTTATCTGTTAAATGAGTGTATCAGTAGGTGAGTGAGTGAATACTTCAGTGAATGAATGAATGAATGAATGAGTGAACGAATGCTTTCCTGAGTGAATGAATGGACAAATGAATGCTCTATTGAATAAATGAATGAGTAAATGAATGAATGCTTGATGAGTAATGAATGCATACATAGATGAATGAGCGAATGAATAAGTAAATGAACTAGTGCATGACTGTGTGAGTGAATGAATCACGCCATGCCAGGGTTGGTGGTGGTGGTGATGTGATTTCTCGTTTTCCCCAGCTGACTTTTTTCCCCAGAAAAATGTAGCATCAGCTCGCTGAATGTTTCAGACCATGGATTTGTTTTAAAAGCATTCTGTGCCACATAATACATCCTGCCTTGAACCGAAGGGAGAATTAGAAACAATTTGGAACTCAGTTCAAAATAAATTTGCTAAGTCCAGTCCATGATAAATTCAGATTGCTTTTGAGCAGTGAAGAATGGATGGTGGGCAGTTGTGTACAAAGCCAAATCGCGATGTACTCAAGCCTTGACAGTTGGTGCGCCTGGAGAGTCTTAAACTATTTAGGAGCTATTGAGGGTCGGAGGGTCAGCCATTTCTGCCTTTTAATGTAGAGCAGTTTACATGGAATTCCCTTGGTTGTGTTATTAAGATTTTTTTGTATTACTTTGGCTCTTCCCCCGTGTCTGTGTGTTGGCCTGTGGCATCCTGCCACCATCTCAGAAGGTTCTTATGGACAAAACAACTCTTCCCATCCCCAAACGTGTCACACACGTCTGCACCACCTCCTGAAGCACATGCTTATGGCTGGCTAATTGGAAAACATTGACCTATGAAATTCAGGACAATGATGACATGTGAGTGTGGGGACAGGATGAAGGCTGAAGGACCTGTTTTGCAGGGGAAATGGAAATCCTGATTTCAATCTGGACTTTGATGTCTACCATTTTGGATTGAGAATTCACATTTTAGCTTTATTTATGTGCTCCCACCTCCTCCCCCGCCCCCAACCCCACCCCAGGAAGCTTCTATGAGCTGGTGTGTAAAGTTTCTCTAAAAGGACACATGTTGTAGGTGTGTGCACTGGGGGTGGGGACACGCAGTGTGGAGTTGACAGGAGTCATAATGGTCCAATTTCCAATGTAAGGTCGGAGCCTGAAGTTTTGGAGCAAGAACTTTATGGTTCCCTAAATGTGGATGACAGTGATTAATTAGGATATATTATTTTCCCTTTATTAAAGTTAAACCTTGCCTTTTTATATAATGTTAAATAACAATGCGAAGGAACCATGAGCCCTTCCACAGTTAAGGAAATCTGGCTGGTGTTTTTGTACATCTTGAAGACCCCAAGGCACTGATTGCAAACATATGGCTGGCGATGATAATTCAGAAGCCATTTACATGGTGGGGACAGCAATTGAGCTTCAGAGAAATAAATTCCAATTTAAATCGGGTATGTTACTGATCCCAGAATGTTCCTTATGTGGGACTTATTTCTATGACAAGTGTCACAAGGCTTCTCCATGAGCACATTCGCATCTTAGCATTCTTTTGTGGGAGTTGACATCAACCAGATCGACGGCTGATATCCTGGGTAATATGGGGTAAATTTGAAGACCCATGATTACCCCCTGGGACCCTGAGAGTTTATTACGTAGCAATGAAAGGCTTCTTTTCCTTTCTATGAGAATAGCACTGTTCTTTGTTCTTTTCTCCATGTTATAGTGTCTTCTCATCAAAATTGCCTCACATGGCTGCTAAACTGTCAGGTGATATGAACTTCATTGGACGCCATTGGTCACATACAGTCAGAGATGCGTACCAGCTCTGGGACACGAGAACAGGTGTCCCAAGAGAAGCCCAGACCGTGGCTGGCAGAAGAGAATGCATATTCAAAGGGTACACTCCTTGGCTCCCGTCTTGTGTCTTCACTTCATAGTCTTAACAACCTTAAGTCTAAATGAAAAGGTGCCACTTTGGTGTAATGTGCATCAGGAAGAAGCATCCTCCTTGTACTCTGCCCCTGCCTGCCCCACCCCTGCCTCACTCCCCTCCAGTTTCCAGGTACCCACCTGGGAGGCACGGGAACCACCTGAGTCAATATAGACGCCCCTTATAGGCACACCAGTTTTCCTCAATGCCAAGTAATTTCTCACCCTAATTCTGCATTAAAGTAAGCTTACATGTATTATGCATAAAATGTGGTCTCACGTGTTTTTAAGCCATGACGCAAAACTTCTGGAAATGTGGTAGCTATGACAGCACACCCGAGGTGGTCTCTGGCAGTTCCCTTCACCGTCTCAGAGCTGCGTGAGCGCATCTTGGTGCTTCAGCCTCCCTGTGCGTCTCTCTTCTCTTCCTGCCAAAGCGGGTTCTCTTCTCTTCTCCTCTGTCAGGTCATCTACTACCTCACACGTCTGTCTGCTCCAGCCATGTGTGCTTCTAGTCTCTGTAGCTCACCTATTCAGCCTCCCCAGACAGACGGTCTGCTAGTCAACCAGCCACCCAGGGCACACCTCTCCCCACTGGCCAGGATCAGGTCCAGACAGCTGTGGCCAAGGAGCTGAGTCCCCCTAGCGCAATGCCTGACCCTCCAAAGGAAATGCTGGGGGCTGAGGAGATCCGGGAGCTTTTCGGGGTTTCTCAGATGGGGCTGGGGAGCTACCGGTCCCACCGCATAGTCTGACCACTATGACTTGGGACTCCACTCAGCTCCCCAGTTTTCCCTCCCGGGGGCTATTTCACCCCCTCTGTTCTGTGCCATTTTTACCATCATCCCTCCTTTTGGCTGCTAACATAGGCTATGAATTTTACCCTTGAATAAGCCCGAGAGCTGAATGTCTTTGTCCAACAAGAAAACCAGGAGAGAGTTTCATACTTTAGGAAGCATTTGAGCTTTAAGATGTGCAAGAATGTGTGTGGTGATTAAAAGAAATAACACTACCAGTGAACCCTAACACTCTCAAGTCCCACTTCCCTTTTGATAATGGATGCTTTGGAATAACCCTTTACTTCCTGGCGTGAAATTTATAAGTACTATTACCCACCTACCGACACACTGGATCTGTGTTCATAGACATCACATTCACAGCCATTCAGTGACAGGGGGAAACCTCTGCCTTCTTGTGTCTGAGCATTTGCCTGGTGAAATACGCATTTCATTAAGTGGTTTTTATTTCATCTTGTCTTTAGGTTATAATTAATTCTATTTATATTGAGTTTTTAAGTAGCTTTATTCAGGCATTATTTTCATATCATTTCCTTTCCTTTTACATGTTCAATTCAGTAAGGTTTATGTGTATAGAGTTGTGAAACCATAACCAGGATCTAATATTAGAACATTTGCATCAACCCACAAAGAAGCCCCACATGCATTAGCCGTCTTTCCTCATTCCGTGCCCAGCCCCAGGCAAACCACTAATCTATTTTAAATCCTATCGATTTGTCTTCTTTGGACATTTCATGCGAGTGGAATCATATAATACTTATATGATGTCTTTTATGTCATGTTTTTTCACTTTCCATAGTGTTTTTGAGGTGGTATCACTACTTTGGTTGTTTTTAAAATTTTTTATCATTTTTTCATTTTTTTTCTGTTTTTATTTTTATTTGCATGTATTTTATGCAGAATTTACTCCCGGGCCATACGTTTTTGTTTCTTCAGTTTCTTCTGGGATATCTTTTTCTTCTGTGCAACTTTGTCTTCTGGTTTAGGGACAACCTGCTCTTTTTCAGTAAGGATTGTCTCAATGTGGCCGGGAGAGCTCATTTATGGGTTAATCCGACCATGCGCCCTGTAAGTTCCACGCCACATCTTGGGGGCCTTGTTCACCTGGATGTGCTCAATGACCAGAGAATCTACATCTAAACCCTTAAGTTCAGCATTACTCTGCATTTTTAAGCAGGTGCAATAAAAATTCAGCACTCTTTTTGGGCCACTGACCCTGTGTCCAGACCCACTGTTTGGCCTGGGCACACCTACCAACTCCACCATTGTAGCATCAGAATGGCACACATTGCTTCTGCAAAGTGACGTCTTTCAGATTCTTGGTGGCTTTTCAGATGTGCATACCCTTGATGGCCGGGGCAGTTTCCTGTGTGTTCTTAAAGTGAACACGAGATTTGAACCTCTTGATTTACATGATTTTGTTGGGTTTTCTGGGCCAAATGAATAGCAAACCATTTTCAGAGATCACCTCAGGCCACTTACGGGAAGAGCTCATTTATTCATTTTTGAGACACAGAGAGGGATAGAGCATGAGTGGGTGAGGTGCAGAGAGGGAAGGAGACGCAGAATCCAAAGCAGGCTCTAGGCTCTGAGCTGTCAGCACAGAGTCCGATGCGGGGCTCAAACTCAGACTGCAAGACCTGAGCTGAAGTCGGATGCTTAACAACTGAGCCACCCAGGCGCCCAATACTTTGTTCCTTTTTATTGTCAAATAGTATTCCGTTGTGTGGTTATATTACATTTTGTTAATCCATTCACAAGTTATAAATGGTGATGCTATGAACATTTGTATATAAGTTCTTATACGTTAGTTTAAACTTTCCATGGGTAGGAAGGTCATGTTATTTATTATTTTTCATGAGTGCCACTGGTGTCTGTAAAAGGTCAAAAGACGCTTTGGAAAGTTTTGAGCTGAAAGACATACAAGGTGGTCATGTTCTTGAGACATTCACTACAAATTAGAACTGGGTACAACATATCCATGTTTATAAGCCAGATAGATTTAGAGTCTAGGCTCTGGTGATGATCAGCAGGTCTCCCGCCTATAGAAACACACAACAGAACATAGAAGCACTTGTGAAATTGGGTGCCATTATTTGCCAGGTGGGGTTGGTCTGCATGGTTAAGACATCGAGAATCCTTGCTTCTCCCTCGCATTGGCCAGCCACGCCAGGGCCCCAGTCATAATGGAAACACAAAGTCCTTATAGATTCCCAGAATGTCCCCCAGGATGGGACCAACCCATTGAGATGGTACTGATAGAATCCACACGTACAGACATTTATTGACTGTGTATCATGTGCCAGCCATCCTGCTCACGTGTCACATGTTCCTTCCATTCAGTCGTGACAACGGTCCCATGGACGAGGGCAGTGTTAGAGAGAGGAGCAAAGTGGCCCTGAGGAGCCCCGTTTGTAGGAGGCAGGGCAGCAGTGATGCTGGGGCAAGTTCTCGGCACCGGCCCCATGTCCCCGTGTGTGTCTACCACAGGACAAAGGAAAGTAGAAATGGTGATGGCAGCGTAGCCAGAGCGAGAGGGTGGCGGGAGGTGTGCTGCATGAGGACGTAACCCTGCCTCCTTCACGCTGGCATATCTGTGTGTGCAAACCCAGAACCTTCTCCCCAGGCGTCCTCCGAAGACTACTCATTCAGCTTCTGAGAAGAACTTTGAGGAGGCACGCTTACTGTTGTTCTTGTTTCTGTCCTTCACAGGGAAATTCATGCTTTATTATCTTCCCTTTATTTTTCTTCTCCTGCAGATGGTCTGTTGAGGAGAGTACCCTGAAGCGCCTTGTTGCCGGTGTGACTGTGTACTTCCCTCTCACACAAGGTTGCGAAGGGGAAAAACTATCAAGAGACGTTTTAGGATGGTTTCCTTTTCCGTATTTGGGAAGCCTAACCAAATATATTTGTTCTGATAATCATTAAAGGCTTGATATTTATTTATTTATTTATTCATCTAGTCATTATTTTGAAGCTTAGTTTTATTTATTTTGAGATAGATAGCAAGCAGAGAAGGGAGAGAGAGAGAAAAAATGAGCACGAGTGGGGGAGGGGCAGAGAGCGAGAAAGAGGGAGAGAGAGAATCCCACGTAGGCTCTGCACCATCAACGCAGAGCCCGACGTGGGGTTTGAACTCATGAACCATGAGATCATGACCTGGGCTGAAATCAAGAGTCAGATGCTTAACCGCCTGAGCCACCCAGGCGCCCCTAAATGCTTGATATTTGCAGGGCAGAGGGTAGGCCTCACGTTGGTAGATGATAACCGGGGAACTCCAGCTGTTGTCTCGCACAGTGTCTGGGCCTTGAAATCCTAGCTTCAGCTTTTCATTCAACTCCTGGCTTCTCCTTTGGGATGTGCTTTTTCGGGAGGCACATCAGCTAGAGGTGTTTATCCACTAAGTACTGTTAGAACACAACTATGTTATAGATATATATTTTTTCTAAATTCAGGTAATATCATTGATCTGGTAGAAGTTTGCCAACTCCTGGACTGGTCTTCCATTGCTTTTCTCACATGGTATTGGGTCTCATGGTCTTCGGTGACTTTAAACAGGAGGACAAACCATCCTGCTTAACCAGGGACAGAGGAGGGAGCCAGGATGCGTGACTATCAGTGCAAAACCCTGGACAGTTCTGGGCAAACCTGGACAGTCGGTCACCCTAGGAATGGCTTCATTTAGCAAGAGTACGCTGACAGCTCTGTCATTTTAATATGTTGTGCCCTTCCCCCCACCCCACCCTGGACAACAGATTCTCTTCCACTTCTGTGTGAAGTTTTCTTGGGGAGAAGTCAACATGCCCAACACCCACTGGCCACTGCCTTCGTATGCCAGATTCCTAACATGCTTTATTTTAGCATCTGTCTCCTGTCTGTTGATTTTCAGCAGCACATGGGCTGCAGAAGTCCCACCGCTGGGACCTCCGATGGCCTCTTTTCTGGGGCAGCGTGCAGTAAAAAATGAGGTTCTGTGTGAATTGCAGCGAGAGAGCATTTCCCTTTTTCCTTTTCAAGGCCATCAAGGTGACCTCTAGCACTCCTCTAGGAGAATACAGGGCTTCAGCTTCCCACGTTCAGACACATAGTTGAGCACCTGGTTCAAGCTCTGTATAATTTTGTGTAATTGTATTCAATTGCTCACTCAATCTCTGATCGCTTTCTAATGAGCTGTTATTTTCAGAGGTAGGAGAAAAATCAGTTCAGGAAGAGAGGACGACATGAGGAAGTGACTGGGAAGGGGGACCAGGACTGTGTTCTCTGAGCAAGGGCAGTTGGGGGAGGGGCATGCGACACAATGCTGGAGGACATCAAGAAGCACAAGATTATGTTACCAGAGCGACCCTTACAAAGAGAGGCTAATACATGGGGAAAGTCGGCAACATGCACAGACGGCTAGGTTTGTTCAATCTTTGAAGAAGTCAGCAAAGTCATTCTTCTTTTCAAGACTTTAGTTTTTTAAGTATTTAGTTTTGGGAAGGGGGGAGGGAGGAAAGAGAGGGGGACAAGGGACCCCAAGTGGGCTCTACACTGTCAGCACAGAGCCTGACGTGGGGCTTGAACTCACAAACTGTGAGGTCATGACATGAGCCAAAGTTGGAAGCTTAACTGACTGAGCCCCCCAGACCCCCCAAGACTTTAGTTTTTTACAACAGTGTTAGTTTCACGGCAAAATTAAGGGAAAGGTACAGAGATTTCTTTATTCCCCTGCCCCCAGCCATACAGAGCCTTCCCCACTATCAACATCCTACACCAGAAGGTGCATTTGTTAACTCTGATGAGGCTGTACTGATGCATCATCATCACCCACAGTCCATAGTTAACCTCAGGTTCACTCTTGGTGGTGTGTTTTCTACAGGTGTGAGTAAATGGGTAATGGCAGGGGGCCACCATGATTGTATCACACTGAGTAGCTTCATTGCCTTAAAAATCCTTTGTGCTCCCCCTTTTCATCCCTCCATACCCACCCCGAGTGCCGACAACCACTGGTCTTCCTACAGTCTCTGTAGCGTTGCCTTTTCTAGAAATATCATGTAGTTGGAATCATGCAGTGTGGAGACTTCTCCGATTGGCTTCTTTTGTTTAGGAATACATATGTAAGCTTCCTTTATGTCTCTTCCCTGCTTGTTTGTTTCTTTTTAAAAAAATGTTTATTTATTTTGAGAGAGAGAGCAAGCAAGTGAGCAGGGGAGGGGCAGAGAGAGAGAGAGAGAGAAAGAGGAGAGAGAGAGAGAATCCCAAGCAGGCTCTGCACTGTCAGCGCAGAGCCTGATGTGGGGCTCGAACCCACAAACCACAAGATCATGACCTGAGCTGAAACCAAGAGTGGGACGCTTAACCAGCTGAGCCACCCAGGCACCCCTGTTTATTTCTTTTTAGTGCTGAATACGATCCTATTGTCTGGGTGTGCAGTTTATCTATCCATTCACCCCCAAAGGACATCTTGCTTGCTTCCAAGTTTTGGCCGTTATGATTGAAGTTAATTTAAAATAATGACCAAATATGTGAATTGAAATATTAAAAGTGATATATGCTTGGATGTTATAAAAATTGAAATGCACGCGCAGGGCCTCCAAATCCAGGCTCCCTTCATGCTTTGGGCCAGTGGGTCTGTTCTTCCCTAAGCAATATCCGTAACTCCCTGTCCACGCCTTCCCATCTCCAAACACAGAAGCAACTACTTGGTCCACTTGCTTTTGTCATTATTATGTTTCATAAAAGAATATCATCATCGTCGGGGGACTTAGGATATGAACTAATATTGAAACCGAAGAACAAATAAATGAGAGAGAGAGAAAAGAAAACCATCTCACTGTGACAAATCTTCACAAACCCTGTATTTTATTAAGATGTAAACCATTTGAAGAAAAGCCAGAGGAAAATAGAGGAAATGAGGTGTCATTCCGCCAAACAAATGCTGAAAGGTGACCATATAAATGGTCTCAAATGGCAGCCCAGAAAGCAGTGATCTGTCACTGTGGAAACAGCAGAGACAGACTTAAATGAAAGGGAAGCAGTTTATGTTCTTCTGGAGACCCTGGGCACGTGAGAAAATGATAGAACAACGTGCATTCAGAATACACACCTGGACACATTTTTGTTGCTTATACTTTTCCAAGATTTAGGCTCCCCAAAAGAGATCTGTTGCGTGTGGGATACGTTGCCACCAGGGGGCACTGCACGCGTGCACAGTTAGTCTGAGTGACCGGGTTTCCATTGTAGACTCCCATCAAGGCCATCAGCCCAGGTCAGTGGACAGGTGTGGAAAATGGAGGTCACACGCTGAGAATCTGGCCCAGCTCTTCATCGGTCCAAAGGCCAAGGCTTTCCTGTGTGTTAACTCATGACCTCTAGTGTCATCCCCGTAAACAAAGAGGACTGAATATAATATTAACAGTGGATTGACTGAAAACACCCGCATGCACACCTGGTCCAATGTGTGGTGGACACCAGTGCAAGGGGCTTGTGGATTTGCATGGGAACGTGGGGCCACAGAATCTGGGGCTGGCCAGGAATTTCCAGATCATGTCTCCCAAATCCCCACCCAATGCAGGAGGCCCCCCAGGAGCCGTTTGCCTACCTGACTGCTCGTCTTCTAGCCGTGCTCTTGAGATTTTCTAAGCAGATCTTACTCCACATGGAACTCATTCCATTGAGCAACAGAAGGTCCCTCCTTGTATTGAGGCAACATGGGAGGTCTCTGTAATTCTGCCGCTTGACTTTGACATCTTTTTACCTCGCTGTTGTAGTATAATTTCCCAAAACTAGTGGTTCATGCATTTCCAATTTGTTTTGGCCTTGTAAGGTACATGGTAGATAATTTATGTTTTGGCCGTGTAAGGTACATGGTAAATAATTTTCTCTTCTTGACCGTAGGCTGCTATCCAAGAGACAAGAAAGGGTAACAAATTGCCTGTTGTTGCCTTTATTAAACAGAAGTCAAAGAACATGAGGCCAGTTCTAATATTTGATTTGGCTTAATTGATTGGCAGAAAGAGAAACACAGAGGGAAGTTCCCTATAGTACCAGGTTTATAATCCCACTCTGGGGAAAAAAACCCATAGAGAAAGGGTCACAATGGGAATCCTCAAAAATGGCTGTGTGTGGGGGGTGGTCGGAAACTGGTTCCTTTTTGTATTCAGTGCCCCAGAAGAGCCAAAGAGGAGATCAGGAGGCCCCGCTCAGTGCTGATGGTGCCCATAGCTGACATCCCCAGGCTCATGTCTGCTCAGAGGACTTTAAGTTTCTTATAAGGTTACCTTAAAAAAGAAAGCCTATTTTCTGGAGTGACACAGGACAGGTTGTCAGGGGACGATGTGGCTGTCCTTTAATCGGGCACTGTTTTATGTACATAATAAAAATGATTTCTGCCCGCTTATCAAATCTACGTATGGGCTCATAAATTCACTTTATCCTGGCGACCCTAGTGAAGGACATTTCTCCATGTGCTGCCAAGAACAATCAAGGTTTAAAATCATTTGCAGAGGTGATAAAATAAGCAGGGTAGTTTATGAAAAGGGATAGAAATTTGATAAAAATAGCATGACATGTCTCACAATATACAGTGAGAAAGACCATCTCTTTTAAAACGTAGAGATGAAATGTTCTAAGATTTGTTTTTATCTAGATTAAGTCCAAAGGGAAACATCATTGTTTCCGTCCTGCTACAAATGAAGTATGTCTGGTGGGACATCACCACTTGGCTGCCAGCTTGTGGTCTGGCTGCTCTGCGGTTGCAAACACGGTCACCATCTCATGCTACACGTCACCCTACGGGGTAGCAGTCTGGACTTTATTAATATAATTAACTTAGATCACTTTCGTGACAACTGATAAAGCTACAGTCAAGTGATGACATCATTTCTTCAGTGATATAAATGTTTGATGGAAAGTTTCTGAGGCTGAAGAAAGGAATGGACATTCGTTTGTCTAATGATCCTTGGGTACTTCTCATTTAGATAGACTCGTGTCATCTATACAGACATAAAACGTTGTCCTTGGATATATGCCCCAAAACACTTATATTAATGCAGCTATAAATCAAAATACTATCAGATCACGAGGTAGGTATTCCTAATACTTACAGTCAAAGCATCTTGATCCGTGTTGGATCTTTCTGACATGTTCTGATGTTATATCCATGTATACATAATCTCACATCCCGAATGTTATGTCATCATTAACATCAAACATACCTCTTTCCTTAAAGGTGGTGGTCCTGTATCTTGATTTGGAGGGAGAAAAACATTTAGAGAAACTCGAAGCAAATATTATATATCTCTTTTTGTTCTAGACATTTTTTTTTAACTGACTGAAGTGTTTTTTTTTTCAGTTTCTGATAGTATCATCCAACTGGTACCTCTTTTACCCAACTAATAAATGTTCTACTATCAGAACAAAAGGTAGTTTAAAATTTGTCAAAGTGTCCTGCATTTACATTTAGAATACTAATTTTATGGTGCGTCTGGGTGACTCAGTTGGTTAGGCGTCCGACTTCAGCTCAGGTCATAAATCTCATGGTTCGTGAGTTCGAGCCCCACGTCGGGCTCTGTGCTGATAGCTCAGAGCCTGGAGCCTGCTTCAGATTCTGTGTCTCCCTCTCTCTGTCCCTCCCTGGCTCTCACTGTGTCTCTCTCAAAAATAAATAAACATTAAAAATTTTAGAATAATAATTTTATGTAAGACAAATTATATTTCATCTTCTATAAGTCAGTAAAATATTTTGGGGGTTGATCAAATTTTCATTCTGCTTCTTATTTTATTATCAGTAAAAGTATTAATTAGTACAGCTGAATCTTGATTTTAAGCAGATTTCAGAAGCTAATTAAATACCGCCTTCAATAACTCAGTACTGTCTATGGAGGTAATACGTGATAGGTCGCTGGTAGTGAAAAAAAAATTTTTTTTTTGCTCTTTCGATTTTACCATTAAAACAATTTTATATACATCTGCAAAATATATGCTGTGTAAAGTGTTTTAAGCACTCAGATCATGTGCACTTTTATCTGTGTGAGGTTCCCTGAGTGGATGGAGTGTTACCTAGCTTTTAGCTTTTCCCTATCTGAAAAGAGGAGGCAGTAAGGCTTGAGTATTTAATTTTAAAATACTCATGTTAATAATTGTAAAATATTCATGTCAACTTTAACTAATTTTAAAATACTCCTGTCAATAATTTATGGTGTTTTAGAATATAAGGTATTTATCATTTCATTCCCTCATTAATGGATTCTTTAATGGATTCATTGATTCATTCATATGTCAGCCATTTATTGAATGCCTTTTGTGTGCTAGGATCTGGGCTTGCTTCTTAAGTACTAAAAAAGCAAATAAGATGTTGTCTGTAGAAAGCTTCGAGTATAAAGGGGGAAACTGAAAAGTAAATACATAATTCCAACACAATGTGTTGAGTGATAAATTCCAACACAATGTGTCCATGGTTACAGAAAAGCCATGACAGATCATGGCAGTAGGGAAACCATGCTTGATATCCTGCAGAAGTTCACCCTAAAATGAATTTCCATACCTCACATATAGTTGGGTCTGCCATCTTTCTTTTTTTTTTTTTTTAATTTTTTAATGTTTATTTATTTTTGAGAGAGAGAGACAGAGAAAGAGCAGGGAAGGGGCAGAGAGAGAGGGAGACACAGAATCTGAAGCAGGCTCCAGGCTCTGAGCTGTCAGCATAGAGCTTGACGTGGCGCTCAAACCCATGAACCATGAGATCATGACCTGAGCCAAAGTCAGTTGCTTAACCTACTGAGCCATCCAGGTGCCCCAGGTCTGCCATCTTTCAAGAACACCTAAAACTAGGAACCACTTGTGTAATTTTTGAAAACATGATTTGGTGGAATAGAGCCCTTGAGGGAGTACACATCTCTGTATGTTAGTGGAAGAACTATTGTATAATTTTCTGAATGAGGATCACCATTCACTGTCTTAACTCGATAACATATTTAGGACATAACGCTGGTCAACTGTCAACATTGACCCAATTTCCCCGGAATTGCCCACATGGTGAGATACTCAAGGGGCCCTGGGTGGCTGGAATCACAGAGCAACACCCTCTAGGGAACTGACCAGAAGCAAAAATTCCTGCAGCTGGTGACAGATACTTCTAAGGCGTGTTAAACCATCTTGTGTTCACTTATAGATAACCTGAGTCGTCCACCTAAATAAGAATTCACCAGAAAATGGTCCAGTTTTGTTCAGCTTGCAGTCATATTCTAGAACTTCTTAAGTTAGTTCAGTATAACCATTTGAAGTATTATAAAAAACAAAACAACAATCAAATTAAGAAACACAACCACATTTCATCCTTTCTCATTGCCATGTAGTATTCAAATCTGGCCATTCGTAGCAAAGTGGATGGACCTCGAGGGTGTCTTGCTAAGCGAAATAAGTCAGGCGGAGATGGACAGATACCATATGTTTTCACTCATAGGTCTAACAGGAGAAACCTAACAGGGGACCATGGGAAGGGGAAGGGGAGGGAGGCAAATCATGAGAGACTCTTGAATACTGAGAACAAACTGAGGGTGGAAGGGGGAGGGGGAGAAGGGAAGGGGGCGATGGACATGGAGGAGGGCACTTGTGGGGAAGAGCACTGAGTGTTATATGGAAACCAATTTGACAATAAACTATAAATAATAATAAAAAAAAACACAACCACAGACTTAGAAACACAACCGCAAACCACGTTCTACAAATGTGGAGATATAAGCACCCCATTTTCGTTTTGGGATTTTTTGGTTTCCTCTCAGCTTGACTCTGTCACTTGCTGTGGCCCAGACAAGTCAGGTGATCCCTGGGACTTGGATTTATCATACGTTAAATGAGGAAATTGAACTAAATCATTTCGCGGGAAGCTACCACTTCCAATTCTTATTTTAGTGATACTACGACTCTGCCTTATAATGTTTAAAAAGAAATAACTCATAGGAAAAAAAATTACAGGTGGCGCTGGATTTGAAGACTGAGATGGGAATGGCTGGCATGTGTTTGAAGTATGCTTTTGGGTGCACACTTGGTGTGCTGTCTAGAGAATTAACGGTGAGAAGGGTTTCGATATTTACCCCAATTCTTGGTTGAGAGAAGAAGGACTGGTCAGAGAAGAGATGAATACGGGTTTGGTTTAATAGCATCAAAAATATACCTTATTTGTTTGCAAAAAGCTAAGAAAAGAAATATCTGCATTTCCCTCTGTTACATGTTACAAAACAGGGGCTCCCTGCTTATTCCATGCCGGGAGGCCCTTTCACACAGAATGACCCCTCGGGAGCCCTGGCGGACTGGCTAATTGCCACCAGCCCTTTCCACATCAAATGTTGATTCAGAGGAGATGCTGTTATTATGCGGGTCTCTGGAATTCACTGGAAATTCTCAGAAGGGAGGAGTTGATCGCAGACAGTGCATATGTCCTTTCTGAGATATAAAAGATAAGCCTTTCAGTACTTTTCACAGACGCGCCACTCTAATATAGCAGCAAAAACCCTTGATGGAGTTTTAAAATTGGGAAAGAAATGTTGGGCTATGTGCTCTTTCTCCTTTAATTTTAATTTTATTTATTTATTTTAAAGTTTTAAAATTTATTTTGAGAGAGAGAGAGAGAGAGAACATGATCGGGGAGGAGAAGAGAGAGAGAGGGAGAGAGAAAATCCCAAGCAGCCTCCTTGCTGTCAGCCAGTGAGGAGCTTGATGTGGGACTCGATCCCAAGAACTGTAAGATCATGACCTGAGCTGAAACCAAGTGTCCGATGCTTAACTGACGGAGCCACCCAGGAACCCCTATTCTTTAATTTTTAAATTCCACCAAGAGACTGTTCCTAAGAGGGTTTGTCCTTTAATCCTAGCTGATAAATGATTTGTTTTCTTACAATTAAGTACAGATGGTTTCCAGCCGTAATCAGATAAACAGCGATGCAATTTAGGGATGCTTCAATTTCCGGGTTGGATTTGCATCCTAATCCTAGACTGAAAAAAAATTAGAAAACTGTTTCCAGATGATCTGTAATGTTCTTTTACAACATCCGCTTCAGAAGCCCTTAAGCATGGCAAATCATGCCCATGGTTACGTTGGGTGAAGAGAAAGAACACCGATATAACGGCGATCTTGAAACCATGTGGCATAAATCATCGTGAAATTAGTTCACAGAAGTAGGTAAAAATGTGGACATGCATACAGGTTGTGCGAGAGCCAATTCCTCTAGATAAACACGAGTGATCAGTCATAATAGATTGAAATTGGTTTGAGGTCCGGTTCAGATGGAAAGTTGACAGAGCACTTGACCCTCCGCACAGCGTGCAGGTGGAACGGCTGAGATAGACCATCAGGTTGTGGAAGACGATGGAAATACTTCTACCGCAGAGGATGGCAGGATGAGGTGGCAGACTCTTAGTGTTGTCTGCACCGGGAGTAATCGGGAGATACACGTAGGTCCCTTGGTGAACTGTCGCTTCACAGAGATGTGAGTTTCTGGTTGAATCAGCTGAGAAATGCAGTGTGCGGAATCCGGCCCGACCCAATTCTGATCGCAGATCTGAAGATGGGATGAGTCTGGGGATGTGGGGATGGGCCCTGTGATTTTTCTGGCTTTCTCATTGTGGAACTTCCCCTTCCCCTTTCGTTTTTGGCTGTTTCTCTTTCCACTTCTGGAGCCCTGGTGCGTCTCCGAGGACAGGGTGGTGACGGCATGCTCCTGAACCTGTGTCCGTGAGTCCTTATCAATTCAGGGTTGCTGCTCAGTCCTGTAAAACAGCTAAATAAGAAGAACCATCCTTTACAACCTGACCTAAGAGCAGCTTGCACAGTGCATGTTTCACATGAGGAGAGGGAACGGATGTGGCCTGCTGGGCTCTTGCACACACAGATCATGCTTGTAACCATGGACTCTGGTGAGGTTCTTAGGGGGTTGTGAAAGAGGGCAGTGGAGCCCCCCTGCCCCACCATTTAATCTTGTACTCACAATATTCCAAGAAGTTCAAGCTTTGATCTGAGTGCGTTTCTTCTAAGAATTTAGCTTGAACTTCTGTTAGAACTTAGCTTGGGCCCACCTTGCATGCCCGATAAAATTCCCTGGGAATTCTCAAAACTCTTTTAAAGAATAGAAGGGGTTTCCTGCCCATTGGTTGTGGTAGGCAGACGTCTGCATGACCTCCAAAGACCCTTGCTCTTGTCTAATTTCCTCCCAATGAGAGTTGAGAAACCTGCCAGTGATTATGTTGTGTTCTATGGCAAAAGGGATTTTGTGGATGTGATTAAGGCCCCAAATAAGCTGACCTGAAGGTAGGGAGATTATCAGGATGGGCCTGACCTAAACATATGATCCCTTAAATCTGAGTCAGAGGTCAGAGCATGAGAAGAGATTGGGGCGGGGAGGACAGGTGTGAGCCACCTGCATGTGCTGAGAGCATCCTCCGGCTGGCAGTCGGCAAGAAAATAGGGGTCTCTGTCCCCAAACCACAAGGGACTGAATCCTGAAAACAAGAATGTGCTGCTTGGGAGTAGATTTTTCCCCCAGAGCCCCCTGATGAGAACCCCACCTGGCTGACACCTTGATTTCAGGCTTGTGACATCTTCGGCAGACAGCCCAGCCATGAGCGTCTCATGCACAGAACTGTGAACTCATAGTGGGTATTACTTTAAGCTGCTGAGTGCAAGGGTGTCTGCCCACCATGATAGAAAACCAGTACACGGGCACAACTGTAGTCAATTGGACCATTTCATTTTTTGATTAAGGATTTGATTTCAGCTCTGACCCACCCTCTCTACTCTGTGTGCCGAGGCCAAGGCTGGGATTCTGCAAATCCACCTTCTCTTTCACAAGCTGTGCCTCCAGGCTCTGCCATCAGGGCCCCTCGGTGCTAGAGGCTGGCAGAGAGGGAAGGGTGAGTTCCTAGATATCGACTCCTATTTTTTCTCAGTAGCATCTAAACTTGACCCAGCTGGCAGTGGGCTCCTGGAGCCACATTCAGTTTCAGTGTGCAAGGTTATCATTCCTGCACCTGCAAGAGCAGCCTCATTGCACTCCCTCAGAGATGCAAATGCCAGCCAGTAGCATCCTCTACTTATGGGCCTGAATTTACAAGGTCCTCCTTCTTTTTCTTCTTCTTCCTTTTTTAAGTTTAATTATTTTTAAGAGAGAGAGGGAGAGGGAGTGAGGGAGAGAGAGAGAGAGAGAGAGAGAGCGTGCATGCATACACGGGAGTGGGGGACGGGGCAGAGGCTCCTCGCTGCTCAAGCAGAGCCAGACTCAGGTCTTGATCCCATGAAGCATGAGAACATGACCTTAGCCGAGATCAAGAGTTGGGCACCCAACCAACTGAGCCACCCAGGCGCCCCTACAAGGTCCTTCTTCTGACATCCTGAGCGTCAAGCGTCTGCCAGCCACCAAGATGTCACTTTGTAGGTCCCTTGGAGGCTGGAGTCCAGCCCTGTGGGCCGTTGCCCAAGCCTCCAGGTTCTAGTAACTCTCTCTCTTCATTTCTGTTCTCTCAGTCCTAAAGTTACCAACTCTCAGAAAGGAGGCAGGACCTCCTTTTGCCTTTCTGTTCTCCAGTACCTGGCTAGTAATTCATTGTGTTAAATTCTTCCTGTTAAGGTAACAGAAGGACTTTTTCTTGTCTTGACTTGACCCCGACTGTTACACTTTTCACTGTCTTACTGAGTCTTAAGTGGGGTGGACAGGAATCGGAGGCACAAAGCCTCAGCTGACTTCCACTTCCCTTCAAGCTGCTGGCCCTCCATTGAAGGATGAGTATCTTTGGAAAGACCGTCTCTTTGTGAAGTATAGACTGATGAACACTGAGTGTTGGTCCTGATTTAGGGACATCGGCATTTTCCCCTCTCATCTGTGAAACCCCGAGTGAGAATTTTGAGGTCTGGATGATGGTGGGGCCCTGTCCACCTGCCACAGCCTGTCCTCCATCAGCCATCTTCTATGACCCTATCTCGTGAACCTCAGGCCCCTGACCTACTGGTTTAGAGAGACACTCCTGGCACATCTCTGAGGTGTAGCTGCAGGGGCCATGCATCCTGGTGACTAGTTCTCTACAAAAGTGCTCCCTGAAGAGAGTGGTGTGTTTGTTGGCAATGTCTCCTCCAGTGGGAAGAAGGGGGAGTAGAAAGGGTCCAATCTTACTTGGCAGGTATTTTGATGAAAAAGCAATTTTTACATGCAAAGGGATATATAAAGTCTGTGTAAATTTTTTATTAACTTTTCAGTAAAATATTTAAAGTTTATTTATTTATTTTGAGAGAGAGAGAGAGCGCACGCAAGTGGGGGAGGGGAAGACAGAGAGGGAGAGAGAATCCTGAGCATGCTCTGCACTGTGCACTGTCAGCACGGAACCCAGCGTGGAGCTCGATCATGAACGGAGCTGAAATCAAGAGTCAGATGCTTACCCGACTGAGCCACCCAGGCACCCCTCAGTAAAATATTTTTAACCCAGCATATGGAAGGTGGAAGTCACAGGCAGGGAAGCTCAGAGAAAGGGTATGGATCAAGTTGAGTGTCAAGCTGGCATCTGCATGTTGGTCTGGAGCAGGGATCCAGATGCCCAACTACCAGCTGGTTGATCGTGGGCATTTCCTGCAATCAAGATGGGCACTCTGATGGGTTCTGTTCCCAAGAAAAAGAGATAAAGGACAAAGGACCAAGCACTGTGATTGATACTTCATAGACATCCCATAAAGCCAGGCTCTTTAATTACCATCATGTCATTTCATGCATGCCAACATTTCGCTCATGAACTTGTGGGCTTGTCAGAGCATGGCAGACGTGGTTGAGGCTGGATTTAGTGGGTTCCTTTGTCAGCCTGTCGATCAATGTCTGCTAGCAGCATCTTGTGTAGCACACTTCCACCTGCTTTGTCTCCTGTCTCCCACTTCACCCCACCCTTGCCTCCATGGGTGTGGCTGGGGGTATGGAACCTCATCATGGCACATGTGGTCTCTTTGTTAAATAAGGAGGAATGTGCAGATGGCTTATCCCCCAAGTCTCACATCTTCTAAATGGAAGGGGTGGGGCCGGAACCTGGGTCTTCTTGTCCCAGGGGTGAGCCCTCTCATTGTGCCTTACTGCTTCAATCCTACCAAAATAAACACGCAAGTAACCTGACTGGACACCACAAATAAACATTTCGGAGGGTTTTAATTTATCTAGAGAGATGGTCCCGTAAGGACCACCCTTACCCTGCTCAGCTGCTCAGTTTGTGTGCACGGCTTCACAAACCTTGGGTGCATCTTTTAATCTCAAAGTAGGGGACCAAAGAACCTGCTGGAATTTTCTAGAATGAAAACTTAATACCTTGACCTATTTAGAGCTCATTAAATCCCTTAGGAATGTTCTGCCAAGCTTGGTTTAGTTAAAAATTGAGTTTAGGCCTTGATTCGTCTTTAATTTTTTTGTGTATTTTCTCAAGACAGGAAGATAAAAGTCATTCTTTCTGTTGTGCCTTATTTCAACTCTTAGATGGCTTTTGGAAAATGCATTTGATTTTTAACTCTCTGGACCACTTTCAGATACAGTTTCAATGTTTCCTAATCTTGACATGTTAATTTATCTTGTAAAAGACAATTATATATCCCAAAGTTGTGATATTCATGGTCCTATTTCATCGTACTTTGGAAGAGAGGACTAATTTAATGATCACTATATAGGAAGTGAAGGAGCCCTGACCTTACCCTTGCAAACCCTCTTCTTTCAACTCAGTAAATTGAGAAAGGATTTCAAGAGGGGAAGGACCTCTTTTTGGCGTCAGAATTAAATAACTACTCTAATAATATTGGAAGTGATTTCAGGAGCTAGCTTCTGCTATTGAGCTCTTTCCCTGGTAATTCAGATGAGGAAATAAAAATTTAATATAGATTCTAATATATATGATAAATAATATATATTTACATAACATAGTCTAGTTTATTATATATATGTGTGTGTATATATATGTACACGCAGACCTCTATATACATACACATCCTACTGGTTTTCCTTTTTTTTTTTTTTTTCAATTGGAAATTAATTACCCCAGGATTCTAAATTGCTCATGGCTCATTACCAGTCACCTACAATCTTGCAGCCGAGCGGGAAATCAGGCGCAGGCGCTTTAAGCCGAGCCGGTTTGGCATTTACTTACTTAGTTAAAGATCATCACCAAGCAGAAAGCCCTTGGGAAGAGTCGCTGGCTCATTGGGCCCCATGGGGAGGGCGGTAATTAAACTCTGAAGGCAGCACTGATGTTCGGCTAAAAGCTTGTCTTTAAATAGTAATACACTTGCGTTGTAAAGTGGTAGGCCCTCGGGTGGCTGTTGACACAGTGTGAGGAACTGGCACTTTTTTATATAAAAGCTAAATTGAAGAAACTGTTATGAGCTCATCTGCATAAAGCAATATGATTCTGCCTGAGGGTGCAGGCAACGGGGAGTGATTAGCCAACCGGCTCTCTGCCTGCGCCTCCACGGCTCTGCTAACACGCCACTTGTCACTAAAAAAATTGGAAGGCACCATATGCCAGGCTGCTTCTGCCGGGCGCCCCTTCTGACGACGCGCCGAGGAATTCCGGGCTCCAGGCGCCGCGGGACACGCATGCGTGCGTCCTGCCCTCCCCGACGCCGGCCGGTGGTTCCGGGGAACTTGGCCGTGACCTTGAGGGCTTTGCTTCACGGAGCTGATGCGGGTTTGAAGGACGCGGGGAGGCTGTGCCAGGACTTGCCGGGCGCCCTGTGCGTCTCCTCCGCGTGCCACCGAGGGCGCGACATTGGGGTCCCCTGCGACCCTTAGAAGCCGAGGAAGCACTGATTCCCCGGGTTTCCTGGTAGCCCAACAGGCCGAGTCGGGAGGCCATCCCTTCTCCTTCGTGGACTGCTTTTCTTTAAAACACGTTTTGTGCTCCGGCTCTCAGTTTTATGTGCTTTATTAATCCTGCAAACCTCTTTTGCTTCGACGTGTAAACAGCGCATTAAAATTTTAATCTTGAGGAGAATGGTTTTTATGCGGCCTGACAGCTGCATCCCAGGGCTTTGAAAAGGAGAAGACTCCATTTGGCTTTTGAGGAATTCCCTTTCAGGTCCCTCCAGGTGACGGGTTTGGGTGCGGGGTGGCTTCTGGGCGGATTGGACTTCGAGCTGCCTTTTCATGTTTCCCTCTGTCACTGGGATCAAGACCTTTCTAACAGCAGGTGCTGGGGAAGGGAGAGGGAGCCAGGGAGGGCGTGTGCAGCCCAAAGGTGTGGGAGAGAAGGAAGGAGCTGCCTTCCTGCCCAGCTGGCCTGTCACCCCACGGACGATGAGGTTCTATCCTCCTGGGCTCGGTGGGGTCGAGGGAGGAGAGATGTCAAGGTCCCTCCCTGACCAATGGTGCTCTTGGGCGCCATTTTGGTTGCTCTGCTTGGTCTTTTGGGGGAGTATGGAAGGCGCTGACTTAGGCCTCGAGAAGAAATGCTCTCCAGCCACCCCTCTCCCTCATAACTAGATATCAGCCTTCTTAAAGTATCCAGGCCCCACCCCAGCCCCAGCCACCAGAACAAAGCCACCACCCATTCACTAGTGCTCTCCGGAAAAGGTACTTCTGGGAAGGAAAGGATGTACTTTCCTTAGGAAGACCCACACTTCTCTTTTTTTCTAGATGGGTTGTGGGGTGAGGCTGGCAGTGACTTGATCCCAATAAATATTATGTGAGTCACAAATCCAACGTTGGGAAATGTCATCTATAGACTTTTAACAAATTAACCAAGCTTATTTTTTAAGTGAATAGGTTGCATTTCAAAGGAATAACACTAATACACAAACCAAAGGCCATTTGAGGCCTGTGCATGGACTGGGGAAGGGGAACCCCATTTATTTTCTCGCCTCCCTATGCCAGGGGCTATGTTCATGAGGACATAGGTGTTATCATCACATTATCTGCCTGTGCAAACCAAGACCCTGAGAAGACTCGGCCACCTACCTAAGATCCAGAGGCTGGGAGGTGGCTGTCATTCCAATCCAAGACTGTCCCACCCAAAGCCTGTAGTCTCTTGACCACTTTCCATTTCACTTCTGGCCACAGCTTGCCCAGGGTGCTGGTGGGGACATTGCCGACTTGTCAGGGGCCTGGCACTAGGTATTGCCCTTGACCCAGTGAAATGCTGACTCCTGGAAGCCACTCCCTGCTCCCCTCCATGGTTTCCTACCCCAAATCTCTCCTCCATAAACACCTGAAATTCATTTTCCCCGGGCCATGGACTCTTCCTCCACACTGGTCCCTCTTAAAATGCCTGAGTCCTAGGAGAGGGAGAATGTCCAGTCTGAGTTTTGTGCGGAGAGTGTTGGAAGGGAAGATGGAAACGAGCACTCATTCCATCGCAGGCCCGGGGCACTGCATCCTGTCATGTAAATTCTAGACCTTTTCACTGGGGATTATCATCCCCAGTGGATGGGGGGGGGGGGCAGGGAGAAGGCTTAGCAAGGCTAGGAAAGCTTCCAAGGTCACATGCCTGCAGGGGAGGCCCTGGTTGGGCCTGACTCTTTGCCCCTAAAGCCCTTGCGGCCGAGGAAATCGAGGCTCCCTGGAGTGGAAGGCGGGTGCACAGATCATGCTTCTGTCCACTGCTCTGCAGTCTCTCTGCTTCTTATGGTGTTTTCTGTCTTTTATAAAATGTTAAAACAAAACCTGGCAGACTGGTGGGACTTGGAAGTGAGGCCTTTTGATTTGCAGGAGGGAAGTTCCAGAAGTCACGGAGCCTGATAGCTCCAGTGGAGGATCTCAGGCCAGAGGTATATTCCCTGATCCGTGAAGATTACTGGTCACTTGGTTGGCCCTTCCGTTTTGAGTGCTGGCCCCCAGTCTGCCTTGTTTCGCATGCTTTTAATTAAATGATAGTGAGCGCGCGTCTCACTTCCCTTATTCGGAAAAAGAATCACACATGCCTCCCAAGTTCAATGTGGGTATCAAATGCAAACTGAGAGTTTTCATTTGGAAAGATTAACCGATCAGTCAAGAGCAACAATGATAATAATGGCGACCGCATGAGTTTCCCACAGCTGCCGTGACTCATTGGCATGAACTGGGTGGCTTAGAACAACAGAAATGTGCTCTCTCACAGTTGTGAAGACCAGAAAGGCAAAGTCAAGGTGCCGGCAGAGCCCGGCTCCCTCTAACAGCTTGAGGGGAGGATCTTTGCTGCCCCGTCCTGGTTGTGGTGCCTCCAGGATCACTGTCATTCGTTGGTTTGCTTCATCTCTGCTCTGTCATCCCATGGCCCTGTTCTCTGTGTCTCTGTGTGTCTTTTCTTATAAAGACCATTATTAAATTAACCACTTTAAAGGAAGATGAATAGCCTCCACCAAAGGAATAAAAACCTACAAGCCAAAAGGCTTTCTGCTCTTCTTAAGTGCACACCAAGTCTGTACAATGGACAAGAACAGGGCTGCGCTGGCTGGATCCCAGTGTATGTTCCCTGCCTCAGTCCCCATGTCCAGGGACCCTCCTCATTTCTCCGAGACTCCTGGGAACACGGTTTGAAAACCATCAATACCACTTCTGCTTTGTGTGAGCGACCAGGCCAGCAGATGGGTTCCTCACGACATCTTTAACCCTCAATGTTTTCTTTTATCACAGCTTCAGATGCACAGCACATTTCCACACGTGTCTACAAATATCATTTTCACGTTTATCTTCTTCTGAGATTAGATGTTTATTTTTGAACAGTTCCAGAGATGTCGAATAATCAAGCCCCTCTTCTAAAATCAGTTAGTCGATCAGAGAGCGCTAGAGAGGTGGTCACGGTGAGAAAGAAAGGAAGCAAAAATGCCATGTGTTTTTAGAAAAGGGGTTTCCCTTGTTAAATCTTTGAGCCGCTGTGCCTCTTTCTCCACCTTCTTTTGTGGGCTTTGCTCTGCTCTTTGTTTCGAGCTCCTGACTGATGCAGGTGGTACTCTTCTTAAGCACAGAGATAGAATTTTATGCCAAACTAACTTCTCTTGTTTTTTTAAAAAATTTTTTATGTTTTATTTATTTTTGAGGAGAGACAGCTTGAACAGGGGAGGGTCAGAGAAAGAGGGAGACACAGAATCTGAAGACAGGCTCCAGGCTCTGAGCTGTCAGCACAGAGCCTGATGCGGGGCTTGAACCCACGAACCGTGAGATCATGACCTGAGGCGAAGATGGATGCTTAACTGACTGAGCCACCCAGGTGTCCCGAACTTCTCTTGTTTTAAGAGGCATCCTTGAAGACCACAACCAAATACTGTCATTGTGACATCTACCAGGTCCAAATCAAATATAACTTGAAATTTACCCAAATACCTAGTCTATGTATTTAAAAATTTTTTTAATATTTATTTATTTTTGAGAGAGAGAGAGAGAGAGACAGAGTGTGAACGGGGAGGGACAGAGAGAGACACACACAGAATCTGAAGCAGGCTCCAGGCTCCGAGCTGTCAGCAAAGAGCCCAACATGGGCTCAGACTCACAAACTCACAAACATGAGATCATGACCTGAGCAGAAGTCGAATGCTTAACCGATTGAGCCCCCCAGGCACCCCCCTATTCTATATTCTATTTCATTCAGGGCAGTACATGTTGCTGAATTTGGATGCATTTCTTCAAAAGTCTTTCTGGACGTTAATACACAGGACAGATGATTCTTCCTTAATGACTCATTAAGTCTTATTGTTTTACTTGTTGAAAGCTCATTTTGACAGATTTAATAATAACACCACAATGTTCAAAAAGCTGGCCTTAGGCCTTCTAATACTTGTATTTCTGTGCATACATATATGCACGCATATCTTTATCTGAGAACCCACAGGACTGCACGTGTTAGTCCAAAGTATCTTTCTCCTTAACTGTGTCTTGATTTTCTTTATTATTTCTGGCTCTCTGTATTCTTCTCTCAATGCTTTTCAAAATTCATATATGCAGAGCGCCTCAGACTTAAGACCCTATCAGAAAGGAAAATCCATTCCTGTAAATTATATAAACCCGCTGCCTAATAATGATAAGCACATATTTCAACATATTTTAGTGAGTGTGTTTAAAAATTCAGCTCTGGAAAAGACCTCTGTTCATTTAATTAGCAAGAAAACAACTCTTAATTTCTGAACAGAGAAGACCGAAAGCATAGTACGAAGAGAGATTTATGACGGGGTTGTGAAGACTCCTCTCTTAAAATACTTGCACTTAAGCTTTGCAGTTTTTTCTTGTGTATTTAGAACACTTATTATCTGAGGCTTATTTTATGTGCCTTATTCTGTTGGTTAATTCACCGTCCACCTGCCATGTTCAAAGCATGGAGCAAATGCTACCTAGACCCGACTTCAGACACTTCGGGGTTAGTTAGACTGCAGTAACATGAATTGCTTCTCTCTTCTTGAAAGTTCGTGCATCTTTCTGTAATATGTAGAAAACACAGATAAACGGGAATAAAAAAATAATGGTGGCCTGTAAAATTAATGACATTTGTTAATATTTTGATGCATAGAAAGGCCTTTCCTGTGGCAACCTGATATTGATGTATGGCTGTTTTTTCTTCCAGAACATTCATCGTTTCATTTTTAACGTATATTAATGATTTCTTTTGATAAAATGTGTTGTCAGTGGTTCAGTGGTTCGCTCAGTATTTGTAGAGTTAATGTGGCTAAGATGAGACCGGAGTGCGAAAAAGGAGGGGACCCTTTTAGGACATTTTGGCATAAAGATAAGGCGATATGGGGCGGAGGAGGGCATATATCAAAGGGAAGACACTTTCTTTTTGTGAATACTTGTTTCTTATCAGTCTTTTTCTGATGAATATTTTCCAGCTTTTTGTATCCTAGAAAATTGCGCTTGTTGGCTCCTTTACCAAGCTTCATGCGATTTGGAAGGATGAGCCCATATCTAACGAGAGTAGAGCACACAAAGAAAATAAAATGGTCCTAGTGCCCCAGAAGCTCGGTCCCTTGTGGGGTGATGGAGGGGATCGACTTGGTAATTAAGAGCGACAGGAAGCAGATTGTGCCTGTGTTAAAGTGGAATCTCCGAGTCCCCGAGGAGCAGGGAGAGAGAGATTGGTTCCATCTGGAAAATCGATGGAGGCTTCTAAGAGGAATTGCTGTTTGATCTCTACCTTCTCGAGAATCTAAACACGCTCTAATTAATGTTTAGTGAATGAATTAATGAATAGAGAGTGTTTTGTTTTTCTATGTGTTGGTCGTGCATATGAAGGGGAGGTGAGCAGCCTTCAGATGTAGAAGGGACAGCCTGTAAGCCTGACAGCTGATAATTAGTCAATATTTGTTAAGAATTCATGCATTCTAATAAAGGATATTGAGGCTGAATCATACATGAAAATAAAGCATCCCTAAAATGAAGAACGCAACCCTGTATAACACCGTTTGCAAAAAGTTATCCATACTAAATTTATAGGGACTATGAGCCTAAAGGCAGTGTCTTCTTTATCATATTTTCCCCATAGGACTAAGAAAAAAATAAATGTCAATAAAGCCATTATGTAAAGAGAGACACACCAGGAATGCACTGGATTATGTCCACATACAGAAAATATGCCTTAATCTAAATGTAGACTCCGTATTTCCCTTTTTCAAAAACCTTACAAATTGATTTTTATAAATTTACTGATGACACCATCTTTTCTCATCCCGTGAAAAGCATATACACAGAAAAGAAAACAGGGTTCTTGCTCCAGCATGGCCACTAATTATAGGTGATTTTGGCTGTGTTCCATCTTGCTGTGATTCTGTTTATTACATTTGCAAATGGTCACAGGATTGCAGACGTGTTGTTAAGCAATGAAATCCTTTTCGTAAATAAAATCTCATTTGGAATCTCAGAATTTCTAACAGATAATCTCTGGTTGAGCCTGTGTGAACATCTGGAGACCCGGAGACCAGTCTGCTCAGCGCCTGTCCCTGACCCCGTCCCCACCCCCACACCTACCCACACCCCCACCTGCTCTTCCCCTGGGGATGCCTGGGGACTCCTGGTGTGTGGGGCTCCCCAAACAACCCCTGGACTGTGATCATGAGGTTCCTTCCTGGCCCCAAATCCTCATCTGTAATAAATCTTTGTCTGGATTCCTTTTCATCCTATAAAGGGCAAATCTTTATCTCCAGTATATGAGTTAACTTACCTTAATGCCACCTTTATCCTCTACCCCTTTGCCTGCGTAAGAAAGATGGAGCCCAGAGAAATAGATCTCAACCTTTATTGTGTACGAAACACTTGAATAGTTCATTGAAATTCAGGGCGCTCTCCTGTTTCTCACTGTGTATGCCCTGCCTTCCAGTCGTATTGAGCAAGTCCGGCTGAGGGGCCATGGATCTGATTTGAAAACAACATCCCTGATGATCTGAATAGCAGGCGGTCCGTGGACTACACCAGGAGAAAAGAAAACAAAACAGAAATCTAAAATAAGAGCATTGCTGTAGGATTCAGAGGATGGCAAACCGAGAGAGTAAGCACAATGTCAAAGCGAATTTTCACTTCATACGTAGGGATTGTTCCCTTTTATGTTTGGGCCAAATTCTACTTGATACCACAATGGAGAAATCAGAATCATTTATTAAGGTGGAATTTTTTTCCAAGGACAATTTAAAACTGGGACACTTTACAATTTGGAGCTGTTATAATGAGTAGTAAGTTTGAGGAAGCTGCATATGATGGGATAGCCACCAGATCCGTTCCTGTAGGACAGCCCCGGATGGATCCAGTGGGGCTTCCTGGGCTTATGCCCCATTCTTCCGCATTCCTTGTGATTTGCTTTGGGCTCAGTAAGGATCCCCTTACATCTCTGAGCTAGGTAGGCTCTCTATCAAAACTGTGGCCTCTCCCTGGAGAAAGCAGAGGGCTCTCAGGAGTGAGTGACCGAGGGTGGAGGGGTTACCCTGCATTGTTTAACGAGCAGACAGACCTTTCTTTACCCAGCGGGGGTAGGCCCTGCTCTGCCCCAGCATTAGCTAAGCCCTGCGTATGTCCCTTCTGCTGGTCCCTAGCTCATCAGCTCACTCACTCCCCTACTAGTCAGCAGAGACTGAATCCTTTCTCTGAGGCTCAAAGATGAATACTGCTGGGCCCCATCCCAAGGAGCTCTAAAGCCATATGGGAGAAATGGGGGTACTTTACATTATGCAAAAGTGCTTGGGAAGTGTTTCACTTTGCTAGGGCAGCTGGGATGAAGTCCCACACACCAATGGCTTACACAACACAACAATGGCTTACGCCGAAATCTCTTGTGTCCCAGTTCCAGCGGCCTGAAGTCCAAGGTCAAGGTGTGGGCAGGGCTGGTTCCTCTCAAGGGTGGGGAGGAAGAATCTGCCCATCCTCTCCCCTGGCTTCTGGTGCTCCCTCCCATCTTTGGAGCTCCTTGGCTTGTAGACACATCACTCCATCTGTGCCTGCATCCTCACAGGGAGCTGAGCCCGCCCTACTCCAGATGACCTCATCTCAGATTGTGTCTTTAGGAATCCTATTTCCACATAAGGGTCTGATGTACTGGGGATTAAAAGTATCATATTTGCTCAACATTGATTTGGTCAATATGTGTTAAAAAGGAAAGGGAGGTGGGTGGGGAGAGAGGGAGGAGCAAGGGGAGAGGGAGACTGACTTACAGTGGGTGATTATTGACTTCTATCCTTGCAAATGTTTCTGGAAATGGGCAGTACTTTCAAATAACTGTGAGAAAGCTAAAATTGTTCTTTCCCTTGTGGCCACTCCAATGGCACAAGAAGGGACTAATTAAGGGAAGAGAATGCTATCTGAGGAAGACTGAATTGTGGCCCCCAAATTCATATGTTCAGAATAATTCCTCCTTCCTTGGGCATTTCCTTCTGTGGAACTGCTGGATGGATGGAGTGATTCTGTTAAAATGTAAGGCAGCTCATACTCTCTGCTCATACCCTCTGATGACTTTCCCTTTCATGGAGGGAGAAGCCAGCGTTCTACAAAGTTCTGCCCTCATTGTGCTCCTCACCTCTGACTTCCCATAACTCCTTAACACTGTCTGACGCAGCTCACCTCTTCCTCAGTTCCTTTCTCGTTCCCCGTCTGGAAGGTGGGCCACTCTGTCCACTCGTTGGTTGGCTGTTCTGTCCCCAGCATGTGGGGCAGTTCCTGCACAGAGTGAGCTGCTGTGTCAGTGAGGGGACCAAGGACTAAGAGACTGAAGGGACAGAGATCAACAACACATGGTCTGTCACAGCCACTGTGGGGAGGTGGGTTGTACAGAAAGGATGTTCGTAAGTCGTTCTGATTTGCAGATCATACTTCTCGCCAGCGTGATGGGCAGGCTGATTTCTCTGGGCTTCAGTTTCGTCACCTGGAAAATGGCGACAGTGACCGTACCAGCCTCTTGGGTAACTGAGAGGGTTCAGTAGCTAATATCGTGAAGTTCTAAGACAGTGCTTCTGTTAGGTGAAAACAGCCAGCTTAGTACATTTCAACATCTTTATTCCTTTTCTGTTTCTTTTGAAGTTTTCTATCATGAACATGAATTGCCTTTATGGTCAGAATTTTAAAAAGCTGCCTTTAAAAGAAAACAAAGGGAATACAATGATCATATATGTCTGATTTAAATGTGGGTGCCTAAGCGCTGTGTCCTGGGCTCAAGTTTGCACCAGGGGACTTGGTGGGCAGGTCAGGACTCCCAGATCTGCTGTAGCTCCCCTCGACCAGGGATAACAAGGCGCCTCACTGCAGCAGACGGCCCTGTCTGTGCACAGCAGCCTGTCTTATCATATTTTCCAAAGTGTAAGATT
Source organism: Cryptoprocta ferox (assembly GCA_028646485.1). Taxonomy (NCBI): domain Eukaryota; kingdom Metazoa; phylum Chordata; class Mammalia; order Carnivora; family Eupleridae; genus Cryptoprocta; species Cryptoprocta ferox. Next base: position 4,860,960 of record CM053573.1, read on the forward strand.
TTAAAAGCATATATTATCCTTTTGATCCTCAAAACAATCCTGTAGGGAAATTAAACCATTTTTTTTTAGATAACATGGAATTCGACACCAAGATTTTTGCCCCAAATCATATCCATGGAAGGCGGAAATAAATACCAGCTGACCCAGCTTCAGTGATTGTCCTCCTGCTCCAAGCTCCTTCCTTTCCAGCCACAATTCCTCCTGATAATAAATCTCTTTAAAACCATTAACAAGTAATAATAATTTAAAAAAAGGTCTCCCCAGATAGGATAGTATGAGGGAGGTAGAATGTTTGGAAGACAACGTTGCTGTCTTTTATAAAACCCAATGGCCTTTCTGAATTTTGACATCAGGAAGAGTTTCAGGAGTGAGTGTAAGGTCCACTGACATCTCAGTTAGGGCGCCTGGGTGGCTCAGTCGGTTAACCGTCCAACTTCAGCTCAGGTCATGATCTCATGGTTTGCAAGTTCAAGCCCCGCATCGGGCTCTGTGCTGACAGCTCAGAGCCTGAAGCCTGCTTCAGATTCTGTGTCTCCTTCTCTCTCTGCTCCTCCCCTACTTGCTCTCAGTCTCTGTCTCTCTCTATCTCTAAAAAATAAGTTAACATTTAAAAAATAAAATTTTAGTCCAATGTTCAAAAAATCCAATTTTAATTCTCTTTCCATCACCACAACAAACAAACAAGTCATGTCCAGGCCTGCCAAAGTAGGATTCTGTTCCAGACAACCTGCAAGGCATATGTGGGACAGGTTGAGAATGCGTGCTCTCTAAGCCAGGTGTCTTGTCCAACACCTGTGTGATCTGCCAACTTGTCTGTCTCACACCCACAGGCCCCGAGTGTGTGACATGGTCATTCCCATTAGACTTGGAGCTTCTAAAGAACAGAAACTGCCTCTTATTCATCCCCATATCCAGTTCCCGGTACCCAGTAGATGTTCAGTTAATGTGTGTTCAGAATTTAGTTGAATACAGCTTTGAAAAATATATTATCATATCTAAATTGAATTTCCACAGTATTTATGATGACAGTAGTTTATTTTTTGACCCTGTAAAATGTCATAGATCTCATGTCCTAATTGGCAAATGAAGACAGAGGTTATAAGGAAGCTAACGTGCACTGAGATGGAACTAGATCGGCTGGCATTTGCTGGGAACGAATCACGTGCTGTCACAGCTGATCCTTGCCCTAACTCTGTTCCTATTTTTGCCTGTCAATGGATGAGGACTGAGTCTAGGGAACTTATCTGCTCAAGTTCCTACGTATTATTAAAAACAGAGTAAACATTTCAGTGCTTACCCTGCATGAACCACTGTTCTAAAACTTCTAATATGTACTCTATCACTCAATTCTCCCCCAAACCCTTAGGATAGGAAGAATGTTGTATTCACATTACAAATAATTAGGCACAGAGGATTAAGTAAAGATGCAGATTAGACTAGAATAAATGGTGGACCATGATCAAAACCCAACTTCTTGGTATCAAAGGTCACACTCTTAACCCTGACCACTGCTTGGGGAACCAGGTCCATCCTGGGCATGGTCTAACCCGGAGGTCCATCCTGGGCATGGACTAACATAGAAGTCCATTCTCTTCCCCAAAACTAGAACTTTCTATTTCTTGTCCTATATTAGATGACCTTACAGAAGTTCAGAGACTACATTATAATGCTATGACAGCTTTAGAGGTAATGTCAGCAGAGATCATTATGGCCACCCATTATTTCATACCATTTGATACATTATTTCCAAATCAGAGGATAAGAAAAAAATAAATAAAATAATACAGAAAATTAAATGGGCTAAATACCCTATAAAAAGTATTATATAAAATGATGAATAAGTTATATATATATATATATATATATATATATATATATATATATTCCACTCCTAAATAATTGTCCTGGATAATATTGTGTTTTAAATACTCTTCAAATGAAAATAATGTTGGTCAAGAAATAAGTTCATGAAAACAAGCTCTTGGTGATGAATGCCATTGGCTTGTGAGTAAAAGGGGAAAGCTGGTACCTGCCTGCGGAGTTCAGGCTGGTATCTCAGAGCTGGGTCTGTGCACTTGATCCCTGTGAATGCTGTCAAGGTGCCAGAGGCCCCTTCAGCTACACTTGAGATGTGTGTGTTTTCTCATCGATCTTCCTCTTTTTCCTTTTCTTCTAAACGAGAGAAAGTACAACCTTGACTTTCTTCTTAACTGTCACAAATGACATTTACTTTTTTCCCTGTGGAAACTACTCAAAATAATTAATATCCAAGAATATAATCTTTATACAACTACTTTGCTCCTAGAGAAATTCGAAGGTTAGAAAATGTCAAAAAGAATCTGAGTTGATTTTGCCACCTGGGGTGAAATTTTCTATTCTTGTTACAGAAGTCAATTTTCATAAAAAATTTTTTCATATACCATACCTTGGGAATATCTTAATTTCAATGGATAAAAAAGCATATAGTTGCTTGTTTACATTTTTATTTTAATATAGAGTATTAGTTTTAAGGGTTTTTCATCTATTTTATAAATTTCTGATCTTCTATAGGAATAAAGTAAAAGCAAAGTCACTCAAGTAAATTTTCAAATACTGACTCATAATGCTTTGAATCATGGATGGATGAGTAGATGGGTGGATGGATGAGTAGGTGGGTGGGTTGGTGGGTGGGGGGATGGGTGGGGGGATGGGTGGATGGGTAGATGGGTGGGTAGATGGGTTGGTGGGTAGGTAGATGGGTGGGTGGGTAGGTGGATGGGTAGATGGTGGGTAGATAAGTTGGTGGGTGGGGGGATGGGTAGATGGGTGGGTAGATGGGTTGGTGGGTAGATGAATGGATGGATGAGGAAATGAATAGATAGTGGATTCATTTCTTTGAACAATGCTTATACATTGGTTAAATTTTGTGCTTGTGATCATTAATTAGGATAGTGAAGAAAGTGAACAACTTTTAAATAGGCTTGGGATATTTAAAATATCATGTCTGTATGTTTATAACACAATATAAAGACATGATTTTCACATGCATTTACACATGCGTGGATACAATCATGCTCACAGGCAGGAGATGAGGGTAGTTTTGATCATCTGTAACCTTTGATAATGAAGTACCATTGTCTTTACAATATCCTGAAGCAATCTAGGGATCCTTAAAATCATTTTTTACCCTGCTTCCCTGCCTTTGCTGACCAGCTACAAGTGAGATATTTTTCTCTCTTATTGGTAAAGTCAGTCAAATCAAATGATATTCTTTCTGTTAACACATACACACATCCAGGCTTAGGTCTGACCATAACATCATTAACTGAGGCTCTCTTGGTGATCCCTGGGGCACTGTGAGATGTCCCCTTGCCCTTGGACTTTGCCTTCTGTCCCTATCTCCTTGGCTCACTCCACAGTCTTCTGGATGTTTCCAAACACTCCCACACACTTCTGCCTCAGGGTCATTCCATTTGTAGGTGTCTCTACTGAGGATGCTTTTCCCCCAGGTGACCACTGTCTGTCTCTTTCTCTCTCCTTTGCATCTGTGCTCCTGGGTCACCTTATTAGGATGGCCCTGACCATCTCATTTCACAGCATACCCCATCACCCTTGGAGTGAGACAGATGAGGGGCAGGGGCAGGGGGTCAGGACGGGGGACCTGGAGGAGAAACAGAGTGTGGTGTGCTTGAGGTGGGGAAGGTCATGGGCAAGGGGACGGATCAGGTTCCGAAAGGGAGGCCAGCAGGCACATACCTTGCAATGTCCTGTGGGCCACAGTAATGATTTATGTTAAGGAGATTGCTGGGGAGACACAATCACATTTGCAATATAAACTTTCACCCTGTGTGTGGTGTAGCAGGTGGTTGGGAGCAAAGGGCTGACCAGCTCCGGAAGTTGGGTGATGCTTGAGTCAGAATCCAGGTGAGAGCTGTGGGGGCCTGACCCAGATGACAGGACTCTGGCAGAGCTGGGAGATTATGTGGAAGAGAGTGGAATGGACTTGGTGGCACCATGGATGCTGACAGAGAGGGAGAAGAAAAAAGAGGGAGGGTGAGGTGACTCCTTTACTGGGAACTGGGTGGGAGCCCATATGGAGGGAACCAGGTGAAGTGTGGGTTTCAGGTGGAGAAGGAGGAGTGTGGTGTTGGAGGGGTTATTTTGAAGTATTTCCAGGATTTCTTGGTGGAGGGGAGGCTGTCTTTGTATGTGAGACAACACATTTGGTCTAGGAAAATAGGTTGTTTGCTGTTGTAAATCAGGCAGTTGAGTCCCTTTATAGGGTGGAAGAGGGGTAATTCAGAATTTTCCTAACATGATATAAAATGGGTCAGAGGGTTTACTTTCAGTGCAAAAGCAATTAGAGAGATCACCTGAAATCAGAGTTCCCAATGAATAAATCGTAGACAACTGGTCAACTAAAGGGATAAGAATTCTTTCTCTTCTTGACCACAAGAAAGGATTTTCTATCACACTCTCATTTACCAACAAGGGTCAGATGGACACCCTTGGTCAAGTCTGTGTGTGATTCTAAGGAGCCGAAGAGGACGATCAAGTCCAGCATAAGGACAGCTATTCTAAAAAGGTAAACAGTATCGGGAGACCTGACGGTGTTTTCTTTCTTTGAACTGGTGTCTTTTGTTTGGTCCAGCCCCTTTCATGGGCAGTGTGGAGCTGGGGCAATTGTGAACAGTTTGGTCCACGTTATTTCATCCTGCTGGTGAGGCATCCCTTGAAAATAAACAGCACCCTCAAAGTTAAGACAATATATCTCTAATACAGAAACTGTCTCTTCAAAGTATTGCTGGGGGCCGTGGGAAATAAAAAATGGCAAGCCTGTTTCCATAAACTTTATTGCTTCCTGTAACTATGCTTTCTAGGTAGATAAAGGTTCCTAGTTTTGTTTTGTTTTATTTTGTTTTGTTTTTTCCTGCATAAAGAGAAGAAAGAAAGGTACCAGAGGGAGAGAGGTCCAAGGGTTATCCTAATTCTCTGATATTTTATAGTGAAAAAAAAGTATTTTTTCAAAGAAGCAAGGTAGGTTTTTAAGGTGGTTATGAACATTTCTTCCAAGCTCAGAGACATGTGGGCAACTTTCTTAAAGCCCTGTTCTACCTAAATGGCTAAGGAGCTTAGAAATTTACCTCGAACGTTTCTCATCCAGTCAGATTAGGGTTGGGTGGGAGCTGATGTGAGAGAGATGATTGTAACATATCCACCGACAGACAGAAATGAGCACCATTCTCTGAGGACCAGGATGCAAACCTTTGATCGCCTAAATACTTAGCATTAAGGAGATCCATGTGGCTTTGGAAGGCTTTGAAAGGATCCAAGACTTTTACGATAAGGTTACTCCTGATCAACACAAGCAAACATTAGAGCTTGGAGTGAAATCTCTGCAAACATAATTCCTATTCAAGAGAAAAAAAACAACCCTATTTTAACAGCCACCAAGGAACCCACCATGTTCTGTAATAGACACACACCAAACTCGTGACAGATGTATGTCAGTGCCTTTTAGCACTGGAAGGTGTGGTGAAAGCTTTCTGGCAACTCGCTCAAGAACCTTCCCAAAGGTGAGTGTCATGGCAAGCTTTGTGAAAGGAGGGGCCCAAGGAAAGCCTTGACATTGCTAAGGACAAACTATGTCTTTAAGCATACCTGGGAGGATTCTCCCGCTACTCACCTCAACTGATTGTCGCCACACCTGCTCTTTTCCTGGATTCTGAAACCAGAGACCTTGTTCTACAAGGTGATTTATGGAGGCTAATGCAGCAAAAGCAAAGAACACAGTAACTGTCCCGCAGAAGGGAAGGAGAGACACAAGAGGGCATTTCTCACACCTCTGGCCTTAAGGACAGAGCATTGAAGTAGAAAGATGAGGCATAAGCGCTCACAATTTATCAGTAATGTAAAGGAGTGGTACCAACAATGTCCGAACATGAAGATTATAGCTAAGCCATTCTTTCTTTTAGGTCAAGGAAGAACACCATCCAGTATATACTGGGAAGGGATATTTTAAGCCAGGGCTGTCCTAGAAAATCCAGAGCAAATGTTTATTCATATTCTATTTGTAAAAAAAAAAAAATGCTTATTTTTTATATTTTCTAAACATGTGTAATAAAATACCAGAGGCCAGGAATTAATATAACAAAATGTTCCCATGATGTTCTTAGGCTACTTTCATCCTTAACTTCATGAGGGGAGTCTTGCCTTGTGTCTCTTATATACCATTTGAGCCACATGCAAGAAAGAAGAGAATTCCACATGGAATGGCATTCTAGAATTCACCGTTCACTGTAGCCCAGGACTCGTGGCTCTGGCCATGCTTGCATCATGGAGAGCTTTGTGAAGTGAAATCAGTGGTAACTTATCAAATCATCCTGAGGACTTTGAGGGGTACTGTGGGCTCTAGCACTGACATACCTCAGTGCCGAAGGATTACTGATTGGCTGAGGGTTTTAAAACGGGGCCGTGATATTTGGGGACCCAAAGATGGAGCATGGCTGCAAGCGTGTATCCCTTTGCACTGTGGAGATCTCAGGGATGCCTTGATGAGAGGCTTGGCTCTCATGTTCTCGTAGCTCTGAGGACTACATTCTTCAGAGAGAAAGGAGAGCCCCCCATGGGGTTCCTGTCTCAGCCTTTCACGCAGGATTCCTCCCTGGGAGGCAAGAGTGGCTTCAGGTTTCCTTTGAACCCATGGCTATGACAGCCAAAACAGGCACTGCAAGACAGAAACGTTGGATTTGTGCCAGGGTGTTTCCGTTACCCATGGCTGTGGGTTACACCACCCAAGAGCTATTTATTCAACTCATGCTTTTGTAGGTTGGCAGTTTGGGCTGGGCTCCGCCAGGCTTGGGCATGAGTCTCCATCCAGCTGCTTGTCAGCAAGGTGGCTCTGCTTTGGGGGTTGGCCAGCTGTGTTTTTGGGGTGATGGAAGGAACTACTCCATTTGCTTCTTGTCATTAGCAACCTAGTCCGGGCTTACGTGGGGCATCTTAGCCAGCTCCAGGGAGAGAGAAGGTGCTGAAGGTCTCTGAAAGTCCCGGCTGGATGCTGGCACACGGTGATTTCTTACTCATGATGTGGGTCAATGTGAGATACAAAGCCCCTGCATGTGGTTCCCTCCAAATTGTCTCAGTGACTGGTCAGCGCAGTTCCTGGCTTTCTAGCTGGTGCTCAAACCACTTTCATTATCTTCAGGACTCCAAATCCCATCCACCTGCCATGCCAACCCTGACCCCAGCTCTCTCCTGGAAGATGCCTTGTCTCTACCTAGCTAGAAAGGGGCGAGCAATGGGACAGTGTTGTTTAATATTCTGATCATAGGACCAGGGTCCATAAGGCCAGGACCCCCTGAATAGCCCTCATAACCCTGGCCTGAGCAAGCCAAAAATAAAGGGGTGGAGATAATTTGCAGTATATCTTCCCTGGAAGGCTTGACCTTGTGCTGAGTCGCATGCAGCATGAATAATATCCCACCTTCTCCTCTGCATCCGGGACTCCTGAAAACACAGGGTCCCTAGCAAGTGCCCAGCCGTAGGGACATCACACCTCTGCATCCGGAGCCATGCCCCATTTGAGCAGCTGCTGGGGCCTCTCTGAGACCCCGAGACAAGAAATTGAGTACAAGCAGTTTATTTCAGAGGAAGTCCCAGAAAATAGCCTAAGGGATTAGGGAAGGAGACAGGAAAGGAAAGAAGGCAATAGCATGAGGGTTGTCCAGTGAGTTCCTGCCATTTGTAACGGGGGCTCAGTCCCACCTGGGGAACCCTGAGAGACCTGGTGGAGCATCCTTAAGGAATGATCAATACTGGAGGGACAAGGAACCTACCATATCTGTGGCTGAGAGCTGTTCCTGGGGACTTTGCCCCCCCCCCCCATGCTCCCTGGCCCTGTCTGCTGGCTGGAGAAGGCTCTCAGGTACAGGGTGCAGCTGTTTGCAGGAGGGCCCCTCTCTGCCAGAAGTGGAACATGGGTGCCTCAAAGCATTAAGTGAACATTGTGAGGCTACACAGCCAGGAACTAAATTTTTACTGGACGAGGAGCCATCCCAGCCACAGAATACAATGCCCCCAAAGGGAAAGAAAAGACAAGACGAACAAAGTTTGCTGGGGAAAGGTGCAGTGAGCTTGGCAGGGCCGAGGGCCCAAAGGATGGAAGGGCTGGACATTATGGAAATGGAGAGCAAGTCAGCAAAACAGGAAAGAACGGGAGAGAAGAGGAAATGGTGATACACCAGTAGTTGCTGGGATCCAAGATATTGTTGGGTGTGCAGAAGGCTTGGGGATAAAAACCAAAGTCACACCAAAAGGTGATGGTCTGAATATCTTAGCAAACCACTGACACATTCAGGGAAGGGTTTATCAGCAATGTATAATTGTTCTTCTTAACCAAATAGTGTTTGCTTCATGAAAGTCTGGGGCCTGTCACCCAAAGCCCCACGTTCTGTGATGATCTATTCTAATTTATTCTAAATGCACCCCTGCGCACCACTAGACAGAAAACAGGGAGATCGACTCTTCCAAAACCTGAAGGCATGGCGTCACCCTCCCAAGTATATTTATTTGATGCCCTGTTATATGTGTGTATTTGCATGAAATAAATACACCACAAACAAAGATCCACTTTGGGAACAGGATCTATAAACATAGGTGGTATGAAGTGAACATACTTATATGTGAAGTTATGATGAACTTTTCTGGGATCCCTGAAGCATATTACAGGTATCAACATCATGTGAATTAACTTGAATTCCACAGGTATCTATGAATTTTTCCCCCGAGCCAAATGAGTCACCTTTCACCAGAAAACTTGAGCAAAAAATGAATGAGTTAGTTTACAAGCCCAAATTCTGTGTTTAGCTGACATATTGGATACCAAGAGATTGCACTGATTATTAATACATGGTGACCCCCCCCCCAAATACTGGAAAAGCTTAACTCTACCTAAAAGGTTTATATATTTTTTATTGTTTATATTTATGTGTATCTTAACATAGAGTTAAGATTTCATATATTAAGAGAAGTTAAGTAAGTTTATATGTATATATGTAATACAATTTTTACAATTATATAAACTTTAATAAAATCTAACATTGTGAATTTCTTTATCAATCATGGCAAAAAAGGGGGGGAAAGACTTCACTCTACAAATACTCATTGTGTCACTTCTTTGCATTAGTATTTTTGTACTAGTAAAATTGGTGGAAAAGTTTAGAAATAAAGACATAGAAAAGGAAGACAGAGAATTCTCTTGTGTGGTGTTCTCCCATAATGCACCAACAGTAACAGTTTAGCATCTCTTTGTTGCTTTTCCATACTTTAGATTTGTTTATGATTAATCATGTTGAAAAATACCAAATTTTGGGGGGCGCCTTGGTGGCTCAGTCAGTTGAGCGTCCGACTTCAGCTCGGGTCATGATCTCACGGTTCTGGAGTTCGAGCCTCGCGTCGGGCTCTATGCTGACAGCTCAGAGCCTGGAGCCTGCTTTGGATTCTGTGTCTCCCTCTCTCTCTTCCCCTCCCCCACTCATGCTCTATCTCTCAAAAATAAATAAACATTAAAAATTAAAAAAAGAAAAATACCAAATTTTTAAAAAGTTTAATTTGGGAGAATTTGTTCATGAAAATTCTAGCTTTAAGTTGCTCATGATCAATTTTCTTAGGGGCCCAAACTGCTGCTAGTAATTTTTTTTAAAAGGTAGATGTGACAATTTTGGTTCTAAACCTAATTCTTGTCATCAGATTAAGCTCTCACATTTATTCAAATTCTTGAGACCCTCTTTGTATTACTGACTCTGTTCCCTATGCTGTGTTTTTCATCCTTATGACTTATTTATTTAAAAACTGGAAGTTGGTGCCTCTTAATCTCCATCACCTGTTTTGCCCATCCTCCCACCCACCCCCCCTCCACTCTGGGAACCACGTTTGTTCTCTGTACTTAGGAATCTGCTTCTGTGTTTTGTCGGTTGATTGCTTGCTTGCTTTGGTTTTTAGAGTCTACACCTAAGTGAAATGATATGGGATTTGTCTTTCTCTAACTTATTTTATTATACCCTTTAGGTCCATCCATGTTGTCACAAATGGCAAGATTTCATTCTTTTTTATAACTGAGAATATTCTCTTGCACAAATGTATCCCACACCTTCTTTATCCATTCATCTATTGATGGGCCTCTGGGTTGCTTCCATATCTTGGCTACTGTAAATAATGCTGTGATAAACATAGGGGTGCACAAATCTTTTCAAACTAATACACAGCCCCCTGAAGATGTAGAGATTTAATACTTTCCTAAAATGAAATCTGTTTTGCCCAAGACCAACTATAGACATCAGTTGATCAATTTTGTTTCCTTTTCAGGGGAGTATATTTGTCATGCACCAGCAAGGGTCCATGAACTGCAGTTTGAAAAGACTCACCAGGGGCACCTGGGTGGCTCGTTGGTTAAGTGACTGACGTAGGCTCAGGTCATGATCTCATGGTTTGTGAGTTCAAGCCCCACGTCAGGCTCTGTGCAGATAGCTCAGAGCCTAGAGCCTGCTTCAGATTCTGTGTCTCCTTCTCTCTATCTCTCCCCTTCTCATTCTCTCTGGCTCTCTGTCTCTCTCTCTCTCTCTCTGTCTCTCAAAACTAAATAAATGTAAATATTAAAAAAAAAAAAAGACTCACCAAGTCAACTCTCCAGTTTGGAAACTGAGGAGTTGGAGCCCAAAGAGATAACGTGACTTAGGTTTAGTTATCAATATTTATTGTTTCAAAAGGGGAACAATTAAATTAATGAAGGCATTGAAAACTACATTGCATTCTTATTAAATACATTTTGTAGGATTTGTGCTTGATAATCGTGAACATCAAATCTGACTTCCCTGTTGAGCAAAATGAACAATAATCAAGCGGAACAAATTGCATTGCTATTATCCCATCTTGTTGATTTGAGCTAGCACGTGAGAACTGAACTGACATGGGCTTTGTTTGCTTAGCTCTTCTCCTAAGGAGACCTGCATGCATTTTGCACTTTGAATTTATACCAGTGTTCTATCTACTAACTGCCTAGTACTGACCTTGATTTAATCAAGAGTTCTGTCTCCCTCTTCAGTTTAATTATAACACATACCCGTGGAAAGCATACTTGATTGCCTAGTTTTGTTCTAGAATGCTTCTCAACCCAAGCACTGTTGACATTCTGGGCCAGATATTTCTTTGCTATGGGGGCAGGAGGGCTGTCCTGTGCATTTTAAGATACTTAGCAGCATCCTTGGCTTTTACCCACTAGATGTCAGTATCACTCATTCTCCTGCTCCCAGTTGTGACCCAAAATATCTCCAATTATTAACCCAGTGTCCTCTGGAGTGTAAAATTGCCCCCGGTTGAGAACCAGTATTCTAGGTACTGTAGGGATTGTAGGATTATTGTAAGACTACAGAGAGAGAAGGTGTTCCTAGAGCCTCTTGCAGTCTTATTTTATTAGAGTCTGCTTGAAGGTAAGCGAACAAGGGCCATTTCAGCTCAGCTATCATGTGCAAATTCAAATGTAATCATTGGTGATGACTTGCATACATGCTATGTGAATCTTTATCCAGTCTCAGTTTGTTGGTGTTTTTGTTTGTGTGTTTTGTCCCCTCAAGAACTTAACAAAACTATAAACACATTTAGGACATTTACATCATTGTTGGTAATCTTTGATTTTGAAACACGTTCAGGGGAAATGTATTTGCTGGAATATAGTAGCATTGCATTTAACCTCACCCTCCATTTGACTTGCTATGATTATAAAGAATCACTTTCTCTAGAAGAAGGAGGATGTTTAGAGTAAGGCAGGGTGCCCGAGACATGCAAGCCTGATACATGTACTGATGTGTGGGCATATCAGGTTAGCCCTGAAATTTAACTTGAAGTTTGTAAGTCTGTGGCTCACAGAATTTCTTCTGGTGGAAATCTATCTCTGCATTGAGAAGAACTAATCTACTGCATGCGTAATGTAGGGCCAAGGCTAATGTCATTCAGGCAATGTATCGGCTCAGAGTAGTTACGTGTCTTGAAATAGATGAGAGGTCTGAAATAATATAAGTATTCGCTGATACCAGGAGTCAGGAGCTATAAATGTTGGGATCCAGAGAGTCCACGAAGGGTAAGGCACATGTTTTGTGATCTAAATTACCCAGGTGATGTAAGTTTCAAAGGTGCCTGTTTGTCATTGTTGCTTGGGTTTCTTGTTGTTGTTCAAGCAAATGTGTATCATATTAGGGTTCTCCAGAAAAATAGAATCAATAGGATCTGTGTGTGTGTGTGTGTGTGTGTGTGTGTGTGTGTGCGTGCGCGCACCAGATCCTGGGTATACCCTCCCCCTGCATTAAATACCAATATCTCTGTGAACTGGTTTATCAACCGAGAGGCTGGGACTATAGCGGAGGCTCAGGGCCACCTGCAGGGCCAAACAGGTGCTTCAAGGTGAGGCCATTGGGCCATATCCAGGAAAGCAAGAGCAGGCTGCCACTACAGATTCCCAGTGGCAAGGGAATGGAGACCACTGTGCATGGACAGCACATGTCCAGCCTTCCTCCTGTGTCTCAAGAGCTAAGGCTCGGGCAAGCACAGGGCTGCAGTCCCTGAAACACCACAAAACTACAACCCGAAGGCAGGGGAGGGCAGGGGGGAGTTACCTTCTATTTATTTGCTATTCTGATATCCATGGCCTTATTTTCATGTGCTTAAATCATGACATTTATGTTTAGGTCCATCCAGAATGGGCTAATGCCTATCCAGACTGAAAACGTAGGGGCGCCTGGGTGGCTCCGTTGGTCGAGAGTCCAGTCCTCGATGTTGGCTCAGGTCATGATCTCATGGTTGTGGGATTGAGCCCCAAGTCGGGGCTCTGCACTGGGTATGGAGTCTGCTTAAGATTCTCTCTCTCTCTTTCTCTCTCTCTCTGCCTCTGCCTCCCCACCCCGCCTCAAAAAAAGACTGAAAAAAGAACATTAAATAGCATCATGGAAATGTTCAAATTGGATGGTTTAGGTACCGTCTGGGTTGATGTTATGCAGCAGGTCAGAGAAGGTTAGTCTTAGATTCTAGGGAGGGGGGGAGGTGCTGTCTAACAGAGAAGAGAGAGGGAGAGAGAGAGAGATTTGGATTCTAAAGACAGTGATGTGTATGTATCTTAGCAGAAAGAGCCAGTTGGATTTCTCCAACACCGTAGGGCGCTGCAGAGACCCTCCCCTTCTCTTGCTTTCTCCCTGGAGCTGGTGTTTCTTTCCTTTCTGACCCCTGCCTGGTCACAGAGAGAGATGGATTTTGACAGAACCAGGAAGAGTTGTTCCATTTCCATGGCAACGTCAATTCACATTCTGCAGGTATCTCACGGCCACTTAGGCCACGGACTAAATGAAGGCTCCTGAAGGTTCTGGCCAAAAATAACTTGGCAGACCACTGTTTCTCCCAGCCCCACGGAGATGGGCATTAACTGACGGGATGCCAGCTGTCAGCTCTGCTCGCGTCTCCCTGCTAAAGAGGAAGGAGCAGGGCTTGCCAGGGTTTGGGGGAGGGGCGCCAGCCAGGGGCAGCTCCATTGTTTCTGCAGGCTCCGAAATAGCTGAATGGAACATGAAATACATTCTAACTTGTTCACCCCAGGGGCGCCAGATAATTTGTATTTCAGCAGAAGTATTATAATTACATAGCTTAGAGTTAGAATTAATTAGCATTTGGGGAAGTAGTGATAAAACCAAGCAGTTATTAAAAAATTAATTTTAATAGAAATCAGTTTGGAGAGTCTTGCTTGTCTTTTGAAGGATTATTTATTTATTTATTTATTTATTTATGAATGATGGCGAGGGGAGGGAAAAGGATAACACGATTCAATAATCCCACCATAACCAACCTAAAATAATAACTGTCCTGATCCTTGGGTGTTACCAATGAATAACAAGCTATCCAGTGATAGTGGATAGATATAAAAAATCCAAATCAGCGGCACAAATGCCCAGCATGTTTAAAAATAAATCAAGAGTTAGGGTAATGTATGAGGGTTATCTGTGGGGGAAAAATGTTTAGTATTATGCTTTATAAAACATATCATCTCCCAAAGAGTTGGGTTAGGTCCATGTTACTGATATCAACACAGTGGAGAATCACTTACTGTATTTGTTCTAGAAACACTGGATACTTGGCAGGCATTAGCATGGGTTAAAGAGTAACTTCTGCAGTCAGCAAACACTGTCTATGCCTGTTCTAGGTTTAAGGCTCTCCTGGGAGCTCCTGGGCTCCTGGGAAGAATAAAGAAGACAAATCTTTACCCTCGGGAGCTCTTACCCTGTTTGGTTCCTTGGCATGGGGAGTCGGAAAAGACTGGTTTATATGAAGGAAAAATATTTCTACCTTTGATTGGAATTTGATGACACTACCTCTTAAATCCAAAGACACTCATAAGAAAAGCTTAGTTTTCTGAAGGGGTTCATTTTTCCTTGGTTCTATGAAAGCCTCTCCTTACTCTTAGGAGATAATGTTGAACAATTTGAGGTAAAACGGGCATCAGGTGCACAACATACTTGTTAAATTGTTCAGCAGCAATGGCTGTGTCACTCTTGGGGGAGGTGACAGTGGTGACATGGTGGCACATTGTTAGTGAGTCACAGAGGCTAACTGAAAGGTATACTGCAGTCACCCTACTGTTTTTGTGACTGTCCCTTACTTTGTATGTTTGCAAAATTATAAGTTAAAGATGAGTATATATATAGCCTTTGATGAAGTGAGCATGTTCAGATTTTCAGAAACAAAGGTAAGAAACCACTACTTCTGAAAATGGGATGCATTCAGAAAAAGCTTTTTCCCATTTCAGAGTAACAGTAGAGAGGTTTCCTCTGTGTTCTGGAAGCCAGAGAAGTGATGGACTTGTAACGATTGAAGTTCTAGATTTTAATCAAGGCTGGGAGCTCACTCTTTAAGGAAAAACAGAAATAACTTCTGCACACTGCCTCTTCTTGGAAACAACATTTCACCATATCTTCCCAGACTGTACCCTTGCTGCTGTTTTAGGATTAAATGATCTTACTCATTGTTTTCATACCTAAGATGGATTAAATGGTGTCTTACTCAATGTTTTCATACCTAAGATGGATTGCTCCCTTCAGAAATATCTTTAGAGAAGAATATCTGGGGTTTCAAAAGCTCTGTATTAAGAATGGTCTAATAGGGGCGCCTGGGTGGCTCAGTCAGTTAAGTGTCTGACTTCGGCTCAAGTCATGATCTCATGGTTCATGGGTTTGAGCCCCGCATCCGGTTCTGTGCTGACAGCTCAGAGCCTGGAGCCTGCTTCAGATTCTGTGTCTCCCTCTCTCTCTCTCCCCTTCCCCTGCTGGTGCTCTGTCTCTCTCTCAAAAATAAATAAAAACATTAAAAATTTTAAAAAAAAGAATGGTCTAATAACCACCATTACTTAACACACATTACATATTTCTATTATATTTACTAGTACGAGAGAGAAAATAAGGAATAAAAGCAAATTCTTCTGCAGGGTCCGTTTGTACATGCTATTCCCGTGCTCCATAAAGGAAAAAACAACTTTAATATTTGAATGCATTTTGGCATTTTTTATCTTATCACTGGATATTGCCACAGAGCATGAGAAGATATATATCCTGGTGCAACCTACGTTGTCTGACTGTTGTTTGTTGAAAATTCTGATTGGTTTCATGTAACATCTGGAGGGGAAAACAGAGATCCAGCAGTTCCATGGTTTATTTTGAGTAAGGGGACAATCTCTTATATTCTGATGTGTTGAGTTAGAGCCTGGGGCATTTTCTTAGTAATCCAGAGTTTTAACCACAAGCCACGTTTTCAGAAGAGTAAGTACGTCGCACTAAAATTAATAAGAGAAGCTTGTTCATTTTCCCTGGGCTGATGACACATCTCTGGGTCCACGATGACACGCGGTGAGAGAAGAGGTGATTCAGGAATTGTGAACAGAGTACGAGGGACTGAGGCGGCAGCTCAACCATAACTCTTTGGGAACAGGGAGGATGGTTTTTGGTATTTGTTGGATTTTCTTTGTACTCGCCCTGTTTCTCTTACATTATTTCAGAAGGATGTTTTCATGTTTTGAAAGGCAAATTTTTGAAGAGAAATGTGTGCCTGCTAGCTCACACCCAGCTGACGCCTGCCTCCGCTTGCACAAACGGCCTCGCATCGTCCACGTGGATTCTGTGTACCACCCTATCACCGCATTGTTTCCCAAGCGGTTCTGAGACCAGAGTGTGGAACGTTTGCCAAGTGCTTTTCTGTTACCTCTTCTGATCTATAGTTTGGTTTCTGGAAAATAGTTTATTTTCAACAGCACTTATGTTTTCTTCATTGTTGCATACATTTTCCAGTTTTTAAGTTCTCCTTCTAAATATGTTATTTTTCTTGTATTCTCTCCATGTATTCAACACCCATATGTGTGTTTTTGCTCTTAGGTTTTTGTTTGTTCCCAAGATGGAGTTTATTCTCTCAACCATTGTGCTTCCTGAGCTGTGATGTAAATAGTGTGCACATATGTTTTGAGGTGGTAATTTCCATCCTGTCATGGCAAGATGCCCCAAAGCACCCACCTCTTTCTGTCCAGGGGCAAATTACACCTCTTTATTTTTTTTCAATGTTTATTTATTTTTTAGAGACAGAGACAGAGACAGAGACAGAGCGTGAGTGGGGGAAGGGCAAAGAGAGAGAGGGAGATGCAGAAACCAAAGCAGGCTACAGGCTCTGAGCTGTCAGCACAGAGCTTGATGCCGGGCTCAAACTCATGAACCATGAGATCATGACCTGAGCCAAAGTCAGATGTTTAACCAACTGAGCCACCCAGGCACCCTACTAATTACATCTCTTTAGAGATAATGTGTGACCTGAGTGAGAAATCATCACCATCTACTGCTATGATCTGTGTTCTCTGTGGTTAAGAATTACCCCTCTGCACAGGGTGAGATTTAGTGGTATTCACGGCAAAGAAGAAAAGACAAAGAGAAGGTAGGTTGAGTGAAGTACAGTATGTAACAGAAGACAGACAGATGCCAGAATACAGACAAACACTAGTGAGAGAAAAAAAGAAAGGTGTAGTAAGAAAAGATAGAAGAGGGGAACATGAGAGCCCCATTTATGCCCCACTGGGGCTTGTCAGAGAGAAATTTTGGAGGAAATAGTCAAAACTGGACAGATCTGCTGTCCCCTCCCTGCAGTTCTGAGAGTGGCCACCAGGGACACAGTGGTGGTGCTGTTAACTGCACTAATGGAGGGGCGCTGTCCAAGCTGACCAGGAAAGGCTAAAGACTACTACTCCCAAAACTTCTAACTATAAAATGATACAAATTCACTATAAAAAGGTAAAATATGCAGTCGTATTTAAAGATTATTTAAAGCTACAAACTGATGACTATTTCTATTAAAATAACCAAGTAGTCAGAAGCCGATGCTTCCAGTTATAGGGCAGATCTACTTTCTCCTGGGAATCAATGACATGGAATAATGTGGTGTGAAGAAAGCCTCTCACGGTGCCCTCTGCCCTTTCTTTTTCAAGCTTTGACGACTATTGAATTTCGCTATCTCTACCCAGATAGACTCCAGAACATCCCAAGATGCCGACATTTCCAACAGCTCTAGGTAATCGATGTAAGATTGGGAAGGACAGTGAGTATGCCTGTCTACTTGTCAATGTATCCCCAATGAACAGCAGGGGGACTACACTGAGTAGGTGTTAAATTAACGCTTGTGAACGAATAGATAAGAAAGAAAATAGGCTCAATCATTTTGGCAAGTGAGAAAGAACAGGGCTCATTTAGGGTAGAGTGCACAAACGCCTCTTCTCCTTTGCAATCCCTGGATGGAGTTCCATCGGAAGGAGATCTTTGTGTGATTGATTCAAACACGTTCACCGTCATATTGCAAAACTATGCAACCTTTCTCAATCTCTGTTCTTCTAGAGAACTTCTTTCTGTGTGCAAGTCTTTTTTACAGAAACGATACCTCAGTCTGATACCTCCTAGGTGGAGAAATGGTGGTTGATACGTAGTCAGAGGCGCAAGGGGCTGGGTTTGGTGGAAGTGAGAGACCCTAACTTTATTCAGTGAGAATTACAAATTTATAGACTTGTGAGGTGTTTGAGCTGAACGGGACATTAGTGATCTGATCTGAGTTCAATCCTTTCCATTTTTTTGTAGTTGATGAAGGCTTTTCTTTGAGGAAGTGGTAAAGTTGCTCAACCAAGATCATGCTTATTTTGATTATTTGTGTTAAGTAACATGCATTGCATTGATAGTATTTTTTTTCAAAGGGAACTCTCATGTGTTACTCTGATAAAGAAATTCATGTAATAACTTACATTAAGCTTAATTCTTAGAATTTTTAATTATATTTATGTGAGAATATATTTTTAACATCAGTCCTTAACAGCTGTGTTTCCTTGGGGCTGTTAGAAAATTTCTCTGTATTTCTTTATCTGTAAAATGGGCACAGGAATATTTGCTCTTTTCCATTCTCCTTTCTCAAGTGTAGCTGAGAACCTGTGAAAACACTTTATAAACTGGAAAGTAATATACTACATACAGAATTATAGAAATTAATAGAATTTTATTATCTACCCCAATAAACCTAATCTTTATTATTAATATACATACATGCACAGTACAAAATGTTTCTGATAAATCTTTTTTAATTGGAATTTTGGGGTGCATGAGTGGCTCAGTTGGTTGAGCATCTGACTCTTGATTTCAGTTCAGGTCATGGTCTCACAGTTGGTGGGTTTGAGCCCCACACTGGGCTCTGTGCTGACAGTGTGGAGCCTGTTTGGGATTCTCTGTCTCCCTCTTTCTCTGCCCCTCCCCTGCTCACACTCTGTCTCTCTCCCTCAAAATAAATAAATAAACTTAAATAAATAAAAATGAGAATTTTATGGAGTGTTGGACTGTAGAACAAACACGATGTGATTTTCTCAAACAAAAACTTCTGACTTTTAATATGTAAATAAGCATGATACTAATTCTTTGGCAACTTATTATTTAAAAATTAAGCTATATTTTGATTCCTAAAAGAAAGATTAGGGGTGCTTGGGTGGCTCACTTGGTTAAGCATCCGACTCTTGATTATGGCTCAGGTCATGATCTCACAGTTCGTGAATCTGAGCCCTGCACCGAACTCTGTGCTGACAGTGCAGAGACTGCTTGGGATTCTGTCTCTGTTTTCTTCTCTCTCTGGCTTCCCCACACCCTCAAAAATAAAAAATAAATAAAAACTTAAAAACATAAAAATAAAATAAAAAAGAAAGATTAATTAGAAGGCAATATCTAGTCATGCCTGACTACAGAGCTAGAGGATTAGTGATAAAAGCACTAGCTTCACTGAAATTAATAAATTTCCCCCTAAATTTGATTGCCTTTGATTGAAAAATGGCCCATATAGAATTTATTTCTATATTAGATTTAGCTCTATCCCTTAGTGATTTCATAGTGATTTTTGTTCTGTTTTGTTTTGTTTGTTAACGTTCAGGGGTTAGTTTTAGAGTCCCTCAGGAAAAAAAAAAATCCAAACATTTCTTATAAATTTGCTTTCCGGTCTAGTTTTGTTTTCCTTCACAATGCACATATGCAATTTTTATAAAGTCACGACTTGTGAAGTCATTGTGCTTTATTCCTGGTTTTTAATGTGATCCTCTGTGATCTTTTAAGATCACACCAAATCTTTTAAGTTTGCATTGGCTAGCTGCCGTATGTGAGATGCTGCTTATGGACCGGGTCCGCATCCGTGTCTGCGTCCTTGTCTGGTCTTCCTTGTCAATTTGTGCCCACTGTGTGCTGACATTTGCCATTGGGGTGAGCATGTGCAGGCCCCCTGGGAAATCAGGGACAGGCCCCTGGCTCTGCGTGAAGTGAACAAAGAGGAGACATCATTCCTCCTCCAACACCCTCCCAGTGAACAACAGAAAATCAAATCTCCTTAGGCCACCGAATGTTGGCAGAGATCTATAGCTATTTCTCCAGCCTTAAGGGTGAAAGAGAAGCAGTCTAGGTGAAAGACCTTTTGTGAGTCAGTAGGTTACTGGGAAATGGTGGCAAGGTTTTGTTTCATTCTGTTGTGTTTTTAAATGTTTGTTTATTTATTTTGAGAGAGAAAAAGAGAGAGAGGGAGGGACAAAAGAGAGGGAGAGAGAGAGAATCCCAAGCAGGCTCTGCGCTAATAGCTCATGAACTGTGAGATCATGACCTGAGCCAAAATCAAGAGTCAGATGCTTAACCAACTGAGCCACCCAGGTGCCAGGTGTGACATCCTCTTGGATGTCTGGGCTTAGTGTCCATACTCCTTTTAAATTCTGCTTAGTGTTTTATTTTCTTGGCTTCTATGGCTACAGATGGCTGTGCTCTTGGAAACAGGGTGGAACAAAAGCCTTTCCCTTTCCTGTGTAACACATGACTCTCGTTGAAAACATCAACTTCCAAAATAGGTAGAATTCAGGAGAGCAGGGAATGACAATTTTTCAGGAGGACAAGTTGCAGTTTGAAGACGAAACAATGATAACTCTGTGTCGCAAACATTAGCATCTTAACGGTGCTCAGGCCCTGGTTCTTTTTTTTTTTTTTTTTTTTACCAAATTCTTACTATTCAGTAACCAAACCTTTCAGTAACCTTACCTCAGAAATGCATCACTCTGCCATTATTCCTTCTATTGAACTCTTGTTTTTCGGCACGTTTAAATGCCAGACTATTTAGTTAGCATATTTTAAATTTGATTTAAAGTAATCTGTCCTTGGGATATTTGTACCATTACTAGTCTGCATTTAACAATTATAAATGAGTTATTCTAATAATCAAAAACAGGCTTTTTGGAGCTTTTACTTTGTCCCTTTGGGTTAGGAATAGCACAGTAATTCCCACTTAAGGTGTGGATGAAGCATAAATCTTAACATATTCCATTTTATCAATTTCATTATTCATTTATTTATTTTCCAAAAGTTACAAAAGCAAATGTCCATTTGCTTTCCCAAGTCAAACAATTCCCAATAGTGAATGCCCAGAGAGTCTCCTTCCATTCCTGATAGTGTGATTCTCTACACATGCTTCCCAACACCCAGATTAAATATGATATCCTCGATTTAGGATTGTTCTACTTTAGGAAACAAAACAGGTGACACATTCACCTCTGCTCATTTTTCCACATCTACATTTAGCAAACACCTGTGGATTTCTGGCCATGAAGTTCCAGGGTTTGGTGCTATTGTAGAGCAGTTCAGTAAGGAGGCACGGAACAGTCTACCTAAAGGGCACATCTGACCATCTCCTAAAAGTGCAAATCATTTTAAACAATGGGAAGCACACCTCAGAAATGCATGAGTTTACTACATGAAAACAGCAGCGTATATGTAAATATCTGAATGTGGTGTTTGCCATCGAGAAGTCAATAGAAGAGCTGCATGTCCTAATGATAAGACTATTGTCTGAAATCATACCCTGGTATTTAAGAATGATTGATGTCATTTTAACAAGGAAAGTCTACTTTCAAATCAAAGTATATCTTCTCTAATAACATGCTTTATATTTGCAGATACTGTTTTAGTAACAGTGGGGCAAAATGCATTTTTTTCCCTCCTTTGACTGCTGCCGGATCAATATCTTCTACACTGTATTTGGGGTTTATATTTTGCTAATACAGTTAAGGTCAAAATATTTTTTTCCTCCTAGAAAAAACCACCCTTCCCTTTGGCCATATGTATGGACTTATTATTTTGGTGAGCAGATATGGTGTTAGATGTGTAGAAAGGGCTACTAACCCTTCCAAATGTGCTGCTTTCAGTCAGTAATTGATCCTCAAATACAGTTTAATGCTTCCTATTTGAATGAAGCAGACTTGGAACCACTAGTTTTTTCCAACTAAACAAGATGGGCAAGAAGGTGGTCGGACAACCTTGGCTTCTTTCATCTTTGCTCTATGATGGGTGGGTCGGCAGCTCCCATTGGTGTTTTCTGTGTTTGTCAGGGAAGCCACGGGTGGGCATAGGTTCTGGGAGATGGTGTGAAACCTTCAAAGGGAGGATCTGACTTGCTGGGATACCCATTCTTTATTGCTCACCTGCAAACCAGGTGATGACATAGGTGATGTCACTGTCCCAGTGAACGTGAGCTTGGCGGTTGTGATCAGTGGTGAGGAAGCCTTGACAATGCCCATTGGTCTTCAGGATGAACAACAGAGCCGCTCATAGGATTGTTGCGTATTTTTGAAATGCAAGCGTGCGGCACGTTAGCGGCAAAGCTTCTGCAATGAGCCTTGAAGAGCCCCGGCAGCAACGCAGGCTGGTTCAAGAGTATTTGATTCAATTTTTACTCTACAGTGGATAATTTTGTCTCTCTCATTTTTTTAATGGTTCTTTGCATCATTTTAAGCATCTTCCTGAATGAAAAAGAGCCAAATATAGCTACTTTGCTCATTTCGTAGATATACACTTTGATTAATAATGTTTTTGGCGAGGTGCTAAAAGTCAAGGGTGCTGTTACCACCCTGCGCACGGGGACTGGCTCCATGAAGTGTGGTGGGATTTCACATGAGGAGTGTTGCATATCACAGTCATTAAGCAACCCCCTGTGTGACCTTATGTGATGAGCTGAGATCCCCAAAGAGCAATTTAATCAGCGTATCTGAAGCTGGAAGCTTCTGACGGCCACCTCCTACCTTAGCAACAGCCTCGTCTCTCAGGAGCATAAGCGTTCCTGTAAACAGGTAGAGACATTAAGGGACTCCCAAGCATTCATCAAGTGGAGGGAACTCATGATAGCATTTGCCATTTAACGTGTTCTCTGAAATCCAGAATGCAGAGTTGAAGGAAGCAACAGGCGATTATAAATCAATTGAGAAAGGGCTGAGAAATAAAATCCCCCATAGACTTTACCAAGCTTTTTCTCCAAGTGGTATGAGTGAGGATTACCAGCATCTCTAGACTTCCCTATTCTAAGCAAAGGGCAAACAAACCAGTTAAAAATAACCGGAAAGAGCTTTTGGCATGTGAGAATACTTGCCTACGCAGAAATAGCTCTGTCTGTCCCCTTTGTCCACCTTTACGAGGTAAAATGGCACAACACTGCAGGTTTACAACAGGGCTGAATTTCTGACAGATTCTGGCCTTAGCCGCCCATACGGTTTGGGTCTCCCTGTACTTTCCGTGTGATGGGCTAAATCCATTTGCACTGATCCTCAACCTCTTTCTTTTCTGGGTGTCTCAAAGCCTCCCCAGTATATCCGCCACCTGTGAAAAGGGAAGCAAGTTGTGGGGCGCAGTTGCAACCACGAAACTAAATCATGCTCAAGGCCTCACTTCATGACTTGCAGAGAACACGAGAGCTGGTGTGGCATACGTGTTCCACTATATCTTTTTTTTCATCAATAATAGGATCTTTTTATTTTCTCTTTGTCTGAAAAAAATAATTTAAATAATTTTTGTCTGATAACAAGATACTGCGTGTCTCCTTTGCATAATTTAAGAACTACAAAGAAATTCCTCTCCTCTTCCCTCCCCTTTCTCCCTTCCTCTCTGTGCTCTCCTCGTCTTTTTCTTTTCCTCACTGTTCCAGGCCTGGGATGTATGAGCTTCCAGAACTGGCCAGAGGGGACAGTGAGCATGAGATGTCCCTGGCCTGGGGCTGATGCTTCCAATATGCTTCAGAGCTGCTAATGAGGAATTTGAGCTGTTTTGAAATACCCAATAGCACTTTTCCTTTAACAGCCTGGAAGAGAAGTTCTACTAGTCAGGGGCCCAGTGGTGATGATAAACTACCATGGTAACCAAAGCTAATCGGTCCACAATGGCAATACATAAATGTTGAACTCAGAGCTGAACCTCAGCGTATCCACCAGACTCTAAGTTACACGGTGAAGATGCTACCTCACTATAAAGCAACAACAACAACAACAACAACAGAGCTAGATCTTAATCTCTGTGACTCAGACAATCCAGGGGAAATGGAATCCCGATTAAATACTTCAATTAAAGAGACCACTCTCTCTCTCCTGTCTCTCTGTCTCTCTCAAAAATGAATAAACATCAAAAAAAGAGAGGGGCTCCTGGGTGGCTCAGTCGGTTGAGCGCCCGACTTCAGCTCAGGTCATGATCTCACAGTTCGTGGGTTCGAGCCCCGCGTCGGGCTCTGTGCTGACAGCTTGGAGCCTGAGCCTACTTCCGATTCTGTGTCTCCCTCCCTCTCTGCCCCTCCCTTGCTCTATCTCTGTCTCTCAAAAATGAATAAACATTTTAAAAAGTTAAAAATAAAAGAGACCAATCATCAGTGACAAAGATTCGGGTTCAAGGTCTCAGTGTATTTCTGTCAGTGAGGTTTTTTTTTATTTATAGTTTATTGTCAAGTTGGTTTCCATGTAACACCCAGCGCTCTTCCCCACAAGTGCCCTCCTCCATGACAAAGGGGAAGGGGGGCGTCAGTGAGTTCTTAAAGCTGCCCGAGGGAGATGACAGACGGTGACAGCAGCGGATGTGGATGGTGTGGTCGGCGTGAGGCGGCCCCCGGAGAGCATCAGCATCTGCTCCCTGGCTCATCCTGGCTCCGGCAGTCAGCTAGGGAAATGTGCTGTCTTGTCATGAACGCATGTTAATACGGTCTGCTTTGATGGTGCGAGAGAGCTGGCAACAGAAGTGACTGCGATTTGTTTTTCAAGAATTGTTTCCAACTCTGGTCAGAGAAATTAGTAAGAGAGGGAACAACGCTGTATGGTGATAAGACTCACTTTTTCTTAGTCTTAGTGGGTAAATGAATGCATTGTGGTGTAAAAAGACCTGCAGGAGAACCATCAGCTTAGTGGATGGCTTCTTTTAAATATAGTTTATTGAAAAATTAGCTAACATACAGTGTGTACAGTGCACTCTTGGTTTTGGGGGTAGATTCCCGTGGTTCATGGCTTACATACAACACCCAGTGCTCATCCCAACAGGTGCCCTCCTCAGTGCCCATCACCCATTTTCCCCTACCTCCACCCCCCCATCCACCCTCAGTTTGTTCTCTATATTTAAGATTCTCTTATGGTTTTGCCTCCCTCCCTCTCTGTTTGTAACTGTTTTTCCTCTTCCCTTCCCTCTGGTTTTCTCTTAAGTGGACGGCTTTGAATTCAGCTCTGCAACACATCAGCGGTGTGGCCAGGAGCAAATCACTCTCCGCCACCCTAGTTTTGTCATCTATGAAAATACCTACTAAAGCCTCTCATTGTGGAAGTTTGCGAGGAGGTAGGAGTTCAGGAGAATATGCATAAGTGCCTTTGTGGCACGTTAGAGGCGGCAGTGGTGATAGGTCACTGTGTGTAGATTCAGGTGTTCTTTTTTTTTAAATTTTTTATGTTTATTTATTATTGAGACAGAAACAGAGCATGAGTAGGGGAGGGGCAGAGAGAGAGGGAGACACAGAATTCGAAGCAGGCTCCAGGCTCTGAGCTGTCAGCACAGAGCCCCACACAGGGCTCGAACCCACGAACTGTGAGATCATGACCTGAGCCGAAGTCGGACGCTTAACCGACTGAGCCACCCAGGCGCCCCGATTCAGGTGTTCTTAACCTGTTGAGTGCCAAGGAGCTCTTCGGAGATCTGGGGAAGCCTGTGGAGCCCTCCTCAGGATAGTGTTTCCAAGTGCATAAAACAAAACACATAGTGTTATAAAGGAAGTCATTTATTTTGTATAAATATGAATATACATATATATGTGTATAGTTATGCCATATATACGTGACAGGCAGAATAATGACTCCCAAAGATGCCCGTGTCCTACTCCCCAGTGAATATGCTAGGTTCCGTGGCACAGGCGGGGCATGAAGGTTGCAGGTGGAATTAATATTGCCAATCAGCTGTCCTTTCAATAAAAGAAGAAAAGTTTCATCAAAGATTCACAAGTAATAATTGTTAGATGACCCTCATTACCTCAGGGCTGGAAGATGGTTAAGGTGCGCCACGGAGGGTCGTAGCCCAGTGACATTTACCACACGAAGATGGGCAGAAGCTGAAATATCACTGAAGCCAGGACGCGGAGCACAGGGTCTAACTGCTTCCTTCAGACCAGAGCTTGAGTGTCTAATTGTGGTGAATTACCTGACCCGTCGACAAGAATGTAGAAATAGACAGGAAAAAAAAAAATCTAGATCTAGACGACTAAAATGAAAGATGAATTAACTCCGAAGTGACAGATTTTTCCATCTCTTGCTTACCAGCTAATGAATATTTCCCCAAATATCAGAGAGGTCTTCTTTGATAATGCAGTGTCAGCAAGTAGACTTCTGCTCTCGCCAACGCAGCTAGCCCAAACGTCCATCGCGTTTCTTCCTGTATATCTTGACCTGAGACCAGCAAGGGCTTAGCAACCGTAGACCCTTTAGCATTGTACACATAAGATACCAAGTCGAACATCTTGCACTGTGTGGTTGCAGTGAATTCTGGCGATGAAGATAATGTTTTAATTTTGAACTTAAGAAAGCCTAAGTCATAGGCACTAGAAAGGCTCATCTTGGTCTTTGAGCTTGGCTACCATTTGTCACAATCACCTGGTTTGGTATGTCTGGGCCATAATGGACTTGATCTGTGTTATGGGGTTGCATCCTATCCCCACACCAGATTTGGGTATTGAAGTCCTAACCCTCCGGACCTCAGAATGGGACCTTATTTGGAAGTAGGGTCATTGTGGAAGTAATTAGCTAAATTAAGATGAGGCCATGTTTGGGTGGGATGGGCCCCCTAAAATAAAATGACTCATGTCCTTGGGGTGCCTGGGTGGCTCAGTCGGTTAAGTATCTGACTTCAGCTCAGGTCATGATCTTGCAGTCGTGACTTCGAGCCCCATGTTGGGCTCTGCACTAACAGCTCAGAGCCTGGAACCTGTTTCAGATTCTGTGTCTCCCTCTCTCTCTCTCTGCTCTCTCTCTCTCTCAGAAATAAATTTTAAGAAACATTAAAAAATTAAAAAAAATAAAAATAAATAAAATGACTTCTGTCCTTATAAAAGGAGAAATCTGGACACACACACACACACACACACACACTCACAGAGAAAGAGAGAGAGAGAGAGAGAGAGAAAGTCATGTCAAGATGAGTTACAGTGCCATAAGCCAAAGAAGTACCAGGACTTAGCAGAGGGTCCTGGAACAGATCCTTTCCGAGAGAATTTCAGAGGGAGCACGGCCCTACTGACTCCTTGATCTCTGACTTCTAGCCTCCAGAACTTTTGTCAAGCGACTCCATTTACAGTACTTAGTCATGGCATTCCTAGAAAACCAGTTACCCCATCAGCACCTGCCTGTCAAATTCAACCCACAGGTGCTCCAGCAGCTCAGACACTTAGGCACATTATCGCATTAAAAAAACAAGAAAGGAATGACATCTCGTGAAATAGCTAGTTCTAATATCTTTATTAATCATTTAGCTTGTCTGGGGCTCAAGTTTTATTCATCTGTTAATTGAGGAGGCTTAGTTTTTCTGAAATCTTTCCATTTTCCTGCCCCTGAGGGCAATATAACATAAAACCCCAGAGAGTTTGGGATTTGCCCAAAGCAGCCCACCATGAGCATAAGTGATCTGTGAAACACTGTATTAAGTGTTGAGGATTCATGTGGATTTAATTCTTTTCCACATTTTATATGTTTGGTTTAATATTTAATAATATTTGAAATTGCTTATCATCACCTAACGTGGAAGCGCTAGTGCAATGAACTGTACTTTTACCCTGGATCCATATTCCTTTACACATCATCACATGTCCCGGTTCCTGGCACCTTTGTTGGAAAACAGTGGGGCTGCGCTATCTGTGGTCTCTTCCAGCCCTAAAACCCTGGACTCCTGGGACTATTCATATATGGCTTACCTCATTAAAGACCAGATTGTGTCTCTGTGTGTGAGGCCCCCAGATGAGTCCCCCTTTGTCTTTGTGGATGCCAAATGTACACTTCCAGAATGAGTTAATATAAAATTAAAGTACCACTCATTGAAATGATTTCACTGGCTTGTATGAAAAATATGTGTCTGCTGGGTGGCTCTCCAGTAAGGCACTTTGATTAGGGCAAATTGCTTAGGGGATCTGTTCGTTTTGTGTATAGGAAATTAGGATTGTTGGGGAAAATGCCTCAAATTAGATTCTGTAATCATATGCCACTGCCTTTTCCACTGAAGTCATTTGTGACCGAATCACTTACCACCAGAGCCATCACACACAGCTTCACACCCACGGTGAGGGAGGAGCTGCCCCTGGAATTGCCTTTAGTTCTGCTTAAACCCCTCTCAACTTGGCAAGTTTCCTCATCTGTGCAATTGGGGAAACAATTCATATTGGGTCTACTATGAAGACTAAATACAATCATGTAGATCAAATATTTTTTATAGATTTGAAAGGGCTCTATAGCTGTCAGGAATTATTATTTTGTCCTTCCTTCCTTTTTTAAAGTAGGCTTCCTACCCAGCACAAGGCTTGAACTCATAACCCTGAGATCTAGGCCTGAGCTGAGATCAAGAGTCAGACGCTTAACTAGCTGAGCCACTCAGGTGCCCCTATTTTGTTCATTTCTAAATAGACCCAAAAGACATTAATAAGATTGCCAGTGGGCTGATACACCTTGTGCTCGGGGCTCTTTATTCTGTGATGAACTTAACCACGAAGGATGGGATACCAGGAACAGGAGTCTCAGGCTTCAATTAATGTAAACATTTTCAGGGGAAATAACAGTGACTCCATGCTAAGACTAAAGCAGTCTAGAGACCTGCAGTTAAAGGATGAACAGATGTCAAATACACTTCTCAATATAGGACAGTATGACCACTCATCTTCTGAAGAAGACAGTGAGTTTGTATTGTTGAAGTGCCAGAAATACCATTAACAAAACTCAAAAGGGCTAATGCAGTGTATTAAAGGTGAAATCAAATGAACAAAAATATCGCATGGACTAGTTACTTGTCTACATTTACCAAGACTTTAATGATGGTAGCCTCCAACTCCAACCCAATTTGATTTTAGTGATTAGAAAGAAAGAAAGAAAGAAAGACAGGAAAGAAGGAAGGAAGGAAGGAAGGACGGACAGGTCTAGTTCTTTTGATTATGTGGAGGTGAACTCTTCAAGTATAGGACACTTACAAAGCCAGTAGGTGAACATAGCATATGTATCTTTAGAATAAGTGTGTGGTGTGATATCACACGGGATGGAGACCTTATAGGAATTTGTTGGGGTCTCCATGTGTGAGGGACTGAACTGTAGACACTAGCTATATGGCAGTAGCAAAATAAAAAAATAAAAATAAATAAATAAAATATATATATATATATATATATATATATATATATAAATAAAAGAGTGAGAGAGTGAGAGACAAAAAATACCTGGTGTCATGAAGCTTATATATGCTATAGAGAGAAAGATAGGCAAATGATCACCTAATAGTGGGGTGATGATATATGCCCAGAAGAAAAATAAAACAGGTAAAAGGTTGAGGAATGATGGAGTGGTACCATTTTAAAGAGGCTGGTCAGGGAAGGCCATAAAAAATGAGGGAGCAAGGAAATGGGCCCTGTGGAAATGGAGGAACAGGTTTGCAGGGAGTCAAAATAGCAGGTCAGGAGCCCTGTCATGGTTATGTACCTAGAAAATCCAGGACCCCTGAGGAGGTCAGTGAGGCTGAAGGAGAGCAAGTAAGAAGATGAAGACAGAAAAGTTGAGGTCTGAGTGGTACAGGACCAGGTCATGAAAAGTCTGGTAGGACTTCGGGTGTACTTTGAGTGGGATGGGGTTCACCTGGGGAACCACTGAGAGGTAGACGGGAAGGCGAAACAGACACCATCTCTGTGCTCTTCCACAATACCAGCATCTTCCTCTTCACCCAGCCCTGGCCATGTGTCTCCTCGTCTCCCACCCTGGACAAGTGAGAGACAGTGATGGTACCATGAAAAAAGAGTTCTGGGAATGTTCATGCTCTAATCCATCCTCAAGATGACCTTTCTTTCACTAACCTCCTAGAAGCCTTTGGAGCCAGTGGAGCCACTGTCTTGCTTGCTCTTGTATTAGTTTCTATAGATTCATGTTTCTTATCTTTGGAAACCTACTGAAGATCCCAAAATGAGGGCCTGCTTTTAAAATCTGTATTTCTCATTTGCACACAGAAGACATGTAACAGAGCTTCACTACCGTGCAACAGAACACTAAGTTTAATGCCTTTTTAAAAAATGTATTCTCATGAGAAAGGAGAAATTCACGGATGACCTCAATGAGAATAAAATCGGTACATTCTCAATGGAGGCAGTCTTTATATATCACAATGAATAAAAATAGAGAGCATAGTTTTTTAAAGAAGAGAACCCAAGAATTAAACTGGAAAGGGAAGCAAAACTATGAAACTCACGAGATTAATACTAAATATAACATACTTGATGGAAGTTCATCATTTGCCCTTGTCCTCTGGGACAGAAGCCATAACTTTATACAAAGACAGAGGGCTGCCAGATTAAATTTGAATTACTGACAAATAGTAAATAATGTCAGTATAAGCATATCCCGAATGCTTACACTCAAAATTGCACATTATCAGAAATACAGATTTAACTGGTGTCCTGCATTTTTGTTAGCTAAATCTGGCAGTCCTACAAAGAAGAGGCAATTGACTCAGAGTCTCTAGATTACAAAGAGTAATTGCTGAAGTAGCAGCAAGAGGTTGTGTTGAGTCTCCTTGCATTCACCATTGTCTTTGACCTTGCTCTGGTTAGGAAGAGCAGTCTTGGCTGCACTCCTTCCATATGCCTTCAGGTCCACTCTGTCACCTGTCTCCACCCTGCTTTGGGCCCCTGGTGGCTGGATGCAACAATAGGCTCTCGGGTCATCTTGTTCCCCTTGGGCTCAGCTAATGGGAGGTACCAGGAGGAGACAGGAAGGCAGGGAAAGAGTGCTGTCAGGATATTTATTATATTTCACCAGTTCCTTCCCTGCCATGTTATTGCCGCTCCTGTTGGGGTCTCATTCACTCTTTGGTCCTAGGGCAGGTGACAGGTTTGAGCTGCTGTTAGCCCCAGGGCAGGGCTTTGTAAATTGTCCCTTTTTAAGATTCTCTTCAAATTACTGAGCCTAGGGTGTCATCTCTTCCCTGCTGAAAACTTAATCCAGTAAAGGGTATGCGGTAGATATCCAAGGTCAAGTGTATCATCTGTGATCACGAAAGCATGATTTAGAAAGAAAAAAATAATAAAGATTTGGGAAGAAAATGGCAGAATTGGCATTCTGGCTGTGCCATTCAGACGGTGAGGTCCTGGTGGGCACTTAATCTCCTTTATAAAAATGGATATCTGCTCCTGGAAAGTTCCTGGAAAAAATGAATAGAAATAGAAATCTTAACCAACTGAAAAAAAATAAAAAATAAGCTCTGTGGATAAAAGCCATTTATCACTAGAATGCCCATGTCCCCATAGAACAAGACCGTAAATCCTGTATTTATAGAACCTGGGTTTTTAAAGGGCTTTCTTCAGAGAATCTAGAAATCATATTTAGTAGGTGAAAAGAAAACATTGGCAAGTCACATCTTGCCTTGTACCATTCTTTCCCACAACCCCTACTTCCTGCTTGTCCCTCACTGTGCTACTGAGTTCTCATCCCTAAACATGGTGCTCATCATGTCACCTCTGGCTCAGAACTTGGACGAGTCCTTTCAATGCATCTAGTAGGTTTTCAAGAAATATTTGCTAAACTTCCTTGCATTTCTACTCCTTTAACCCAATTGTCTTAGATGCGGTTGGGAGAAAAGCAAAAGAGAAATAGCTAAATCCCCTGATAATTATTTCCCTAAACTTTCTCAGAGAATTTGCAGGTATATTGAAGCATGGCTGATCCCATACAGTAGAGAAGACACACCAGGCCAGTGGGTGGATTCTTAATTAAGATTAGGGATCTTTTATTTAGAGGCTGGCCCAAATTAGAAGATTCTAGCTGCGATGATCATGGATGTAGAAGGATTTCAGGAGTTCTTTGGTTTTGTTTGGTTTTACGTTCAGTATCCAAGCAAGGTGAGCGAAGAGCAAGAGAGCCATCAGTGAAGAGATTGACTGTTCTTGTCAAAATTCTTCAGCCCTGATAAATTTGAGGGCTAGAATTTCTTGTACTGTTGAGTGAGGATTCCTTAGCAGCTTTCTCCATATCTGTGATTGTGTTTTACTCTCTCCCGCCATATGATTACATAAACAGATAGAATGGTTTCTTCTTAATCTTTTATAGTTTGCAAGTATCTATAAGTGTATTTCATTGTAGTCTGTTTTCTAGCTTAGGTGAACTTAATTGATTTCATTTCATACTGAACTGATCTGTTTTATTCCCAGCTTATTTTTCCAGGAATTATTACCCATCCTAATAATGTCCTATGTAAATTTCCATCTCTCTTACTTGGTACAGGATGGGCTGTGTATCACATTGTTATAATGAGAGACTGTCTTGTGTTCGAATCAATCTTCCCTTTTGGGACTGGCTTTTGGCTTTCTGTGGGTTCTAAAATTCTATTTGAGAATTACTAGAGTGTTTGTTTATTCTCCTTTTAATATTTGCTACCTTTTCTCAATACTGGTGATACATACATACAATATTTTATATTATAATATAAGCATATATAATCTTAAAATATTTCTTATAGATCTGCTTATAAATTTTGAATAGCTGGTTAGCTGTTTCTTGACAATTTTCTGGTCTTACAGAAATTGTGTGCAAAATACTCTTCTGTAAAGGGAAGGGAAGTCAAGACTCTCTACCTCTGAAACCTCTACCATGGGCCATTCACTATGTGCAGTTCTTTATCTGCATTACTTTGCTAACTCTTCACAGCAGTCTTAGACAGCAAATGGTGTCATCCCTATTTTTTAATGAGAAAATTGAGGCTCCCTGAAATAGGTAGAATAAACTTTCCAAGGTCACTGAGCCAGTAATGGTGGGCTCCGAACATCACATAAAAGTGATCATAGCAATCCTTGTGATGATACTAGCTAACATTTCCTAAATTCCCACTGTGACACAGGCTCTGTGCTAAGCATTTAGGAAACCCAATAATAAGCAAATGTTATTAATCCCATTTTCCAAATGAGGAAGCTGAGGCTAAGCAAGGTTGAGTCCCATTGGATCAAACCCAGGCTCAACGCCAAATCCCACACACGTTCTTACCCTACATCATGTGGTCCTACCCTGTGCTCAACTTTTATGAGTACCTTGGGTGACACCCCAAGGATTATCTCCTTGAAAATCTAATTATTCATATTTCACAATTGTAGTAGTTTGAAATTTCATGGCATCTCGACAGCATGATGGCATGCCCCAATATTAGCTGGAAATGTGGTAGACTTAAGCTTCTGTTTGGTGACACAAAGCTGTGCAAAGGCAAATGTATATACCTGATTTTTGTGGAAAGCAAATATCCTAATTATCTTTAGATCTGAGTTCCTTGGAGCACAAGTGTGCAATGTGGAAGTGTTGTTGAGAGGACAGTGACATATCTGGTAAGTGCTAACTGTAGCAGATTTTGAAAGCATAGTTTGCATTGTTGATGTTCATTCAGTCATGGAGAATAAATTAGTTAAATGCTTGCTGGAGAAAGACCAGTTGGACGTATACCATTCAAATGCTTTCTGGGTATGCTCCCATGAAAAAGGAATGATTGCCTTGTAATTAAAACATTAACTATTATCTTCTGGACACTGGATGCCCCACAGTTTAGATCTAAAACCAGCTGACTTGGGAACCCTGCACTATGCCTATTTGAGCGTCTGTACCCTATGTAGGTGGCAAGGGGGACTCACTGGTGTCCCATGACGAGGCTTGAAGGAAAGATATATCCTGTCATTAAAAGACACACAAGCAAGGGTAAGGGATGAGAACAGGTGGGAGCCATCTGTTCTGGGGGTGGAAGTGAGCCTAATGCTCAATTATTTCCCTTCTCTTATTTTTGTATAATTGGTCTTCACTGACCTGCATCGCCATTCAAGACATACAAATACAAAGCAAACCAAGTTTTTAATTTAAATGGTACTGATTCCCATTATGCGTAATATATACCTAATAATTTGTGCATTATAAAGTAGAATTTACCTATGACTCTGGAGCTCTGGAATAACAATTTTTTTTTCTTAAAACAGTGAAAAAATTTGATGTATTCAATAGACATGTATTGAGTGGATATTAAACACCAATCACTGTTCTAAGTGTCTGGGATACGTTAGTGAACAAAACAGGCAAAAATCCTCCCTCCTATGACTTCTGCTGGGGGAAAGGGTACCTCCATTAAACACAATAAAAAATGCAGATGATGCTGTATTTTGGGGGGTAAGCTCCGTGGGGGAATGACATGTACAAGGCTGAGAAGAACCGTTGTGAATGACAGTGGCAGGGTCGCTGTACTAAATAGGTAGGGGCAGGCATCCAAGTTGAGCCTCATCGAGAAAGTGGAGTTTGAGGAAATGCCAAAAGGAGAGGCAGCTGGTGAAATATATTTGAGGGCAAGAAGAAAGCCAAGGCATGCCTTAGAGCCAGGATGTGACTGGCACGTTTCAGAAATGACACAGAGGCCAGTGTGGGGCTCGGTTGAATGAATGGGGCAGGGGTGGTAGGGTTGCAGGTAGCCAAGAGAGGAAGCAGAGGGCCAGGCCTCGTAGGGCATTGCAGCTCTGTAAGATCTTTGTGGCGTGGGGAGCCACTGCGGGAATTTGAGCAGGGGTTGACTTGTGTTTCAGAAACTACAGCGGCTTCTGAGTGGAGAAAAGACAGTGGTGGGCACGGGCATGGTCAGTATGTGAGCAGGAGTCCTCGTCAAGGACAGAATGTCAGTCACAGCACCGAGGTGGGCAGAAGGGATCGCGTTTCCCGTACACTTTGAATGAACGGGGTTTGCTGATGACCTGGATATGAGGGAGGAGAAAAAGAGCTCAATTAACAATAACTCCTGATGCTTTGGATCATTTACTGTCAAGTAGGAAAATAGATTTCTTTTTTTTTTACTGGGAAATATTTATTCTTGTAAAGAGAATTACATTTGAAATGTGTGTAACCCCATGGCGGGGGCAAAGAATATGGGGCCAGGAGGAAAGCAAAGAAAGGAGATTAATGGCCAAGCCACATTCTGCTGTGAGCTAGGAGCTTCGCCTACACTCATGCATGAGTCTGGGTTCCTCTGAGCCGCCCAGCTCAGGTATTTTACTCCAGTTGGAATCTGGGGACTTCTAGGCAGAGCTCAGATCTTTTCTCAGCAATGAAGTGGGGGTGAAGTGAGGGTGGGGCAGGGGATAGCAGGGGCCCTAAGGACATATCTGCCTTTCCCTCCTTCCTGTTTACTCACTGTCCCTTGTGCCTCCTGCCCAGGAGTTGGGTGGTCCACCATTGGCTTCCAAGTGGGAAAGTCGTGGTGTTAAGATCCATATAATGGAACCATGCTATGTGAGTTTGGTTAAGTAAAAAATAAAAATGTCTAGTCTCCAATCATAGATCTAGATTTGTTTTCAGTTTATCTTGAGACAGAAAGAGAAAGAGAGTGAGTGCACATGAGGGGGGGAGGGGCAGAGAGAGAGGGAGAGAGAGAATCCCAAGCAGGCTCTGCGCTTTGAGCTCAGTCCCACGAACCATAAGATCATGACCTGAGCTGAAATCAAGAGTCGGACGCCTAACCAACCGAGCCACCCACACACACCCTTAGATTTTTTTTTTTTAATGAGCTACGTTTATCATGCACAGCGCTGTTCTTAGCAAATCAGACAGACCTACAACATCTCGCATTGTATCCTGGTTGAAACCATTCATCTTTCATCTTTATTTACATTTCCCAAATTTAGGAAATGGAAGGGTTTTTTTTCTTTTGCGTATTTTATGACATTATTATTTTTTTAAAAGTGTAGATCTAGAGAAGAGTGCCCCATGGTTTTTGACTACCCAATTACATAGGAGTATAGCATAGTGTGGTAGAAGCTCATGTAGTATTCTTTACACATAGCTGGCGAATCTCTGTGAATTTTCTTTCAAATCTCCGTGAACTCTCCTGAACACGCCTTTGTTGCCTTTTGCTGGGGAGATATCTAGAATTTAAATTGTGTTTGCTGAGGATGATTCTGGAAATGAAACCAAGGGAAAACAAACCATTTTATTAATCTTTGGGTATGCGTGGGAGTTGGAGCAGAGAATAATAAAATTAAGGTGCTCCTTTTCACTGTTGAAGCTACAGTCGAGATCATTCTCCCTCCCTCCCAGGTTAGAGGTTTTCTAGCAGTAATCTCGACGGAAACTCTCATCAGGATGATGTCCATGTAGGATAATTTTCCTTTCCTCTCTTCTTTGGATGGATGGCTTTCTCCTCTTCTTTTATTTTTTTAAAATTTTTAAATGTTTATATATATTTGAGAGAGAGAGACAGAGACGGAGAGAGAGCAAGCAGGGGAGGGGCAGAGAGAGAGAGGGAGACACAGAATCCAAAGCAGGCTCCCGGCTCTGAGCCGTCAGCACAGAGCCCGACGCGGGGCTCAAACCCACAAACCGTGAGATCATGACCTGAGCCGAAGTCAGACGGTTAACCGACTGAGCCTCCCAGGCGCCCCTCTCCCCTTCCTGGCGTGTGTGTCTCTCACTGTCGGTGAAGCCAGAACAGGATTAAAAAGCTTATCCCTCCTCCTCCAGTGCCGCAGAGTCAAACCTGAGAGCCGAATGGTTTCTTTTTTTCCCCCCAAAACTGTCAGACAGTCATGCTGACAGAGAACTTCAGACATGAGGGTCCAAATAGTAGTTACCAGTGGCCAGAGCCCCTTCCCCCTTATCCCCAGGATGGAGAGGAGCCACGGTCTCCATGGAGACGTCTCAGGCCCTTCTGGAGCGGCAGCACCCCTCGCTTTGCAAACAGGAGCCAGGGACGGAGGGCTTTGCTGCGTGTGCTTGTTCTCTCAGCAGGTTTCTGTGTGTCTACCACGGGCCACTGTGACAGTTCCAGGTGCGGGGGGTGGAGAGTGAACGCTCTCGTGGAGTGCATGCTAAGTTCCTTGAGGGCTGTGCCTAACACGAGGAAGGTTTCGATGGATCCGGAGCCTTATTTCTAATCTGGTCCCCGGACCCGCAGCATCAGCATCACCTGGGAACTCATTTGAAAGGCAGAAACTTCCAGGCATCCTGAATCCAAGTCTGTGTTTAACAAGATGACCAGGGGTTTTGAGTGTGCATTTGCTGGAGTTTGAGAAGAGCTGGTCCAGGGTGCACGGGAATCGGGACTTAGAACTTTGACCACGTTTGCTGCGGCAGCCTCTCTGCTCAAACTTCTCTTGCCACAAATAGCAAAAGCATCTGTTCATCCCAGTACCCAAAGCCTGGATGGCTCTTTGGAAACTGCTCTCCCCTCCCTCACAGCTGCTCTTTAGGTTCCCTCTAGAAAGTTTTCCAAAAGCTGCCCAGCCTCACAGCCACTGCCTTGGTTCTCTGTCTCAGATTACTGACCTTCTCATGGGCTTCTTTGCCTCCACTCTGGCTCTCCCCTCCAGTGGATCCCCTATTCTGCAATCATGTTGATTTTGCTAGAATTAAAATCTGTTCATGGTATCCCCCAGATGAGAAGGCTTGAGTGGCTCCCCAAAGCTCTCTGCCTAGGTGGCTTCCAAGTCCCAAGGGAGGGAATTCCAGTTGACCCCTCCAGCCTTGCCTCATGCAACACCCCCAGCACCCAAGCCTACCTGAGACAGATGGCAGGGCACTGTACCCGGTGACTCTTACAACTACCTAGCATGCTTACCTTGCCCCTGGAGACACAGAGAGAAAGACGGAGAGAGATGAAGGAAGGGAGGGAGGGAGAGAAGAAGAGGAGACAGAGGGAGATCTCCCTCACTCTGACATTTAGATTTTTTTTCAATTATTTTTTTTAATTGAGGTAGAATGGACATAACAGAAAATGAACCATTTTATGTATTAAAAAAAGTTTCCTTATGTTTATTTATTTTTGAGAGAGAGAGAGAGAGAGAGCACACAAATAGGGAGGAGCAGAGAGAGAGGGAGACACAGAATCCAAAGCAGGCTCCAGGCTCTGAGCTGTCAGCACAGAGCCCAACGTGGGGCTTGAA
The DNA here is from genome assembly GCA_028646485.1 of Cryptoprocta ferox. Classification (NCBI taxonomy): domain Eukaryota; kingdom Metazoa; phylum Chordata; class Mammalia; order Carnivora; family Eupleridae; genus Cryptoprocta; species Cryptoprocta ferox. The sequence goes on from CM053573.1 coordinate 4,899,006, forward strand.
CCCACGAACTGAGAGATTATGACCTGAGCTGAAGTCAGACACTTAACCACCTGAGCCACTCAGGCGCCCCTGAAAATTAACCATGTTAAAATGAACAGTGCAATGGCATTTGGTACATCCGCCATGTCGTGCCGCCATCTCTCCCCACCCCGGCCCTGGCAAACCATCAGTCTGCATTCCGTCTTCATGGGCTTACCTGTCCTGGATGCTTCCTATAAACAAAGTACAGCAATATCTGGTGTCTTGCATCTGGCCTCTTGCGTGCAGCATGCCTCCCCGCTTACGTGCTGTAGCCTGCCTCCCGGGAACAGAAAATGAGGGTTGCTAAAGCCGGGGTGCTAAAGCCAAACACCGATGCCACCAAGCCAGGGGGCAGGTCTTCGGAAGGACCGGAAACCCAGTGAGGAGCAAAGCAGGAGCCCAGAGGAGCCCCCCAGGGGTGCAGCTGCTCCTCAGATGTCCGCCCTGATGTGGGCTTTCTTCAAGCACTGTTGGAGGACTGCTGTTGAGCACACGGGCTGATTCCAGGTGATCCCAGTAGCCTTGTGTCATAGCGTTTTGGACAATTTGTGTGTCATGCCAGATGGACAAAGGTCAGCTACAGAGGTGACATAGCCAGCAGGAAACCAGAGCAGAAAGCCACTCGCAAACACTACGAAAGGAGTTTTTTAAAGGAAGTAAAATCATGACTCATGCAAACACGAACACGAGTCAAAGATTTTATTTAATGTATTTACTAATGAGGGAACTGGTAAGGTGTTAACTGGCTCAGTAGAGGATTTGGCTCATGGGACTTGTATTATCCGGAGGACAGACTCTCCCACGCCGCCACGAACGGACAGAAAATGTTTGCATTGCTCCCTGTCTTCTATTAATGTCTTCCTAGGTTGTAAACGGTTAGTCACAGGCGAGCAAAGGTATGGACAGCCAGGATGGGTGAACTTGGTAAGACACCCAAAGCCCACTTAATCACTTTTTGCCTGTGATTTCAATCCCTCACAATTTTTCCTGACAACATACTTGAATGGTGAAATATTGGACTTGACCACTCACCGTCCTTAGATTTGGTCTGTCTACAGGTAGGATGCCTGCTGAAGATCAGAGGACCTTGAGGGATTGGGACATTCTTGAAAGCAAGAACCATGCATGGCCAGTCCTCCATCCATGAGGATGCCTCCTACTCCATAGAATTAATAATCCATAAATGTTGGACAATTGCAGAAATATTGAGATTAAAATAGCCTGCTTCCTGGAAAAATAAAACGTGCTTACTTGGTGCCTCGATAGGGAAAGGAATGCATGTGTAAATACCTAATATTTAAACTTCCCATTCAAATTTTATTTTTTTATTTTATTATTATTGTTTTTTTAGAAAGAGAGAGAGAGAACGCATGAGCAGGGGAGAAGGGCAGAGGGACAGAGGGGCAGAGAGAGAGAGAATCTCAAAGCAGGCTCCATACTCAGCACAGAGCCCGATGTGGGGCTTGATCCAAGGACCCTGGGATCATGACCTGAGCCAAAGTTAAGAGTCAGATGCTCAGGCGCCCCTTCCATTTGAATTTTAAAAGAACTACAGTCATGGAACTCCGTTTCACGGAAAGCGTACCAGTACTCAAGAGATGTCTCCACCAGGGCGACCAAGGCGTGTTTCAGCTCTAGTATTAAAATGATAAGGAAACTAGGTATGTTTTCCTACCCAACCCAGAGATGAGACTCTCAATGGAAAAGTAGTAATCTATATTTATTAATGATATTCATAGTTCCTAAGTGAGTTATATAAAAATATTTCTGATAAACAGCATAAACAGTTTTATTGTATATGTTTAATTAGAGTATGTCTCTATCATATAGGAAAATAACAGATGTTATTAAGGAGAAATTTTTCATAATTATTTAACTGAGTAAAAACATCATGGCTTGTCAATCCACACAACACATTTTTATGAAAAATAGCTAATGAAGATATAATTCCCATTGTAATTTCTCACCAGAATGTTTAGGTCGGTGACCTTACAACCAAAACAACTTAACTCCTAAATCAGTGTTGCCTGTTTAGTTTGATTTCCTCTTTAAGCAACTGTAGTAATAATTTAAATGACTAAAACCACACCTCTCCATAACAGGTTTCCAGTAAATGTTTCCTCTTCCCTCCTTACTTTGCACAAAGAATCAAAACTGAATTAAAATAAAATCTCAGGACAGTGAAACACTTCTGGAAATTTTTAAACAGACAATTGCTGTTTTCCACGTTTTGCAGAATCTTTTGGAATCCGTCCTTCTATGTGTATGCACACGTGTTTGCTTTTTCACAAAACTACCTTTCATTATGTTTCTAATCTAGAAACAAAGAAGAATCATGTTTTCTTTTAATTAGTCACAAGTAATTTATTGTCAGATTTTAGGAGATGTCTTTCACTGGCGGAGTCCATCGGTATATAGCCAGCAAGTCGGATATCTTGTTGAAAATAATCCCATCCACAGGACAGCAGCTCTGCCTTAATTACATTTTCACAATTAGGCAGGCTGTGTGTCATTAGTCTCCTTGATAGCATCCCATGCCTATCACCTCATTTTCAAGCTCAAGTCTGTTGGAGACCAGCCACTCTGCACCCGCCATTCTTCTCTGCTTCACACCTATGAAAGTGCTGAGACTTATAAACGATCTTGCTGAAATGCTTTGGGAACAACACAGGGGCCTCACACAGGATATGAACAAAGGGAATCAAACATTCTAGAATCAGAGCACTGATTGCCCTCCCCTGTCAGGCCCAACCTCTGGGACCATCGGATACCTTTTGCTCTAATTCTTTGTGAAAGGGTTCCAGAGAATGGGAAAATGTCGTGATTTCTCTGGTCTTGATTCTCAAAACCAATAATGTTTTCCTTTAGTCCAATTTCAAAAACATGAAACTGTTTCACATGATGCCTGAGTTGTATTTGAGTAGTTTTCTACTTAAAAAAAGAAAGAAAAAGGAAAAATGTTGAGTCTGCAGAAGACAGGGAGGAAAGGCCAGTGTAGACTATCTACATGTAACCAAAGCAATTATGAGTTTTATAATTTTGGGGGTAAGCAAGTGTGTTTTAAATGTGTTCAGAGAAAACATGCCCAATTCAAGTGTTCTCTTCTGTAGCTGTAAGTGCACAAAATTCATTTTTTTATGTTTGAGAGAGAGAGAGAGAGAGATAGAGAGAGCATGAACAGGAGAGGGGCAGAGAGATGGAGAAAGAATCTGAAGCAGGTTCCAGGCTCTGAGCTGCCAGCGCAGAGCCCAACGCGGGGCTCGAACTTAAGAGCAGTGAGATCATGACCTGAGCCGAAGTCAGGCACTTAACTGACTGAGCCACCCAGGCACCCTAAGTGCATAAATTAAATATCGACTAGAAAACATACTTCATAGGGTAGATATGTATTTAGTAGTTATATTTAGAATACTGGTTAGAATGGCCATATTTAAAAAATTAAGAAATAGGGGCGCCTGGGTGGCTCAGTCGGTTAAGCGTCTGTCTTCGGCTCAGGTCACGATCTCACAGTCCATGGGTTCGAGCCCTGCATCTGGCTCTGTGCTGACAGCTCAGAGCCTGGAGCCTGCTTCGGATTCTTTATCTCCCTCTCTCTCTGCCCCTCCCCCACTCACTCTCTGTCTCTGTCTCTCAAAATAAAAAAATAAAAAGACATTAAAAATTTAAAAAATAAATAAATAAATTAAGAAATAATAGGAAGAAAATGAAGAGGCCAGCAATGACCACCTCTGTGCAAGCATGGCCACAACAGGGTGGTGGTGATCCGTATGAATAAACGAGTGGCAGTTTCACAGACAGGAGAGAGGGCACTCTCGTTCTTCCCATGGGTCTTGCTCTAATAGTAATTAGAGTGACTTTAGCAACTTCTGAGATTTCTTGTTTCCTGCTCAACAAGGGACCAGGAATGGACTCACTGGGGTGAGGAACAGCCTTGTGTCAGTAGCTGGTGCTCTCTTGTTCATTGGCTTGTGGCTGAAGGGCATTGCTCTGGCCCTCACTCCACGGGGGCCTGGTAACCATCCTGTCAGTCCCTCAGGGTAGTTAGTTATGGTGGCCCCCAGCCCAAATTCTAATGAATTTGACTGGGCACTGCCCTGGAGTTAGGACATGCTTCTTATTGTCATAATTTACTCCTTGCATTATTGAATGTGGTTCTGGTTTCATTGTACATTTTTAAAAATAGAAGAAAGTCATCTTCTTGTAGTTTTGTTAATTATTTTGGTCATTCCCACCAATATTGAATGTTGGATATTTGAGTATATTTCAGTATTAATCAAATATTAATGTTGGATATTTTAGTATTTTCAGTATTACTGAGGAGGGCTTTCATTAAAAGTGAATTTTTTTTGGCCAGTTTTTTTTTATTACCCTTTTTAATTTTTTTTATTTTAAATTTTTTTTATTATTTTTTATTTTTTTTAAACTTTATAGTTTATTGTCAGGTTGGTTTCCATATAACACCCAGTGCTCTTCCCCACAAGTGATCTCTACCAAGACCATCACCCCCCATTACCTTTCCCCCTTCCCCTTCCCCCCTCAGTTTGTTTTCAGTATTCAAGAGTCTCTCGTGTTTTGTCTCCCTCCCTCTCCCTAACTCTTTTTCCTCCTTCCCCTCCCCATGGTCCTCTGTTGGGTTTCTCCCGTTAGACCTATGAGTGCAAACATATGGTATCTGTCCTTCTCCGCCTGACTTATTTCGCTTAGCATTCATTAAAAGTGAATTTAATGGGGCGCCTGGGTGGCTCAGTCAGTTGAGTGCCTGACTCTTGACTTCGGCTCAGGTCATGGTCTCACATGTTATGAGTTTGAGCCCCGCGTTGGGCTTTCCTCTGGCAGCGCGAAGCCTGCTTGGAATTCTGTCTCCCTCTGTCTCTCTGCTCCTCACTCATTTGTGCCCTTTCCTTTTCTCAAAAAAAAAAAAAAAAAAAAAAAAAAAAAAAAAGATAGAAAATGTCAATGCAGAAAATGTATCATTTGTGTCTTTTAAAATCCAGAATCCATTAAATTTAACAATTTAAATGGAAATGTATGCTTGGATTTTAAATTAATTATGTAATTTTGATAAAATTCTAAAATAGTTTCAAATTTGTGCTCACATTAAAAGCACACGTCTCAGTTTCGATAGACACTATACCTGCCTGAGCACACCATGTAGGGTGGGTTATCACTTCCTTCCAAAACAGAAAAAGTGAAGCAGAAAGTTTTTAATGCTTCTGGTAATGGGTAGGTTTGCTGGAGGGGATGTGAGTACATATGGTGGAAATAATTGTAGGAGATTCATAAGCATTAGTGGAATTTAAACATTCCTTTGGAATTCCAGTGTCGAACATCAGAGGAAGGACTCAGTTCTACTGCAGAGAACACTGGTGGATAAATACTCTTTAGCCATTATCAGGTTTTGATTTTGTTTTTCACTTTCTTCTCCTTCTCCTTCTCCTTCTCCTTCTCCCTCCTCCTCTCTTTCTCCTTGTCCTGTCTTTGTTCTGGTCCTCATCCTTCCCCTCCCCCTTCCCTCCTCCTCTTCCTTCCCCTTCCTCCTCCTCCTCTTTCCCCTGCCCTCCTCCTTCTCCTCCCCCTTCTTCTCCTTTCAAGGGATCTCTTTCTTCCCCAATTCCTTTTTTTGGTTCTTATATTTCATTAGGTCAGGGTGCACTTTTCCATGGCAGATAGACAGCCATTTTTGTTTTTCTAGACTGGTAAGCAAAAAGGGATTATTTTTATATCCCTTTTAATTTGTGAGTGTGTGTCAGTGAGGTTTGGACAGATTTATTTTGAAAATTCACTTATGAATTAAAATGCATTTCATGTTTTTCTACATTGAGACCCTAAATGGACGTAGGCAGGCTTCAGTCCTTATGAAGATACTTTTTAACACACTCGTGGGGAGCATAGCCTAATGTATAATTTGTCAAATTACTAGGTTTTACGCCTGAAACTAATGGAACGTTGCGTGCCGGATACACTCATAAAAAAATTAAAAGAAATCCACACACACAAAACTTTTTAAGAAGCTCTAGAACTTTTGTTTTATTCTTTGGCCTTTTCCACATACCTCAATTCTATGCAATGACAATGTATTGCTTTTCAATTTGAACTTAAAGATAGGTAAATTCAGAAATAAATAACTCTGGTGTTTATGAGGTCCAGCCCATGTCAAAACTGAGGTTATTGGATGAGGTGAGGGAGTGAACTTTCTCATCGCCCCCTCTGAACTTCCGGTCAAGTTTGCTTCCCAGTTTGTGATTATGCGTTGACATACTGGTTTGACCCCCGTAAACACTGAAAAGGTCTTTAGTTGGTGAGGCCACAGACGCTTTCGCTGAGGAGGTTGTGAGCAAACTCTGTTTAAACCCACAGTTTACTGAGTATTTGCAATCATCATCATTTCTATCCTCATCAATGTTATCTTTAAAAATTGATCACGACATGCCAGGCACTTAGCTGTGCATTTCTCATGTGTTATCTGAATATTTAAACTTTATAACAACCCAGCGGGTGATATTAGCCCCACCTAACAGAGGGGGAAACTGAGTCTCAGGGAACGTACAATGAAGAACTGGTTCTGGGATGTCTGGATGGCTCAGTTGGTTAAGTGTCCAACTCTTGATTTCCACTCAGATCATGATCTCAAGGTTTGTGAGTTCAAGCCCTGTGTCAGGGCTCTATGCCGACAGCACAGGGCCTGCTTGGGGATTCTCTCTCCCTCTCTTTCAATAAAATAAATAAACTTAAAAAAAAAGAAATGGTTAAACTTCACGTCAGTAACGAATAGCTGAACTGATGCTCAGATTGAGAGTTGACTGTGCTTTCCCCATACTATATCACTTTTCTAAAATGTTATCAGTGTACCTTGACTAAGTGCTTTCTAATGGGTACACTTCAACTGAAACAGAATGAAGTCTTAGATATAGTTCCTTCTCCCAGAAGGTTCCTAGTCCAGCTGTGGCATGAAGTAACATCTACAGAAAGATAAAACATGATGTGGAATAAAGTAGCCTGTAGTATTGGATAATTAGTAAACAATAATGTGACTACGCTACAGCATCACAGATGGAGTAAAAGACCAAGGAAACTTGAAACCACCCACATTGAATGGGCACATTGAATTGTATGTAGAAGAAAGCACAGTCATTAATGAACACATCGATAACGCAACCGAGGGTAACCGGATCCAAATAGTAACTAGACTCGCAAGAAGGCAACAGAAGGAGTCCCTGACTCGAACCCGCAATCACGAGAAAGGCCCCAGTCCCATTCTAAGAGGAGCCATTCCTGTGACATCTAATTAAGAGTTTTACAAGAGAAGAAATCTTGCTGGGCCGGTTAGCCCTCAAAGATGCGATGCTCCACCCTCTTGTCCTTCTGAAGGACACTGGTCTGAATGTGAAGACCTAAATCAAAGCCAAGTTTGAAGGTTTCGATGCAGAATAAGCTCCGGAGCGTCCCAGAAGAGCTGACTGAAGTGCTAATGCCCTATGAAATGAAAGCACGCCATTAATTGTGCAAGGGTGGCTGGAGGAGTGATGTAGAGTGCCTCACTGCCGGAGAAGCTTCTCGAAGTTTCAGGTGCTCTTCAGAATCCAGGGTAGGTGAGGTAACCTCAAGCCTTGTTATTGCTGGGGGAGATGGGTATTTTTGTGTCTGTGGCGATGCAAGTCTTCAGACGCCCTTGAGAGCCTGCGGAGCGAACTTGAAGGTGGCAGGGCCTGGTGTATGCAGGGACAGGCTTCCTGGGGAGGGTCTCCTTGCAGAGACCCTCAGAGGACAATGTCAAGAGCAACATTTGCCTCTGTCTCTATGGACTCTGCTTCACAGGCGTGTGCGTACGCTCACACACACACGCACGCACACACACACACACACATTCTGGCCACACCAGCCTTAAGGTCATCATTATTTATAATGTCTGGGGGAATGCTACCATCCCCCGTGACAACTGTGATTAATGATAATGTGCAAACCTGAGGTAATTTGCTGACATATTAGATCTTCGTGAGGCACCAGAATGGAAGCGGCATTTTTCAAACCCTGCTCTGCCGGAGCCCCAGGGGCTGCGCTGGCTCACGGTGGGAGGGGAGGAGGTGGCAGCCCCGTGGCTGCTGCTCCATTTTTAGCAGTTTTATGTGTTTATTTGCGTACAACTGTTTGTTAATATTTTGGATGAAGAAAAGTAAGTGCTGTCTACAAAAGAAAATGTTAGAAAATAACAGGGTGGAATATTATATGCTGCAGAGAAACATACCAAGGGAGTTCTTGGGCTGTTCTCTAGAATCTTCTAGACCTTTGTGTGTATGTCTGTTTTGATGATCGTCGGTATTTGTTCGCTCAGGCCACAATAACAAAGCACCACAGGCTGGGGGCTCAAACAGCAGGAATGTATTTTCTCACAGCTCTGCAGGCCAGAAGGCCAGAGGCAAGGTGTCTGCAGGGCTGGTTTCTCCTGAGACCTCTCTCTTGTGTGGACGCCATTTTCTCTCCGTGTCCTCACATGGTCGTCCCTCTGTGTGTGTCTTGTGTCCTAATGTACTTTTCTTATAAGGCCACTAGTCATTGGATTAGGGCCCACACCAGAGACGTTATTTTAATTATCTTTTATTAATGTTTATTTATTTTTTAGAGAGAGAGAGAGAGCAAGAAAGAGAGTGTGAGTGGGGAAGGGGCAGAGAGTGAGGAAGACACAGAATCGGAAGCAGGCTTCAGGATCTAGGCTATCAGCACAGAGCCTGACGTAGGCTCGTGTGAGATCATGACCCGAGCTGAAGTCCGACGCTTAACCAATTGAGCCTCCCAGGTGCCCCTAATTCTCTCTTTAAGGACCCCCTCTCCAAAAACAGCCACATTCTGAGGTGCTTGGGAGTTAGGACTTCAGTGTATGATTTTGGCGGCGGTGGGGTCTGGGTACCATTCAGTCCATTGTCTAAGAAAGTTGTCCCCGGGTATTGTGATCACAGAGAGTCTATGTGATCTGCACATCAGTGACACCTGCCGCATTTCAGAGCCCTCGCTTGGTCATGTTTTCCCTCCAGCACCAGCATATGGGAAAGGTTCTCAGAGGGATTCCTCCTTATTCTCCCCTTGACTTAGTTACTGGGTATTTCCGTGGGAGATCCTAAATAAGCTTCTCAGCGAATCCCAGTGTTTGTCTCATTATATTCAAATTGCACATTTGATAGAACTTTAATCATCTGTAGGTCCTATAAGAACGCGCCTCTCTGACACGAGTGCAGGTCATCTGTGATTCGCGTCCGTCTGGCTGACAAGTTCCTAACTACGAACGGCGATTAGCGGGTGCTTCTTGCTGGACGGTAAACTGAGTGACCGTGCCTGCTTTGTAGCAAGGTCTCTGCCAGTTTGGTGAACTTCCCCCTTTGTTCCCCCAGAATGACATTGATACTTCTGCTCAGATAAATTAGTGCCCCATATGGACTGTCTTGTTTGCTGGGAAATAGGTTCATAGCCCACTGTGAGGGCTGACCGCAATGACCTTTGCAACAAAAATATCAAGTGCACTGCTGTGTTTGTGCTAATAAGCACTGAGAAGCTGTGCTCTCCCTTCTTGTTTTTCCCTTCCCAGTGGCGTACGTTAGCCTGCACCCAGTTTCTGCATTTCGTGTGCGCATCTGGGAAGTGTTTGTGTTCCAGAAGAACAGGAAAGGAGACACAGCAGCTAATTGTTTTGAGAAATGAGTCGTACTGGCTCTTCTTTTTTAAAGTCAAAGACACCGCAACCCACAAAAATTAACCATCCCCCAAATAACCCACCCCTTCCAAAACAGACAGACAAAAGAGTCACACCTAATCAACGATTCTTGTGTTCGATTTGGAACTATCTCCCAGTTCCCACAAACCTGGTGTTTAAAAATTCCAAGTTAAAATTAGATATATAATCAACAAAAAATGAAGTTTTACCATGATTTTTTTCCATTTAGGAAACAATATGTCCATGCAACAAGATGCCTGTGTATCTCCAGTGAACTAAAACACAATTTATGAAAGTCAGGACTGATTCTAAAAGTTAGAACTGGTTATGAAAGTTAGAACTGGTAGCTTAAAAAATAAGCTGATAGCTTAAAAAAGGGTTACTTCCCAAAAGTTTTCTTTAGTTGAAAAAAAATGATTTACTTCAGGATTGCTTTAAATAGCTCTTGGTGAAGGTAAAATAGGATTCAATGTGAAAAAAAAAAATTCACACCCTTCTCAGGAACCTGTGTTTTGAAATGTGATGTCATCTTGTGTCCTGAATCTTAAGAATCGAAGAGTGAAGCGTGCACATTCCCCGTATTTCTGCAGACACGCTCGTTTCCTTGACACATGTAAGTGACATCCCAGAACTAAAAGCTGCCACGGAGAGGAAGGGCCAGAAAAGTGAGGTGAGTCCAGCTTTACCCCTGGACCACACACACACAGGTGACGGGGTACTTGGACAGTGTCTGCTCGCCCGGGCCCCCCCCCCCCCCCGTTGGTGAAATTGTGGTGCAGACCCTCCGAGCCCAGGATCTGATGTGCAGAGAGTTTCGTGGGCTATGCAGCCGGGTCGCCTGGAAGTGAAGCTGCGTGTCCTTGGGCACGTGGTTCGCTCATCCCAGTTTCTCCATCAGAAAAGCAAAAGAAAAAAGAAAAAATATATATATAGTGCCCAGCTCATCAGTTTGCTGTGGAGGTTTGAATTATTTAATCCCCGCAGAGCACCGAGATCAGGGTTGGGACCCTGGTGCCCCTCCACACACAGTCAGTTGACAAGCACTGGGTCAAAAATCACGGTAGCTGAGATCTGCCACTAACTAGCTGGTGGCAAGAGCGTAGATTCTCCTCCGTTGTGTCACAGGGAGTGGCCGATGGCCTTGACCCCATTAAGTCAGCTGGTCCCTGCCTGCGGTATGAAGTGGTTTCTCAGCACTGACATGAGCTAGGTTCTCCTGCACAGGAACAAACCGCCTTTTGTGCATGTGAGGTCAGAGCTTTAGCAAGGAGCTTATTAAGTTGCCGGGATACTTTGCCACTAATTGGTCAGAGTTCATGTTGATTCAGCCTAACCTCTGAAAAGAAAGTTGCCATTTATGGATCTTCCCCAATTACATTTTACCCCCCTCTGATGCATCCAAGGGAGAAAAATACCAGAAATGAAATGACGAGATAAAATTGAATGCGACAGCTGAGGTCTAGGGAAGGAAAACCATGAAATGTCCATAATGAAAGTAAAGTTGCTAAACAAAACCAAAATAACGCGTAATAATTTTTCTTACGTACGTGGCATTCTGAGGATGGTGGTTTAAGATTATGAGCTCTTCGTTAATATTGAATTAATCACATGAATTAAAATAAAACCAAAACTCTTCAGGCTTCATGACTTAGAGGAATCATAGTGCTGGGCTCAAAATGCGGGACGCCTAAGAAGGGCCAATGGGAAACCGACCTGTGGTGTCATTTTGCAGTTGATCCCACTGGGAACCAGGTAGTAGAAAGCTCTTGAATTCTGCGAACCACCTTTAGCAAGCAAACCTTGTCTGGGTGAAGGAAACACGGAACAGTGCAGGTGGCTTTGGTGGGACATTTTTGTAAGCCTACTCCTGGCGTAAATTATAGAATTCAACGCTCTTGCATATTCTGGGTCTATGTGTTTTTCTTACAAGCCTGAAACATGAAATTCATGGCCTAATAGAACCCTTGATTTTCGTCGTATTTACTAAACTCTCATTGATTGGAAAGTTCTCTGTACCTTATCAAGTTACAAAACTTGTCCTTTTGCAGCCAAATCTGAAATAAATGAAACATATCAGTTGCATTATTTTTACTAATTATGACATTTATATTAATTATATCACTTTTAGGTTAAAAAATACAAAAACAAAAATGAAAGATAGATGCACTGTAAAATATTTAGAAACTGGAATGATTATAAAAACGGAAAGGCCTCTATTATCCTGTGCCCCAGAAATGAACATTTTCAAACTTGTTGGAGTAGACTTATTCAGGTTTCTTCCTATGATAATAGGTGAGATTATCTTATTTTAGGTTCCTATGGAATCTATTAAAACGCTTTTCCATAGAATACATGTGCCCCACTGGTATTTTCTGAATCAGACACCACATATGAATAGTTCCAATGTCACATCATTATGAAGAGCTCAGGGGCGCCTGGGTGGCTCAGTTGGTTAAGTGTCCGACTTCGGCTCACGTCATGATCTTACGGTCTGTGAGTTCAAGCCCTGTGTCAGGCTCTGTGCTGACAGCTCCAAGCCTGGAGCCTGCTTCAGATTCTGTGTTTCCTTCTCTCTCTGCCCCTTTCCCGCTTGCACTCTGTCTCTCTGTCTCTCTCTCAAAAATAAATATACATTAAAAACAGTTTTTAAGAAAGAGCTCCTATATGGCATCCCCCTATTTTTGTCCGTGGAGGCAATGACTTTCACCGCTGTTTTACCAGTCCTTTGGTATTTGCTTTGATTTTTCTAAATCCTGTTGATGTAACTGCTGACTTCATGTTATGAGATGAGAAGCTTATCACTTACCCCATATCCCATGCTCCTAGTATTTTTACAGTTTCAGTCCGTCCATTATAGCCATGGAAATACCATTAACTATCAAGGCAGGCAGTGGACTGTGTGTTAAATGGCAAGGACATGCCCCAGGCAGCCCCAGCCCCGCATCTGCCTGTGTTCTTCTCTCCTCTTCAGAACTTGTGCCCCTATTTCCTAAGTCCTGTAGCTTTGTCTGAATTCTCTTTCTCTCTCTCCTTGCGGGAGGGCACAGCCCTCCCACCAGTCGCTTCCCAAAAAGGGTGCATAAGAAGTGCATTCTGAAGAATTTCCATTTGCAAAAAGAATTTAAGTTCAAGAATACTTTCTTTTCATCAGAAATTTTAAATGATTTTATATGAAATCATTTCTCTCTTGCCTTTAAGTTTCCAGGATAGCTGGCATTCTTATTTTTGATCTTTGGGTGTAAATTCCTTTTCTTTCCTTTTTTTTTTTTTTTCTCTTTGCAAACATCTAGGCCCTTCTCATAATCCCTGGCATCGCATAACGATATGAGGATGTGTCTGGCCATCGAGGGGGCTCTTGCAGGCGCACACCCCTGCCCCTCATGGTGGGACCACTGCCTTCCACTGCTTTCTGGAGAATTCTCTCCTTGCTCTTTCCATCCTTCTTCCCTGCTGGGACTGCTGTTGGTTGGATGTTAGACCTTCAGGATGGAGATATTAGTGTTTTAAGTCTTTGTCCTTTTGTTGTCCAGATTTTATTGTCCCTGTCGTTGTCTGATATTCCACAAATTTCTTCAACTTTTCCTTCTTGTATTTATATTCCCTTAAAAAGGAATTCTCCACTTAGCTTTATAAATACCTGCCAACTTCTGATTCCGTTTAGTAGCCAGAGAATAAACCCCTGGGCTCTGGAGTTGGCAAGAGAGAGGGGTGGTCACAGGATGCAGGATCAGGGGATTTTCAGGCAGTGTCCTTGGTCAGCCCCTCCTCCCTCCGAACCTCAGAAGGATCTGGAACCTCCAATTCCTGAGGGGTGTGTGGGAGGAAGAAGTCTCCTCAGCTAGCCTTCCGCCCCTGTCCTTACATATACAACCCGTTGCTCTTCGATCTACGTCTGGCCCCAGAGAGTGGCACTTGTGTGTGTGGACATGTCCCAGTAGCCTTGGAACACCCAGCAGCTCTGCAGTGGGTCGGTTTTCTTATCATCCTTCTTTCATCTGCATCTCCTCGTCCCCTTGTTGCTCTTTCTTCCTCCTTCCCTCCTGCCCCCCACACCCCAAGGAACCGCACTGTGTTTAACTACTTCCTCATAGGAATTTGATTTATGACAAGTATGCACAAATGCTCCTTTCTTCCCGGAAGGCAGGAAGGAAGAGCATGAGCTCTTCTCTTGTCATCTTCCGTGTGATACATCAATTAATTGCATCAAATTGTCACCGCTCACTCATCTGCCTGTGCCTCCCGATAGGTACGCATTTCCGAAAACAGAGCATCCACTCTTTCACGGAGAATTGTCACGTGGCAGTTTCTACAGAGATAGACAGCGTATCATATCATCTTAAATAAAGTTACGGATAAGGGGCACCTGGGTGGCTCAGTCAGTTAAGCATCCAACTCTTGATTTTAGTTCAGGTCATGATCTCACAGTTTATGAGTTCAAGTCCCACATCGGGCTCTGTGCTGACAGCATGGAGTCTGCTTGGGATTCTCTGTCTCCCTCTCTCTCTGCACCTCCCTGCTTCCTCTCTCTCTTTCTCTCAAAAATAAATAAACATTTTTTAAAGTAAAAAAATAAATAAAGTGATGGATAAAGACCAACTAACTATTCAGTTCCTTTATGGATTGAATCTGTCTGTGTATGTATACGTGTGTGTAAGGAAGGATACAGTGTGTGGAGGGTAAGAAATGAAGACAAATAATTTAAAACTTTTTGATGTACCTTTGTGTCAATAGCAGATTATTTTAAATTTGATTACCATTTCCACAAATCCCCTTTATGTTCTTAATTCTTTAAATATAGGTGAAGTACTAATGACAAAAATATGAGAGCCCTCTGGTGGTGGTTGATGGGAAAAACAGCTTTAGATGCAGATTAAGTGTTTATCCTTAGGCTTAAATTCTGATCCGTGAGATCTAGTTATTTTAATGTTTCCGAAAATGTAGGAAAAATTTAAATAAATAGATGAACAAAGCCAACTAAAAATTTTAAAATGTTTAAATATAACTGCATTAGGAAAAAATTAGGATTTTTAAAGCTGATTATCGAATTAAGTTCTAGCAGGTTCTAATGAGTGTTCCTGGTAACCAACAGAAATCAAACGTATGTGTTGGGTCACAGAGGAGCCCCAGTATTCTTGGGGCCCTGCTGTCTATTCTCAGCAATTCAAAGGCCTTTGAGGTGGCCCCGAAGAAACGGCTAGCCCTTGGCCTTGAAGGAAGTGAGGATACATAGGCTAGGGTAAAGAAGAGTTGGGTTAGTTATGTTCTAGGGTCTCAAGGGACATATTTGTCATACTGATTCCACTCCTCACCTGGCCAGTGAAGGCAGAAGTAGAAGCTAGGTGGGGGGGAAGCACTTTCAGGTCCACAGAAGGAAGAACTTACTATTAAAAACAGTATTTCAAAAAACTGGAACGGGCTGCCTCAGGAAGTAGTGAGTTCCCCACCACTGTGAGTAGTCAAGCAGAGGATGGAGACCTGCTGTCAGAATTGCCAGGAGGGGATTCAGGCTTTCAGGGATTGGCCTAGACGCCACGATCCCGTCTGACCCTCCAACACGGGTTAATAATCAACCGTCATATGGGAGCTGCTGAAGGCATTGACGGCTTTCTATTTAAACCAGGGTTTCAGGAATGGAAGGCAGTAACGGTGCTTGAGGTGCATCTCGGCAGGGGTGAATGTCGTTTGTCTCCGGTTCCAGGAGGGTAGATGTATCTGGGCTGTGTGTCGCCTTCTTTCTGAAAGGATAGCAGCACAGATCACTCCTGATCCCTGGGAACCCTCTAGCTGTTCAGGAGCTGTGGATTTAGAATCACAGATGGGATTGTGCATATGTCTGTGGGATGTTGGCATTTCTTCCTGAGCAGCAGTTCCATTTATACTGTGCTCCTTGTGACCACATCTGCATACTTCACAGTCTTTTTGGGATTCTTGTAGGCATGGTTCTGTCACCCAAAACAGCAAGGATATGCTCCTCTTTTATTTTTATGCTTTCAAAAACAAACAGACCTTAGAACTTGACAAGCTTGCAGAAAATATTTTTCACCAAATGTGTTTATAATCCAACAAGTTGTTACAGTGGGGGGTCATTGTTCCTTCTTCAACTAGCTCAAGAGTTAGCTGTGTGCCCTGTGAAGAGAGAACATAATTTTATTCTCCAGAAGGAGAATGCGTGAACTCAACTCATTTTTTTAAATTTTTCTAATGTTTATTTATTTTTTGAAAGAGAAAGACAGAGCATGAGCAGGGGAGGGGCAGAGAGAGAGGGAGACACAGAATCCGAAGCAGCTCCAGAGTGTGAGCTGTCAGCACAGAGCCTGACGCGGGGCCTGAACTCACGAACCATGAGATCATGACCTGAGCTGAAGTTGGACGCTTACCCGACTGAGCCACCCAGGAGCCCCATCAACTCATTATTTTTAATAGGACGCAGTTTCTGGTGTTAATCTATATCAATCTGAACAGCTTATTGTGCTGCTACTGACTGTCCACACTGAATCATTCTAACTCAATTGGTCTGAGGTGCAACCAGGACACTGAGAATTTTTCAAAAGCCCAAAGTGGTTCCAATGTCCTGTAAAGTTTGGAAGCCAGTGCTCAGCCTAAACCAACAGCTACCTGAAGCCAGTGGCTCTCCAACATTCATCACATCCAAATTCATCAGAGGGCTTGTTAAACCGAATGATTGACTACCGCTTTCTGCGTGTCTGATTGCAGACATCTGAAGGGGGTCCATGAATTTGGTTTTGTGACCAGTTCTCAGATGACACTGCTACCACTGCTCTGGGGACCACACCATGAGAACCAACCGCCGTGGCCAGCTGATACAAGCACACGAGTCTGGTTGCAGGTGATCTGGCTGGGAGCCCACATGTGACCTGTGTGAAATTTTAAAGAAACTCGAAAGAAGGGGCTTCCCAGAGAAGAGAAGTGGATATAAATCCCATCTGCCCCTGACTACCTTCTTCCCTTCCTGTAGTCATTCTTCTGCTCTTACCCACTGTATTAATGTCCTGTGGCCTTAACAAATTAGCAGAAATCTAAGTAACTTATGACAACACAGAGTTTTTATCTTGCAGGTGTGGAGGTGGGCTAAATGAGCCTCCATGGGCTAATATCCAGGAGTTGGCAGGGCTGTGTTTCTTTCTGGAGGTCCCAGAGGAGAATGGGTTTCCTTGGCTTTGCAGCTTCTCTAGAAGACTACCTGCATCGCTTGGCTCACAGCCCCCTTCCGTCCTCAGAGCCAGAAATGCTGGTCCAGTCTTTCTAACATCACGTCATTCTGACATTATTCCTCTCACTTCCGATTTTGAAGCCCCTTGTTATCACCTTGGGCAAGTCTGAATCATTCAGAATAATCTTCCTACTTTAAGATAAGCTAATTTATTCACAGGTTCTGGAGATTGGGATGTGAGCGCCTTCAGGGCCGTAATCCCACTATCACACCTACCTTCTGGATGCCCGACCCCAGAGACAGAAGCTTTATTGTGAAACCCGTTCCATAGCTTCCAAGCTGGGTGGAGTGAGCAGGGGAGGAATACTGAACTTCTTTAAATTTCTGGAAGTCAAAGAATTGAGGTATTTACCTCACAATATTAGGACAGTCTTAAGTATGTGAATATTTAATTAGGTAGGTGGCAGATGGATATGCCGGATGTTGGCCAAGGGATATTAGAAGACCTTAGCTATTCTTACCTTTTTGTTTTTTTTTAAATAATCATCATCGTTCTTATTAACAGTTGTACACCTTGTCTACAGTTCCCCAGTTCCCCACTTTGGAGACAAATACTTTTACCCATTCTTGGGGTTTCCTTTCAGAGATGTTCTATGCATTTACAAACACGTGCAAATACATAATTTATTTGCACAAGCGGTAGACTCCGACACTCTTCTGAATACTAATTTAATTCACATCACCTCCCTCACTCTTTAAACAGCTGTATAGTTTCTGTTTTATGAATGTACTTCAGTTTACTTAGCCAGTCCTTTATTGATGAACATTTATTTATTATTATTTTATTGGTGAACATTGAGTATTGTTTGGTTTTTTCCACCTACGACCATGGCTGTAACTAATATTCTTATAAATTAATCATTTTGCACATGGTCCAGGTATCTTTATATAAATTCCCAGAAGTGAATCTTCTGAATCAAAGATAATAATGTGCGTTTAAACATTTGGTCTGTATTGCCAAATGTGGCTCTCGAGATCTCTTATCCATTTTCGTTCTCGTCAGCACAGTGTGTGTCCACACATTCTCGGCTGGCTCATGTCATGAAGGAATTTGATTTCTGCCACTGTGACAGGTGAAAACAGCATTATACGTTAAATCAGCGTCTCTTACTGTGAGTGAATCAAGCATCTTTTCATATATTCCTTTGTAATCATATATTTTTTATTAACTATCAGTTTATGTCCCTCATTGATATTTCTTTTGACTGTTGGACTTTTCCTTCATGATTAATTGACAGGATTTCATTGCAGTTTAGGAACTATCTCTTTTCCATGATACAAATTACAAAAATTTGTCTCACTTTGTTTGCTTTTCATTTGGCCTTACAGAAATGCTTGATTTTTATGTGGTTAAATTTATATATTGTGTATGACATGACAGTTTTGTGTCATACTTAGAAAGATGTTTCCTAGCTTCAGTTATAGAAGACAAAAATTTCCTATTTTTCCTCTAACAATGACCTTATTTTTTGTTGTTTAAATCTCTGAGGCTTGTTTTGATTCAATGAGTTAAGGCAGGGATATGTTTTCAATTTTTTTCCAGAAAAAAAAAAAGCCATCTATTAAATGATTGATTTTCTTTCTACTGATACCCAATACTATTTTTATCACGTGCTAAAATTTTTTATATACATGTATGTAATTATATATATTTTTTGGGGGGAGGGGGAGTCCGGTCTCTCCTTTTTGTTCCATGGTTCTGTCCATTCATGCACCCTGCTACAGCCTTGAAATACATTTAAATATCTGGTAGATCTATTTCCTTTATTTACTCATTTTTTGAAGATTTGTTTTCTGGCTGTTTTTGCATGATTGCTTTAAAATTTGATTATCTATCTATCTGGAAAAAATGTGTTTGGTATTTCATATGTGTGGTCTGAAATGTGTAGATTAATTCCAGAATTTCCCTCCTTGGGATATTGTGTTCTCATCTTAAATAGGGTCTGCCATTCCACCGGCCCAAGTGCCCTTTGGAATAATTGAGAAGCAATTGAGCATTGTTGTCTGTGGGTCCGAATGCATTCTTTACCTTTGTTCTTGTTCCTGTTGGGAATAGGATCCTGGCTTCAGGGGAGAGGTCGTTTGCATGTACTAGGCAGTCTAGTGTCACATTTTTTTACTCAGTCATTTCACGGAGTTATCTCTACCGTTTGTAATGGTTTTTCAATTGATCCTCATGGATTTTTCAGTTGCGCAATTATATCGTGTGCGAGTAATGCGAAGCCCCTCCTCTGTCTTAAGAGACGTTGTTCTAATCTCCTTTCCCCATCACGTTGTGCACATTTAATCTCGTCACTATCTGCACCTCATTCCCCACTGCCTTGTCAATTTTGTGTGTTTTGTTCTTCCTCTCCCCATTAGCTGAACCCTTTTTCTATTTTATTATCTTAAAACTTTAGATCTATGTAATACTTGTAACATCAGTCTGCTCTGAATACATTGATTCTTGCATTTATTTTATTTCCTCTTTTTGCTTTACTTGTATATATTTTATTCATCATTTTTCTAATTTTTTTTAAAATTGGATACTTAATTCATTTATTTTCATTCTTTACTGTTACATATATAAGCGTCCAAGGCTTTAAAATTTCTTCCAAGTGTTGCTTTTGGTATGTTACATAGGTTCCGATACGAACTGTACTCATTACCATTGTCTTTAAGATGTTCTCCAATCTCTGTTTTGGTTTCTGTGGTGGCTTAGGGGCAAATTCCATGTGGGGAATCCTGTTTAGGTGTGCTTTTGTATGGAGTTCAGAGGCTCTGTTCTACACCATTTCTACTTGCAGAAATATAATGAACTTTTCTCTCTGTGGTCTAACGTGTCTTCAAGATTGGCGATGGTTTTCCGTGGATATTGGAAAGGAGGATGGATTATCTGTCTTCAGATTATAGATTTAAGTAAATTACATATAGATCTAACTTAATAGCTGTGTTGTGTAAATCTTTTTTTTTAATTTTTTTAATGTTTATTTTTGAGAGAGAGACAGAGAGAGAGAGAGAGAGACAGAGAATCTGAAGCAGGCTCCAGGCTCTGAGCTGGCAGCACAGAGCCCAACATGGGGCTTGAACCCACAGACTGCGAGATCATGACCTGAGCCAAAGTCGGACTCTTAACTGACTGAGCCACCCAGGTGTCCCTGTGTTGTGTAAATCTTTATTATCCTTTTATGTGTATTTGAACAGTCATGGGCTGAGGGAGGTAAATTAAAATCTGCTACTCATAATATTTCTGCCTATTTTTTCTTTTTCTTGTAGGTGTTGCTTTATGAATTTTGATGTGATATTTGTGTTATATATCAATATATTAATGCCTCTTATATGTTTGTTGCAGATTTAATCAAGGGCCATTCTTTGTCACACTAATGGTCTCTACCCTGATTTTATCTTTGTTATGTGACCAGTGTTTTCAGTTTGTTTGCACTTGCCTGATATGCCTTTCCACATTTTTGATATTTAATACCTTAAATCACTTTAAAATTCATCAGAACGGTATATAATCAAATTTGTGATCCAATATGAGAGTAACATTAGCAAATTTACATTGTGCTCTATTAAACTTCATGTTATGCTTTTATTCTATATGGTTTCTTTTTTTTCCCCCCTCCCACTTTGTTCGTGTATGTGTATGTGTGTGTGTATGTGTCGTTTTATTTGTTTGCTTATTTATTTTTTAGTTTCAGGTGCAGAATTTAGTGATTCATCACTTACATGCAACACCCAGTGCTCATCCCAACAAGTGCCCTCCTCAATGCCCATCACCAATTTAGCCCATCCCTCCACTCACCTCCTCCCTCCAGCAACCCTCAGTTTGTTCTCTATTATTAAGAGCCTGTTTTCTGGTTTCTCTCTCTCTCTCTCTCTCTCTCTCTCTCTCTCTCATGCACATGCACACTCTTGCTCTCTCTTTTTTAGTAATGGCACTTTGATAGACGGTTTTTAGTTCTTCAGTAGCTAACTGTATAATTATAAATTTATGTGATATACTTGGTCCTCTTTTTCTAAAGACAGCATCAACCCTCCATAATGACTTGTGAAGAAATTACAAAGTCTTTCCTAAGAATTCCAGCCCCCAGTTTTACTTGATTACATTTATGTTGGTTCTTCTAGTGTTTACATTTATATCTGGACTAATTGACTTATCAACATTAAAGGATCTGTATTTGACCCTGACTATAAACATGCCTCTGTCACCTATCTCTTCTCTCCTGTGGCCTTGTGTTATAATAATTTTAAATTGCCTTGATGTAAAACAGGGGTTTCTGTTCTCTAAGTCCCAGTTTGTATTCCTAATCCTATGGTTAAATGAACTAATGCACAGTAATGCCTTTCATATGATTTCATGATTTATTTTTCGATCATTTTATTAGCATTTTAAATGTATAGAAAAATTAAAATAATTGTATAGTGAACACTTATTAACTGTTATCTAGGGTCTACAATTGATATTGGCTATATATGTTCTAACTATCTGTTTAGCAATCTCTTTACCATCCACCCATCTTATTTCTTGATGCATTTCAGAATAATTTGCAGGTATCACTAGACTCTTGAACAATTCAGCCAACACATCATTAACTAGAGTTCAGTATTAATAGTCTTCATTCGCTTTTTCCATTAGCTATTTTTTCTAATTGTCAGAACAATTTCACAGCAACTGTAATTTCTGACTATGTTTCTATTTGAAAATGTGTTCTGAAGTCTTTATAATTGAATGCTATTTTTGCTTGGGTATAACATTTTATTTCCATGAATATTTTACACTGTCCCACTAACTTCAAATGTGGGATGTCATTGTGGAAAAGATGAGTGTAATTATGATTTAGTTTCTTAAGTGATTTTCTGTTTTTCTTTTTTTTTCACCCAATTGCAAAAAAATGTCTACCTTCAAAAGTCCTGTAAAATCAATCTTAATAGAGATAAGGTTCTTGTTGACTTTTCTGTATCAAAAATTCTTAGGACATTATGACCAGTTTAATCCATATATTCAAGTCTTCTTATTCTGATATTTCTGAATTTCTTCCTAAATAACATTTTAAAAAATTAGTGTTTATTTTGGAGAGAGAGAGAGAGAGAGAGAGAAAGAGAGAGAGAGAGCAAGCTAGCATGAGCGGGGAGAGGGGCAGAGACAAAGGGAGACACAGAATCCAAAGCAGGCTCCAGACTCTGAGCTGTCAGCACAGAGCCCAACACGGGGCTAGAACCCACGGACCCTGAGATCATGACGTGAGCAGAAGTCGGATGCTTAACTGATAGCCACCCAGGTGCCCACCTAAATAATTAGAATCATTATTCTATTGAAATAATTTAAAATTTTTAATATTTCTCAATTCATTTATATGTGGCTCTTACCCAGCCACACTAGTTATATGGATTTAGGATCTTCTCTTCTTCCCTGTCTGTCTCGATTCATTTTTAATCATATATCGATCTATCAATCTATCTATCCATCTATTGATCTATTGATCTATCTACCTATTTACTTAGGCTATTTTCCTAATCCAGTCCTACATGTTATGGACACCATCTACTTTCCTTGTGCTGATCACAACATGACAGTCAGTTTGTGATTTTAAAAAAACTATCCCTTCCTTTTCTTTCCTTTGCTTCTAAATAGCTTATATTCCGTCTCCTTGTCTGCGCTGAGCCTTTCACGTCTGTTTGAAGCTATCTGAGTGTTCCCTTAAATTATTTTCACCCATTGTTGTATATTTTGTTTAAGTGATTCATTGGCTCAGTAACTACCTTTTCTGGTCAAGGGTTGATGTTTCATTTGTTTTTCCAGTGCTTTTCCTTACCTCCTCTTACATTATATTTATAGAAACAGTTCCATGCTGGGAACTTTTTGATTTATTTCATACCTTTTGATGGAAGGCCTTCTTAGATCAGGTACTTGTAAAATGTTTATTCAGGGGTGAAACCCTCACCAGATTCACAAGAATTATTCCCTCTTGATAATGAAGCATCTTCTGGCATCGGCTTATATTCATGTGTGAGCTCTTTTGCCTTTACTTCTCCCCAGGTGACAGACATCAGCAGGTTGTGGGCTGCTCCTAATCCTTTGGAGATGGGGATAGAAATTACCCAGTCGTACCTGTCTTGCTGTCCCACCATGCCAGACAAGCTCTGGAGAAGACCCACTAGCAGCCCACCATCATGTTACCCAAGTTAGTGATTAACGAAGCCCTTAGTTATTCCTGAGCAGGATTCCCACACTCTGAGAAAGATACTTTGTTCACTCTGCCTATGTTGCTACAGATAACTTTTTGTGGTCACTTCCCACACTTTCATCTCATTCTCCCTGCTTTTGGAAGGTCATTTGAGTTCATGGAAATGTCTTTGTTTTTTTTTTTTTCTGAAGACATTATATATGTAAAGAGCCTTTTGGTGAATTTCTTCCATTTAGAAACTCTTCTCCATGTCCATCTTTCCTCTTCTTTATGGTAGAGCTCCCTTTTTCTATGTAGTGTCTTTAAAGTTGTAGGACTGATTTTTTTCTATCTTATTCCTACATTTAAAAAATTTTTATCCATTCATCAGTTGATGGTCATTTAGGCTCTTTTCATAATTTGGCTATTGTTGACAGCAAAAAAATTTTTTTAATATATGTTTATTTATGTTTGAGAGGAAGAGAGAGAGACAGATCATGAGTGGGGGAAGGGGAGAGAGAGAGGGAGACACAGGATCCAAAGCAGGCTCCAGGCTCTGAGCTGTCAGCACAGAGCCCAACGCGGGGCTTGAACCCACAGACCGTGAGATCACAACATGAGCCAAAGTCAGATGCTTAACCAACTGAGCCCCCCAGGCGCCCCATATTCCTACATTTTAAAGGCAGGAAATTTGGATAATTGAAAACTGGGTATTTCCTTCAAAGTAGTCCCGACAGAAAACTTCCACCTATATAGTTTAATTTCGTCTTTTCAACAATCCTTCAAAGTGGGCAGAGTCACCCTCATTTTGTAGGTGAACAGTAGCGGCTCTGGTAGAACACCTGCTTTGGCCAGTGTCACCCAGCGCATACACACCAGACTGAGTTCCTGACACCCTCTTCACTTCATAGCTGGGAACAGAGCACAAACACAAGAAAAGAGCCCTCAGAACTTGGTGAGAGCTTTGACATTTGAAATAGATTAGAGAAAATACAAAATTGCCCTTCTTTATCATGAGCAGTCTTTGCCATGGTGACAGACTGTCTAATTGGCTCATATATATCTTTCCATTTCAGTATATGATTCCCCTCATTAGTATGCAATTCTCTTCATCCCTGCTGGGCAGGGACCCGAGGGCACTTACAGACCGTGTTCCCACACCGGGGCCCCGTTGGAGAGTGGAAGGGCTTTCATGTGACATGAAAAGTCCCAGCCAAGGACTCCCCCTTTCTACGCTTGGACACGATGAGCGGCTTTGCTAATCCAGGGGCCAAGGCTGTTACTTCTTTTTCAATCTTATTAGTGAGTGATCGGTTGTTCTCCTGATGTTTGCAGTTCAGATCATTTCATAGGAGGGCCAAGTCTGTTTGCTCTTTATACACCTCAGTGTTTCAAGCATTTTCACTGCTGTATAAATGTTTCTTAATTTACTGCTACCTGTTCTTAAGGAAAGAGTTGCAGCACTTTCGATGTTCTACTTTTCTTGATCTTGCATCACTCTCAATAATACATATTTATTGACATTGTACCAACCAGTACTGAGATGGGTGGTAAATTTCTCCTGGATCAGGCGATGGGCAGTGGTCCCCAAGAATGGCTAAGAGGAAGGCTGGGGACAAATGAAGCTTTCCCGACCTGTCTGCGAAAACACGAAGGGAAGCATACATTTTGTTGCGGTCACTTTGTGCAGTGAAAACGTAAACGCATCCACCAGTCATACCACAGAATCCTCCCGAATTGCAGCTCCCAGCCTGTCATCATGACCTTTTCTAGTATCACATGCCATGGAGTTTTATGTCACCCAAAGACAACATGACAGAAAACTGTGCGTTACTTTCTCAGTAACTCGACCCATCCTCCTTATCCTCTCAAGAAATAACATGTTCTGAAAGAGTAAAAGGCACATACTTACCACACATCAATCCCATGAGCTCAGAAAACAGGTGGAGAGTTTACACATTAATTAAGCTTTATTTTATGCAGTTATATGCATGTGCGTGTGACAGTACTTGTGTGTCTGTGTGGACACCACATGTGCTCACACACACTCACGTGCTCACACACACAGCCCATCAAGTTCAGAAACAGAGGTAGCCATCCTTCTGCCTAGAGTAGAAAAGGAAAGATTGGAAATATCAGAATTCATTTTAAATGTCATTTTGAATGTGATAGGAATTATCAAATTAAATCTAATTGAACAACGGAGACATAAATTACTAATTTCAGCCCCAGCCAGATTTTTGCAGATTTGTCCCATTTTCCTGTATAGAATATAGCGTTTGGCACAAATTCTAGATCAGACCTTCTATGCAGCCGCATAACTGTTAGC
The DNA here is from genome assembly GCA_028646485.1 of Cryptoprocta ferox. Classification (NCBI taxonomy): domain Eukaryota; kingdom Metazoa; phylum Chordata; class Mammalia; order Carnivora; family Eupleridae; genus Cryptoprocta; species Cryptoprocta ferox. The sequence continues at coordinate 4,924,433 of CM053573.1, forward strand.
CTTGATAGAGAATTGTTTGCATCATGCCTCCGAAAAAAAAATCCTGACACATCTGGTTTCTTCTCTTCTGCGGGGAGAGAGCCCTCACACACGGCGATATCCCATAACCTGGTAGGTCCCACAGGTTACCTGAGCGTGGACGCCATCTTGTGTGCTTTGTGTAAACAGAATATAGAGACTTGATCTTGCCAACAGCCAGATAACATATTTCATACGCTGTGTCACAGTCACGTCTTAATATAAAAAATTGTTCACACAGTAAAACAAGAACTACAAGAGATACCGTCTTTATTTAATTTCCTTCGTTTCATATTTTAATGTCACTACCGTACTTTAAATGGATTCGTGTCGATGTGCACACATCTCTGAAACCAGCCTGTATAAGGTGATAAGTGTTCTCAGAGCCATTTTGAATACTGAATTTACTTGACAAGTCAGATTCCTGCATTTACAGGTATTTTCCAGGATGACTGTTTTTCTTGGGATATTTATTTAGTGCTCTGTATCTACCTCTCGCATGCGTTTTTCTCCGTATTTTAATCATCTTGATTTTATGTAAATAAAATAAATTGCATTTTTTTATTAAGTTTATGTTAATTCCACAACCTACGGTGTTATATTAGTTTCTGGTGTACAATATAGTGAGTCAACAATTCTGTACGTTACTCAGTGCTTGTGGGGACATGTGTGCCCTTTAATCCCCATCACCCATCTCCCCTATCTCCCCCCACCCCCCATCCACCCCCTCTCTGGCAACCATCAGTTTGTTCTCTATAGTTAAGAGTCTCTTCCTAGGTTTGTCTCTCTCTTCTTATTTTTTTTGTCCTTTGCCCATTTGCTTTGTTTCTTAAATTCCACACGTGAGTAAGATCATATGGTATTTGTCTTTCTCTGACTATTTCACTTAGCATTACATGCTTTAGCTCCATCCATGTTGTTGCAAATGGAAAGATTTCATTCCTTTTTATGGTTGAATAATAATTCAATTTCAATTGAATTGTGAAAAATACCACATCTTCTTTATCCATTTATCTATCAGTGGACACTTGGGTCGCTTCCATATTTGGCTATTGTAAATAATGCTGCAATAAACATAGGGGTGCATGTATCCCTTTGCATTAGTGTTTTTGTATTTTTTTTGGTAAATAGCCAGCATTGTGATTACTAAATCGTAGGGTAGTTCTATTTTTAACCTTTTGAGGAGCCTCCCTGCTGTCTTCCACTGTGGCTGCATCAGTTTGCATTCCACCCCCCTGACAGTGCACGGGGGTTACCCTTTCTCCACATCCTCGTCAACACGTGTGGTTTCTTGTGTTTCTGATTTTAGCCATTCTGACAGGTGTGAGGTGCTATCACTTTGTGGTTTTGATTTGTATTCCCCTGATGATGAGTGACGTTGAGCATCTTCTCATGTGTATGTTGGCCATGGCCATCTGTATGTCTTGAACAAACAATTCTAAAATGTGTATCGAACCACAAAAGACCCCCAACTGGCCAAAGCAATCTTGAAGAAGAAAAAACTGGAGGTGTTACAATTTCAGACTTCAAATTATATTACAAAGTTGTAGTAATCAAAAAGTATGGTACTGTCACGAAAATAGACACATAGATCAAAGGAACAGAATAGAACACTAAGAATAAACCCACAATTATATAGTCAATTAATCTTCAACAAAGGAGGGAAGATATATAATGGGAAAAAGACTTTCTTCAACAAATGATGGTGGGAAAACAGGAAAGCTACAAGCAAAAGAATGAAACTGGACCACTTTCTTACACCATATACAAAAATAAACTCAAAATGGATTAAGAATCTGAATGTGAGACCAGAAACATAAAAGTCCTAGAAGAGAATACAGGCAGTAATTTTTCTGATATTGGCCATAGCAACATTTTTCTAGGTATGTCTCCTTTGGCAAGGGAACCAAAAGCAAGAATAAACTCTTAGGACTACATCAAAATAAAAAGCTTCTGCACAGAGAAGGAAACAATACACAAAACTAAAAGGCATCCTACTGAATGGGAGAAGATATTAGTAAATGACGTATCTGATATAGCATTAGCATCCAAATATGTGTATATATATGTGTGTGTGTATGTATATGTGTATATATATGTATGTGTATATATATATGTGTGTGTATATATATGTATATGTATGTATATGTGTGTGTATATGTATATGTATATGTATATGTATATGTATATGTATATAAAACAGGGATCCTGGGAGGCTCAGGCAGTTGAGCATCTGATTCTTGATTTCAGCTCAGGTCATGATCCCAAGGTCATGGGATCCAGCCCATGTCAGGCTCCACACTGAGCCCTGAATGTGGAGCCTGCCTGGGATTCTCTCTCCCTCTCTCTCTGCCCCCTCTCCTTACTCACACTCTCTGTCTCTCTAAAATAAAAAAATTAAAAAAAATAAAACAGAAACAAAATACATTAAAAAAGACGGATACAACTCAACACCCCCAAAACAAATAATCCAGTTTAAAAAAAGGGCAGAAGACATGAATAGATTTTTTAAAAAATTTTAAATGTTTATTTTTTTTTGAGAGAGAGTGGGTGGGGGAGGGACAGAGAGAGAGGAAGACACAGAATCCGAAGCAGGCTCCAGGCTCTGAGCTGTCAGCACAGAGCCCAACGCGGGGCTCGAGCTCAAGAACCGCAAGATCACAACCTGAGCTGAAGTCGGACGCTTAACCGACTGAGCCACCCTGGTGCCCCTAAATTTTATGTTTGAAGCTCACCTAGTTGAGTAGCCTCTCAGTCCTTCAACATCTCGGGAGGTAATATGATTGGTATCTTTCAGCAGCAACACTGACTATTGGGGGACCTCGCTGTCATAACCAATATCTACAGTGAAGCAGTAATTCCTTGTTAAATATCACGTTTGTATTAACCTTCCAAATAATTTCTGGTACGCACACATATTGTAGCTGTCCCGAAACCATGACCTTCGTGATTTGATTTATTTGTACACTCGAATGAAGTCCAGCGCGTGGTCTGGTGGAAACGCTTGCGGCTAAATTGCCATCATTACTGTGCTTTACCACACTGATGTTTGATGTAGTTGAGAAGGCAATTTTAATTTAATTTATTCTGACAGCTATATATACCTGGTGCAGACTTAATATGATTCGAGGCACGTATGCACACTCACACATGATTCTTATGGATATACCACATGGACGTGGACCAAGAAACCCTCAGTGTCTCGTGCATTTGGTGTGGAAATTCCTTTGCTCCCCAAGTCTGTTACCTTTGATACCCCGCTAAAGGAGCCCTACTAATCTGTTATGAAGATTTACGACTCTTTCAATGAGAAGGGATGTCAAAGCTGGTAGAAACGGTCATGGGGAGCTAGACTATAATACTCTCCTTTCATTAAAATAATATCTGCTTCTTTTTATAAACCCTGGAGCCTGGACTTCTCTTTCATCTGGCCCTTTGGAGTCTGAACAGTTTAACCTCAGCTATTCAATGGGAGACCCAGATTCCAATTGGGCGGTCTTTGCATGAGGCTGAATGCCCAGAGATGGCTTGCTACACGTCGCAGAAACCTTCCACTTTCCTGCCTTCCCCTCCCCGCTCCAGTGTGCTGTGTGATAAATGAAGGATTATTTATAGACCAGGCCTTGGAGGATAAGACATACAGACTGTCATGTATTCTGGGATGGCCTAACTCAGCCAACTGGCCACAACATCCACGAACAGGACACAGTCTTGAACAGCAGGCAGATAAACCACAAGAGATTCACAGATTTACAAAATACAATTGAAATCCTAAGATGCAAAAGAAAAAAAAAAAGATAGGTATAGAAATATAGCTGTAGTCCAACTGTTGCCAGAAATTTCCCTATGAATTCTATATATGAATTAAGCAGCCTCCTAACTACCTTATTTCAGAACTGCAGTAATGTCCGCAGTTAGGGAGCAGCAGCTATAAAATGTTCCTTCCCTGAAGTCTCAATATGTTTCATGAAAACCTTGCATAGCCCTGATAGCTTTGATAAACTCAATAGATATGAAAGAAAAAGCCTCAAACATTTACAAATAAACTTCATTCCTGAATTAAAACCTGGGTGAAAATGTGGGCAATTAATCAAATATTTGGACATCATTGTCCCTGAAAACCACATGGAATCTGGAACCCAGAGCTGTATCCTTGGAAATACTCTTTTTCAAGGTCATCAAGATTGCCTTTATTGGTAAATAACATTTATTGTGTTACCAAAAGCAAGGTACTGAGTATCATCATGTAGCTGTGAATGAATAAATAAGATTCTGGCTAGCATTTGAAGCAGGCAATGGTGTATCAAAGACACGTGGGGTCCATTTTCAGGTGCTAGTCTGGGTTCAGGACATTCGAAAGATTCAGACCCCACACACTCTTTAGCAAAGCAAATACGGTGTGTTCTGATGATTTTCCCAGTATTCAAGGCGAGGAGAAATCCTCACACATGTTATTTTATGTTATGTGGTTTGGTTTGGTTTGGTTTGGTATATAAAGCTACTGAGTCCTGTGTATACCAAGAAAAAAATTAAAAAAAAAAAAAAGGAATGTCAGGATAACTTGTTAACCAGTTCCTGTATAGTATTCTAGAACTTTTTAGTACTAATTAACATCTATGTTGCTGTACATGTAGAAATGTCATTAACCATTTCATTGACTTCTTATTCTCTATATCCCAATCAGAACTTGCTTAAAAGAAATTTGAAAAAATCAAACTTAATATATTTAATTTTATTTTCACCTTATGGAATGGTTCTAATTGCTGGTGGTGATTTACAGCGTTAATAAAAATAAGCTTCAATCGAATATATTATGGTGAGAAGTGTCACTAGGAAAGGGAAGCCTAACCTTTATTAAGAAATATAAAACAGTTTCATTTATTAGGGAACTTCAATCAAAGTTGGGCAGGAAAGAAGACATGAGATTTTAGCAACGCCAATTATTTTAACTCAGAGTCTTTCATGTCTTTGTTCCTCCAACGAAAAATACCAAGAGAAGAATATGGACATAAGCTTATGTGAGTCAGTAAAAATGCCTTTTTTTTTTTACTGTCTCTTATTTATTTATTTTTAAGGTTTTATTTGAATTCCAATTAACATACAGTGCTATATTAGTTTCAGGGGTACCATATAGTGATTCAGCACTCCCATACATCACTCGGTGCTCATCACAAGTGCCTTCCTTAATCCCCATCACCTATTTCACCCATCTACCCATCTACCTCCCCTCTGGTAACCATCAGTTTGTTCTCCATAGTTATGAGTCTATTTCTTGCTTTGCCTCTCTCTCTTTCTTTTCCTTTGCTCATTTGTTTCTTAAATTCCACATATGAATGAAATTAGATGGTACTTGTCTTTCTCTGACTTATTTCACTTAGCATTATACTCTAGCTCCATTCATGTTGCTGCAAATGGCAAGATTTCATTCCTTTTTATGGCTGAGTAACATTCCATTTTGTGTGTGTGTGTGTGTGTGTGTGTGTGTGTGTGTGTGTGTATCACATCTTCTTTATCCATTCATCTATCGATGGATACTTGGGCTGTTTCCATAGTTTGGCTATTGTAGATAATGCTGCAGTAAACATAGGGGTGCATATATCTTTTGAAATTAGTACTTTTGTATTCTTTGGGTAAATATTCAGTAGCACAATGGCTGGGTCATAAGGTAGATCTATTTTTAACTTTTCGAGGAACCTCCAGAACAGCTGTACTAGTTTGCATTCCCACCAACAGTGCACAAGGGTTCTCTTTTCTCCACATCTTCCCTGATGCCTGTTTTTTGGGGTTGTTGATTTTAGCCATTCAGTCAGGTGTGAGGCGATGTCTCATTGTAGTTTTGATTTGTAATTCCCTAATGATGAGTGATGTTGAGTATCTTTTCATGTCTGTTGGCCATCTGCATGTCTTTTTTTGGAGACATGTCTCTTCATGTCTTCTGCCCATTTTTTAATTGGATTATTTATTATTTGGGTATTGAGTTTTATAAGTTCTTTATATATTTTGAATACTAACTAACCCTTTATCAGATATGTCATTTGCAAATATCTTCTCCGATAAAAAAGACTTTTAAAAAATCTGTTCAATTACTATTTAGGATATAGCATTAAAGAATATATCAGTGATTACTTATGAAATCAGTTATTTTGGTCACACATGAAAATGTGTGGCAGGTGAAACTTTACTTTGATTCCTGAATAGTGATTGTAAAGACTTGGTGTTTTCTTTTCCATCTTTGACTTCTGAGACTATGAATATACAGGTTGGTATAATGAACTTATATTTGGCATTGTGGGATACAAAATTTTTTAGGTGGGGCATTATTTTAGAAACATAATTATATATATAATGATGTTGTAGTAGGCAGAAAAGGCACCTTTCCAGAGGTGCCTACATCCTAATCCCTTAAATAAGTGACTATGGAACATTACATGACATAAGGGAACTGAGGTTACAGATACAAGTAAGTGACCTTGAGATGGAGAGATTATCCTAGATTACCCAGAAAGGCCCAATCTAATCACACAAGCCCTTAAAAGCAGAAGGCCTCTCCCAGGTGTGATCAGAAGATGTAACCACAGAAGGGTTGGAGAGAGGCAGGGGGACTGAATTTGCAGATGGGGGAAGAGGCCACTTCCAGGAAATTCAAGTGGCCCCTAGAAGCTGGAAAAGGCAAAAAACATAGCATCCCTTCAGAGCCCCCAAAATGAACCCAGCCCCATCCGCCTTGGTTTTTAACCCAGTGAGACTCATGTCCAACTTCTAACTTCCAGAGGTATAAGATAATGAACTTGTGTGCTATTTTAAGCCACTAAGTGTGTGGTAATGAGTTACAGCAGCAACAGGAAATCTATACAGATATGAGTAAGATTTAGCATTCTCTCCCTCCACACTGAGAGAAAATGCTAAGAACCCTATTTAAAGTTGTTATGGGGGTGGGGTGGGGAATATAGCCCCTCAGAACAAGAGAAACACATTTTATGTTTGCACAGTAAACAGACTATAACTATAGCACAGTTGATTTCCATGTTGATAGGATGAGGGAACTCAGCCTTCCTATTGTCTGTTGTTCGAGAGACGCAAGAACCATTTAACTTTATTAGGCCAATATTCCAGCAGCCATAGGGACGAAAGTGTACACGATCAAGAATTCTCTCTGCTAAAGCAGATGGGTTTTTAAGAGTAGAGCAATCACATAAAAATTCAGTGTCGACTTTTTTTTTTCCCCTTAAAAAATTCAGGTAGGTTGAGGTTGGTTGATGTGCATATCACACACCTGCTCGTTAAGCAGCTATCCATTGTGAAATATTTTATGTGAGAAAAGACTTCTTCACAAATAAGTTGTTTAATGTAGGAGAAAAAAAATTGTTAGCTAACACCAACAGAAATGTGGTTATTCTTTCAAGGACAGTTATTGCCACCGAAGTACAAATATATCACATTCAGGACACACCACAACCACGGCGATGTGTTGTGTGATGACAAGTATGGCCTTATTTGGAAAGCAGAGAGAAGGACAGTTGGCCATGGCATTTGCCTTTATAGGTCCCAGGAGTTCTGGAATGGCTCAAATATTTTCGCCCAACGTGAGCAGTGTTTTCCTTATCATGGTTGCTTCTTACTTCCACTCTACATAGAAGTTTTCAATAATTTTTAAACCATAAAGTACATGCATGGAACAAGTCTTTCACTGGTCTGTGGAAAACACCATATAGTATAAATTCTGTTGTTCTTGGTCTTTACTTGTCCTAGACATTTTAGAACCAAAATGGGAATTAGGGTTTTTAGAAGGAAATCGTGGATGTTAGGTTTTGAGTTGGTAATACAGAGGCCTTCCGTGCCTTCCACAAGGCAGCCCCCACTTGGGTGGGAGAGCCCTGGCCATCGAACAGGTAGGACTTGATTCACTCAAACGCCCAACCGTAATCCAATGAGTAATCCTCCATTCCGAGGAAGAGTTGACGTAAGGGGGTTCCTTGTAGTTACTGCTAAGGCTGCCTGGAAAGAGATCCATCAGCATTGTTTGCCAGCCCTGCCTGAGCATGAAGGGGGAGCAGAACACGGGTGCACAGGAAGATGATATAAAAGGAGGACCCTCCTAATGGGCAGGCTCCCCAGTCGGCAGAGAAGACCCCAGGTCTTCGGCACCGCTCAGTCCTTGCGTGAGCTGATGTGCCTCGTGGTCCCTGCTGTGCTGAGAGCTGGTACTGACTCTGGAATTTTCCAACAGCACTTTCAAAGTCATGAGGATTTATATTTTCATCCTCAAATACAATTTCCAATATAAGACCTCCAGGTGTCTTAGGTAACATACAGCTGCTGTACATCATTGGTTGGAACAAATGTTGTTCATTGTGGGGTAGTCAGTAGAATTAATTACTTTGGGGGAAAGCCACTTCCGTGAATTGCTGGGGGTGATTCTTAAATGAGATTCACATTGCGACTTGGTCAGAGTCCATGCTGGGCATAGCAAACCACGCACTGAGTACACTTGGTTTTTGTGCTAATTTTATTGTTTCTCAACAGCAGTGCTGACAGGGAGTAGCTCCTTCTTAATCCAATTGAGCATGTGCTCCATGGCACAGGATCCCGGGGTGCTTGGTGGAAGATAACTGGGAGGAGGTTGGCTTGTGTATGAGAATCAGTGAAGCACTGTATGTGGGAAAGATTTCCACTGACGACATCCAAGACCGGCCAACAGTCCTTGGCCCAGCGCTCTTAGAACTGAGCCCTCCCGTTGGATGGATCCCATGGCCTTAGCAGAGTCCACTGTGACCCTGACTGACAAAAATAGAGTAGAAAGGTGGGCATGTCAATTCAGTGCATGCTGTCAACTCAGCATGACTCTCTGAATTAGACTTGAGATCCCTAATTTGTATAAACCAGTGACTTTGACCACCCTTTCTGTGACTAAGTGGATCCCACAATGCACAGAAGTCCCAGCATCTTTTGTCACTGTCTCTAAATGGCCTGCTGACAAGGCAGAGCAGGGAGGAATGGTCCTCAGTAAGGTCTGCAGAAGGACAGGTGCTCCAGGAGTGGGTGGGACCAGTGGTCTGGACAGAGGGAGATTCTAGCAGTTGCTGGTGTTCCATTCTCTCCATTTGATCCAACTGCTTGGTATATTGACTGGGTCACTCAGTTTCTTCTTCTTATTCATTTCTCCTTGACCAAGAGCAAATGGTATGGGCACCTCCTCTGTTGAAGGATAAACCAGGATTCCTAACTGAATCCATCAGTTCCCTGATCTGGTCCCAGCAGTGTCTGCAGCCTCTCTCTTCCCACTCCACACCTTGCTGTCAGTTCCAGCCACACTCCTTACTCTCAGGTCCCCAGATCACCGCCTCTTCTTTGACTCGATCTTCACAAATGTGGCTCCACCTTCTCCCTTCCCAGCCCTTCTTGGTCTAACCAACTCCTCCACTCTTCCTGGAGGTCTCAGAGAGAAAGGCCTTCCCTGATTGCTCAAGTCCATCATTTTCCCCTTGCCAGTGTTGTGACCTTTAATTATGCAGTAATTTACAGGAGCAAAGGTGTGCATTCTGATTTTCCTGTTAGATGCTATGCTCCAGGAAGGCAGATCCACGTCTGTCCCCCTTTTCGGTAAGAGCCCAGCATGTGCCTGATGGCTATGCCAACGGTATCTGCCAGAGACCCTACTCAGTGCCTGGTGTCCCCCTCTGGCCTCCAGTAGTGCCCTTCAGTGCCATCTCTAGCCAGCCAGGCTTGGCTGGCCCAACCCTGGACTCAACCTACCTGCCTGACCCAGGAGCACTGAACATACACAGAGGAGGGCATGCTAAGATGAGCTCTTAGCCAAAGTAAGCTTCTGGTGACTTCTCAGAAATAAGCATTTTCTAGACTCTAGAAGCATATATGTTTAGACTTAGGATGCATGGCAAATTTCACTTAGTCTAGCCACCTTCTTTAGGCAAGCAGAGAAGTAGGGGTATCACCTCCATTGTGCTCACCTCCCTGCCCTCCCCATCCCCCACCACTCTTCCCTCCACTCCTCCACCCCCTGCCCTCCCCGTCCCCCACCAATCTGCCCTCCTCTCCCCCATCGCCCTGTCCTTCCCTTCCCCCATGACCCTGCCCCCTACTCTGTCCTCTCCTCCCCTACCACACTGCCCTCCCCTCCCCCACCACTCCGCCTTCCCCTCCCCGACCACTCCATTCACCTCTTTCACTTGTTCTTTGCATCCACTCCCATCCTCTGTGGCACTCTGGACAGTATCACTGACCTGTCCCAACTCTCCCGTATCTGCCCTCTGCATCCAGATACAGCGGCACGTGGGCCATCCCCTGAAGTTATCCACACCCCCACCATGATGCAGGTTTCCTTCCTTTGGGAGACAGAGAAAAGTGACAAACTGAGAGGGAGGCCAGGTCCTTATGGCCCAGCAGCACTGGGACATGTGTCATGCATCCATCACCCAGCTATCCAGCAATTATTCCTCCAGCTGAGCGCTTTCTTGTGCCCACCTGAGCAGGGCAGTCCCTGCCCCCTGAGAGCTGGCATCTGCTCTGGGAGACACACAAGTCGGCTCCTTCAGGCACCAGCCTACTCAGCCCCTCCTCCTGAGCCATGGTCTTTTCCTTTCTTCCAATTAAGTCATGTGCTCTTAGCAACATGTAGTACACCGGACTTCTCTACAGATAAAAGGCAAATGGCTAGCAGAAAGACAGACAGATAGGTGTATAATTGAAGACACAAATGCTTGCTGTTATTTGCCAGGGTGCTTGAAACATGTAAGATCTGGAGTGAAATCAGTTCTAAACAGGCACTCGGGCCTCCTTGGCCGTGAGCCCCTCCAACCTCACCTTGGAGGTGCCTGAGATTGTCATGTCTGAACAGTCCACTTCCGCTGGAGACTTCATCCTTGGCTCCTTGGCCACTTTCCTCCCAGAAGCCGTTAAGTAAGATCGGGATGTCTTAGTTCTGTCCTGCCCACAAAAGAGCAGGACCCTATAAATTTTCTTGAGCAAAGATCACATAAAGCAAAGACATGAAGATTTTTAAAATCCGGTTAAAAAGATTGTCATAGTTAATGTAACTTAAGAAATCTAAAAGGCTGAACCTCAAGATATTCACATAGATGATGCTAATGACCTTGATAAGCTCTCTTTATTTTTGAATGTCAGTATCCATTATTTGAACCATTGAATAACCTTTCAGGAGCGCTGGAGCAGGCTGTATTGAGCTTAGAGGCATTCTTCGTGCCACTTCTCTGTAGGACAGTAGGGTCCCAGGCAGGAATCTAAAGCCAACTATTCTGTTTAACCTTTGCTTCCAGAGCAAAAGGTACTTTGCTAAGACATTACTATACAGGCAAGTTGATTCTTCATTAAGTAATGTATTCATCTCAACAGATATACATCTATCTTATTATATTATACATATTTAATATATATGTTTTTTATATTTTTCTCTAATACAGAAATGAATTTCTTAGACTAATTGGGCATCTTTGCATTGAAAGCATAATAGAGCCTGGCAAGGTCTCATTTTTTATTGTGGCTGATGTGTATATAGATAGATAGCAATAGAAATAAAGATAGATAGATTAGATAGATACATAGATAAGATAAGATAAGATAAGATAGATATCTCACATTTTCCTTATCCACTTATCTACTGATGGACACTTAGGCTGCTTCCGTATCTTGGCTAGTATAAATAATGCTGCAGTAAACATAGGGGTGCATGTATATTTTCCAATTAGTGTTTTTGCTTTCTTTGGGTGAATACGCAGTAGTGCGATTACTGAACCATATGGTAATTCTGTTTCTAGAAGAACCTCCATCCTGTTACCCACAGTGGCTGCTTCAGTTTACAGTCCTACCAAAAGCGTAAGAGCGGTCTTTTTTCTCCACATCCTTGCCGACATTTGTTAGTTCTTGTCTTTTTGATTCTAGCCCTTCTGACAGGTGTAAGGTGATAGCACATTGTAGTTACAAAATCAGTAAGTCACAAAGATGGAAAGTACAGCCTATGGAATGTATTCGGTAGACGGTGGTAACATTGGGGATAGAGGGTGACCGCTGACCGTGGTGATCACTGAGTAACGTATAGAGTTGCCGAATCATTATGTTGTACATCTGAAACTAACATAATCTTGTATGTTAGTTACACCTCGATTTAAAAAAAAAAGAAACAAAAAGAAAGTGATAGCGTCTGATGATCTTCATTCAACATAAACTGAATCATTAGAGAAAACAAGAATACACTTTCCTCTCCAAGAAAATCAAGCATGTTTTATATATTCTTCATTGCCAAGTATCATAGTTACTGTGTGGTGAAGGTTACCTGAAGGAGATGGACATTTCGATGTAAGGGTTAACTGACCTCCAGAAAGCAGCACATTTTAAATCCTAACTGGGTTTCTGGAGGAAGTGTGGAAGGCCTTGAGGGCAGCAGATTTTACATGTGATCTCATGTTCCAGATACACGTAGTTGAGCTCTGTTCTCTCTAATCTACTGGAAATGAGTTGAGGGAGAGGAGAAACATCTGTGAGAAAGGACTTTTATCCTGAACTATAGATTCTCCCCAAATATAAAATCAGCTTCTAATAATGCTGTACACACGACTGGTTATGGGCTTCGTAGCTAACATTCCCCAAAGGGTTTAACAAAGACTTCCTGCCAGTCCTGTTAATTGCTTATCAAAAAAAGTGTTCCATTTTGCCTTTTAAATAATATGGAAGGCCAGTGGCAAATCAAATAACTGGGAGAAGGATTTCTGAAAGATGAAAGGAAATTTGCATTTAGAAAGGCAAAGATGAGAAATTAGGCAAAATCCTTTAACTTTACGATAGTTCAGAGAAGTGAGCCAGAGTGGAGTACGCCATGGCCCTTGGCAAACCTGGGTGCTGGGGACAGACGAGGGAAGCTGGTGTGGACTCTTCAGCATGAGGTTCTGGCTGCCAACTTCAGTGGGGAAGGGTGCCCACTAGCGGCTGCCTGGTGTGGATGCTTTCTAAGATAGCTGCAACATAGACAGGTGGGAAGACTGTGCAAGAAAGATATTTTTTCTGAACCAAATGTGAGGAGTTTGACATCATAATCACTATCATAAATACAGCACCACTTCGGGGCTCTCTTGTGCATTCTCCTACCTCTGATAATTTTCCAGGAATACTATGCGACACGTGTGCCCAGTTATGGGGAGGAAACTCGTGTTAAATAAAATTTTCAAGATCGTATTGCTGTTACAAGAGAGAGTAAGATCCAGACTTTCTGCCTTCGCCATCTGGCTGCTTCTCACATTTGGGAACCCAGAGCGTGGTAAATGCGAAAGCGGCTGATGAAAACATAAACCTACTAAAATAAATGATTAGGTAGAAAAGAAGGCAGTGTATGCCATTGTTTCTCTTTCGCTTGGGGACTGCTTCAAGTTGAGAGTGGGATTTTTGACACTCATTAAACCAAGAAAGGGAGGGGATCCGTGCGCAGAACAAAGTTGGAGACACGGGTGAGAGATGAATGTGGAATCCTTAATGGATGAGATCACCGGGTGAATCTGTTGGGGGTCAGTGCACCTGGTAGGTCGATTCAGCGGACGTGAGCTGGTCTGAGAGACGCAGTGAACTATGTGGCTTTGTTCGTGCACAGGTCAGAGGAGATTTCATAAGGCATTTTATGAGCAGGGGCACCACGTGCAGAGTAAAACTTTGGCTGCACTGAGTACATTTTTAAAGAGAAGTATTACTTATTTGGGGGAGCCTACTGAGGAGATTCTTGAAGGTCTTGAACTATAAGCTTCAGCCCTAGAGAGAGTAATGAGGTGATCAAAGAGAAGCTGTACAGGAGATAGAAAAACGTTCAATGCACTGAGTTTTCAAAGCCATGGCAAGGGAAGTGGTTCTGGTGTGAATAGTATCACTACCACTATACTTAAAAAAGGAAAATCTATTTGTGCTGGATTTTTACCAACTTCTAGACATTTTGACTCAGGTCTCAGATATGTTAAGGACTCTCTCCCTCTCTCTCTCTCTCTCTCTCTCTCCTAAAGTAATGGAGATGATGTGGGATGAGACACCCTCGAGACTCCATGGAACTATGAGATTCTGTGATTCTAAAAATTAAATTTGAGATCTGGAAAGTTATTTAGGATAACCACAAACAGATAAAACAGAACTTATGGAAAGAGACTGTTCACAACAGTGACAGTCTTGGAACAGACACATCTTCGTGTTATCCCAGAGTGAGCTGAGTCACCTCACAGCCCAGAGGCCAGCACAATAAAAGCTTCTGAGATTACCAGGTGGAAATCATAGCAAACTCTGAGGATAAGTATAGATCTATGATGGGGAAGCACGGGGAAGGGAAGGAGGGAGGAGAGTGGGACAGACAGAGTGAGGCGCATGCGAAACAGCAAGGTGGACAGTATAATCAAGGGCTCATAAGAAAAATCCATGCCACTCAGTCAGGAAAGGCATGGAGATCAGGAGACCTGGATCGTTTTCTCTTCTCTACTTTGGAGCAAGTTGTAAGTTTTGAGCCTCAGTGTCATCATCTACGAAAAGAAAGGAGCAGGTCCAGATGATCACTTCAGTTCTTTGAACTATATTGTGCTTTTTGCTTTTAATAGATTGTGTATTAGTCAGCTACTTCTGCAACAATGCAGTGTAACAAATAGTCCCCCTGAATCTAAAACCATTTATCTCTCTTTCCCTTGAGTTTCTAGTTGGCCAGGTATTGGCTGGCCTCACCTAGATTCGGCTGGGCTGGGCTTGTCTCCAGGTATCAGATGGGACCAGGTAGGCTCCACTTGACTCTGTTCCTCTCTGGGCCAACAGGGATGTAGGGTTTGCTTTGCTCAAAGAAGATGGCAGCAACATCAGAAGCATGGAAGACCATGTGAACACACTGAGAGCCTCTGTCCCAGACACTTGGCTGGCATGATCTTGGCTGTAAGTCACATGTCCTAGCCTAACTTTAGAGGCACTAAGAAATGCATGCTTCCCCCCATGTGAGGCTGGCAGCGGAAGGGAACAGTAATGGATGCAGTCTAGTATCCTGAGTCTTCCAGTTTAGTTTCTGATCCTCCCATGAGCATGTTTTGGCATATTTTAAAGCTGAAAAAGAAAGAGTAGCTCCTATTGATGTTACAAAGGCAAGAGGGGAAAAAAGAAAGGAAGAGCCATTTTTTTCAGTACTGCACGTGCTCTCTTGTCTGAGGAAATCTTCAATCTATATGAAGTCAAGGTGTTCAAGTGTTCTTCCTTCATCTACTTCTAAATTCTCAATGAAAATTTTAGGGTGATAACCAGAGGACTTGACACAAATGCCTGTTGGTCAACTTTGCATGATGTGGAACCACTGTAAATTGGGTAGAACGTTAAAATATATCATGCTTTTGTCACCTGTAATGAATACAGTAGGACAGATGGAAAGCCAGAGAAAATGGTACCCACCCTTCCTCTGCTAGACTTGATGTTGAGGATATTGCATTTCCTTTTTCTTGATGTTTCCAGTGGAATAACGTTGACCCGAATGAAATGTCATAGATTGCCAATGTGATTTTACTTTTTAGGGATAATGTTGAACTCCATTTGGACATGCACGTAATGCTGTAAAGCTAGATTTTATTGTGATAATGAAATAGCCTCATGGTGGGGAGTGGAACCATGGGGAGCTGGCTTCCCCAGCAGGGAAACAGATGCAAACAGAGACCCCTTGAGTGGAATCCTGTAATCCACCTGTGGCTTCAACCCTCTAATTTACCTTAAGGTCATATGAACATTCTTGTTAATTAGAAGATGTTCTAGGGACACCTGGGTGGCTCAGTCAGTTAAGCATCTCTTTTTTTTCTTTAATTTTTTTAATGTTTATTTATTTTTTTGACAGAGAGAAATAGAGCACAAGGTGGGAGGGGCAGAGAGAGAGAGACACAGAATCCGAAACAGGCTCCAGGCCCTGAGCTGTCAGCACATATCCCGACACGGGGCTTGAACCCATGAACCGTGAGATCATGACCTGAGCCAAAGTCGGACACTCAACCGGCAGAGCCACCCAGGCGCCTCAAACATCTGACTCTTGATATCAGCTCAGGTCATGATCTCAGGGTTTGTGAGTTCATGCCCGGCGTCAAGCTCTCAGCTGACAGTGTGGAGCCTGCTTGGGATTCTCTCTTTCTCCCTCTCCCTCTCTGACCCTCCCCCACTCACGTTTGCACTCTGTCTCTCTCTCTCTCACAATACATAAATAAACTTTAATAAAAAAAATAAGATGTTACCAGTATGGCTGGATATGAAATATTGCCAAAATAGAGAAAAGATTTTCAACAGCTTTACTGATCTGCCATTACAGTATAAATCTATTGACCAAGAAAGGAACATTGTGTGGATTTATGCTCATAGCAATACAAGTGTTAATTAAAACCTTGTTTAAAATTTTTATTTTGGAACGAGTTAGCATTTTATAGCGACATAAGAAGTTGATTAAATAAAGTACATAAATTAGCCAGTACTCAGAGGATCCACACAGTCTTCCTGCTGCTAGTACAGATTCCTGTCTTCCACAGCACTGCTAGACCTAGACATGCGTGAGCAGACACAAAGAAGGAAAACAAGTCTATAGTGCTGCTTTATGTGTCTCGGCATTTCTCCATCTCCTGGCTTACAAGAATGGGACTTATGCTCTCTCCCTGCTGTTTTACGAGCTTTCATTTCATGCTTATACACACATGTAATGGGGGGGAAAGAAGGAGTTCATAGATGTATCATGTATGGTTTCTCGTATTAAAAAGTACATATTCTATTTGGGAAGTCTAGTCATTCATCAAAAAATGAATAGCTCAGGGATTTTAGATAGCATTTTTTCTTTAAAAAATGTTTAATACACAAATAGTACATATCCATTACTGAAAAACGAAGAGATAGAGATTAGTAAATTAAAAAAAATAAGATAAATCATTCTATGCCAGCAAACTAAGGTGGATAATGTAAGCATCTTGGTCTCTATATCTACACTTGTTTTTTCATGTATGCATAGAACTGCCTTTAAACATTCTACACATGGGAATTTCATAAATGTCTCTTAAAAGGGATCACGTGGTATCTAATGCTCTTTTATAATGTACTTTTTTACTCAACAATATATTTTGGAACCACTTGCCTCTATTAACAAATATATTTGTTTATCAATTCATACTTTCTGCAGATATTTTCTGGTCCCTTCCAATATGCCCTCCCTGTGGGAGAGGAGATTACTCAGTTGTGTTCATTGTGGTCATAAGCCAATCTCCTGGGCCTATAGTTCAGAGGAGAAGACAGTTGTTGATGAGCAAACAGATGAGTACACAATTACCAGTTGTAATAAATGTTATGAAAATAATACAACAAGAGCACAATGAGAGAAAACAGTTACAGGGTGGGGTGGGTGGTGAACAGAAGCTCCAGACGGATGGCCAGGGAACTCAGGGGTAACTAAGTCAGGAGGGACCCCCACATATGCAAAGGTATTTCTGCTTCAGGATCTCTCCCTTTCATCTGTAGAAGAATTATCAGAATATACTGATTTTTGGAACCTGCCACACTATGTCCACCTTCCAGAAAAAAGGTCATAAAAATCTATGAATTAGGAGGTCAATATCCACAGTGTGCAAGGGTTGAAGTTAGGGAGTTCAACTCCAGCCCTGCACTTTGCGCCTACATTATGTGCCTCATGAAAGAGTAAAGGTCTGCTCATTATCAAAAAGTGCTGGAAGACACACTGATTTTTGAGAGCAAAAATAGGTCATCTCACTCAGTCCCCACTTCTTATGTGTTGACACCAAACGAAGGCCAAGTGAAGCTACCCCTTAGGCTGACATGAAAGCTTTCACCTCAGAGACACTATGTGGATCCTGCTTGTGAGTTCCTGTTACCAGCAATATACCAGGTGATGATAGGCTGGTAGGACTTCTGACATTGAAGTTGATCAAGACCAAGAAAAATTGCAGGATTCTATTTGGTGTCATGATTTGTGAGGCTTCTAAAAATATGTGATGTTCCTTTGCTCTGTGTTGGGTTATTGAATTCTCTCATTTACTCACTATTCATTCATTTACTTATTCATTCATTCAACTCAATGAATATTTGAGAATCTACTGTGTGTCAGGTGCTGTTCTAAAGGTACCAAACATAAGATATGACCTTTGCCCTCAGGAAATTAATATTCTAGACTTGTTTTGCCTTGGACAAAATCACAAGCTATGTCTCCTTGTGTTTGAACATTTTCGAGTGGAAAAGGACCTGCAATATTATTTTGTCTTCCTCATTTTAACCTCAGTGACAGAGTGGCTTCCCTAGGGTCACTGAGTCCATTCGTGTCAGAACCTAGATTAGACTCTCTGTCCTCAGGCTCCTAGTCTTGGGCCTGTTACTACTGCCAAAGATGTAACTTTAATCGGGGCCAGACTACCTGGGCTTTTCTTTCTGGGTGTAGAACTTGGTCACACCAAGATTATGAGATGGTTTCTGGAATGCCTATGACTGTCCCGTGGTCAGTACTTGGTGAACTTGGCTGTTGTTGTTGTTTTACTGTTACTATTATTATTCACTGTGACTGCATGAACACCCTCATGTGGGCTAGAGCTTGCGTTCTCCCCTCTTGGGATTCTCAGAGCAGAAGGTTTCACTGTAGACTTCTTGTTTCAAACATCCTGAACATGAACCAATTGGTGACCATGCCGTAGAGCCTGTTTATATCCCTTCCAAAGAAAGCCATCTATAGAACATTCATTAAATAGTTGAATGATTTTTGACCATTTTCAGGAATTCTGAAAATAGATTCCTACATTTTTTTGTCAAATGTAACCCATTTCCCGTGTCTCTAGGTACTATATCTTAGTACAGGCATACAGAGCGTATCTGTAACAATTGTGATGCAGTCTTTCCCAAAATACAGTCCCAACTCACACACACACACACACATGCATGTACATGCATGCATACACACACACACACACACACACACACACAGAGTCACACACACTCAAATTCACCTGAAAAATAGTACAGTTCCCTTCTGGAAACTCAAAATTTATAATAGCTTATTAAAAACTCTGGAAAGTACCAAAGTTACAAGAGCTGAATACATCAAGGCCAGCTTCACTGGGTGTGTGACTGGTGCAGTCACAGGGACCATGCACCTAGAAAGATCTAGCAGTGCTTGGCTTAATGCTCTGTTGTTGTCATCTTGAAATCCTTAGTCATTTTTAAATAAGGAAATATGCATTTTTATTTACGCCTGAATCTTACAAGTCATGTAAGTCATGCAGCAACTCTTATCATCCCCATTCATATCCCAAAGAGCTGGCATTTCTGTCACACACTATCTGGTGAGACCCCCCCCCCCCCAACATACCTGCGTCTTTCTGGGGCAGTACCTCTGTTTGGTCCCCAAACATGCATGTTTCCTGTCGTCTGGGTCAATGGGACAAGCTCAATGAAGAGTCAGGACTCTACCTTGATTCTTAAAAATATGCACCAGATTTCCAGGTTTAAAACACGCATGCACATATACTGACCGCCAGCATATACCAGCCAGGGTTCTGAACGCTTAACTGGGTAGAATTTAGCTTAACCTTGTTTTGATAACCAGAATTCGAAGTTCTTCCCCCAAAGGACTATAAATGCTCACTTAAACCAGAGATACATGATTTAAGTGTAATCCGCATAAGCTAAGCATTTCAAGGAGGTTGTTCCCAAAATTCATCTTTATGTAATTGCTGAGTTATAAGACTATTTTTAGATGAAGAAATACATAGCCAGGGCACCTGGTTGGTTCAGTCGGTTAAACATCCGATTTCACAGCTCAGGTCATGATCTCATGGTTTGTGGGTTTGAGCCCCACGTCAGGCTCTGTGCTGACAGCTCAGAGCCTGGAGCCTGCTTCGGATTCTGTGTCTCCCTCTCTGACCCTCCCCAGCTCGTGCTCTCTCTTTCTCTCTCTCAAAAATAAATAAACATTTTAAAAATTTAAAAAAAGAAATACATGGCCTGTAAGTGATAACAGAAACACTTTGAATTGGCACAAAGGTGATTTAAAATTTCTACAAGTTGGTGGAGGGATGGACACACAGATCAGTGGAGTAGAACCTGAAAACACACCCACACACATGTGCTTGGCTGATTTCTGACAATGGTGCAAAAGCAGTTCAATGGAGGAAAGATTGTCTTTTTTCAACACATGTTCCTAGAGCAATTAGACATCAGGAGGGGGAAAAATAGACCTTGACCTAAGCCTTCTATCTTGAACAAAAATAAACTCAAAATGGGTCACAGGCTGAAATATAAAGTGTAAATGCATATTTCCAACTAAATCAAACAAAAAATACAGAATTTGAAAGCCTGGAAGGACTTTACAAATTATCTAGCAACTACCTTGTACTCTGACCCCAGCCATTACGAACAAGGAATTGTTGGCTGACGAGGCCTTCTTTCAACCAAGATTTCAACTCAGCAGCTGTAAAGTGAGGCCACTAACATGCCATGTCACCTTGTTCCTCAGCCACTTAATCTAAGGGCTGGAGAATACGGATCCTGGAGTAGTCTCACCCCATCTCTTGCCTAATGGAAAGCTCTTCTCTGTGCCCTTGACATTCTATTATTGCTGATCCATCCCATTATTGGAAAGCTTTCTAGAGCATGATGGGGGGAAACTGTGGGTCTTTAGAGACAGCAGTCCTAAGGTCAGACTTTTCCGTTATCTCCTACTAGCCCCAATCTACAAATGAACATACTTGTGACTTCTATTCAACAGTATGAGAAAAAAAATCTAATGATTGATAGCCAGAATAGGTTTAGTAGATAGGTTTAGTAATGGTTATGTTCCCCGGAGGATTTTGATACGGCGTCTAATCAGATGTTTCTTGTGATACCTGGTGTATTGCTGAGAATAATAAATAATTACACAAATCCAAAAATCCCTTCACTTCTCCATACACGGTGCATATTGGAATTGCTTTTTGTAATCATAATTGCCGCTCTGCCATGTTAGTTTGTTTAATTATTTCCACTTGATGGCCTGATTAGCAAAATTGCTGGCACTGTTTCCCTTGCATAATGCACCACAATGAGGAACAATTACTGAAGAGTCTGTGTCCCAAACCCCCAGCTGAGTAGCCATCCCAAAATGATCATGGCCTTGGAGGCATCCAGAAGGATGTTTGCGTTCAGCCACTTGATTTCAAGATTCTGACTTCAAACAATCCATTTTTCAAGATAGGTATTTTGGTTAACTCCAAGACACTGGGAAATTGATCCACTACTTTGCATTTGCTGATGTCATACTGTCTTTTGCATCCCAGTGTTAGACAATGACATTCTCTCCCTGCCTTTGAGTTGTTTCTTCACACATACTCCATCTGCACTAGCTGGAAAGGTAGAGATTTCTTCCTGCACATGTTCATCAGTGTGACTGTAAATATATTATCTCCTTATGGACTTTGTGTGGCGTTAGTGTTTGAGAATACATATGACCTGCCACGAAATTATGTATGCATAAACCCTCTTAAGATGGAAAATAGTGATGAAGTGGTTCAGAAGGAAATTTGTGGACTTGTGTGGGCTGAGTAACATAGTACTTAGGACAAGAACCCAAGGGAAGGCTGAATTGAACAGCCCAGTTAGGAAGGAAGAAAGATAGTCTAGATACACCCTGGTGTTCCCAGCCCCTCCCAAGAGGAATCTTGTGCCTTTGACTCAGGTGATACTGTCCAGTCTTTACTATTTGCCTAGACTTGGGGGAAAGTAAGAAAGATAAACCGACCAGCCAGCATCATGAACAAACCCAGTCTGCTCCCAGCTTTTCTTTGCTTTCATTGATAATTAGATTTTTGGAAAATACTTTTTTTCCAAGAAAACTAAAACTAAAATTGTGTGCGGGGTGGGAGATATGGGCAGCGCAAGCGAGAGCTGCATGTGAACCAGCAGGTGCAAGGCCTTCAGTGTCAGCACCACGAAGCACCTTGAACAGCCAATGCCCTGTATGGCACTGGCACTTCTTTTGTTATTGATAGATGCATTCATGGAGAAGAAATGTGATTTTTGTTGTGCTTGTAGGATGCTGGTGACTTGAGACAAACAGAAAATGTGTAGCCGTCATGGCAGAAATTGTGCTTTTCACAATCAGGAACAAAGAATAAACAGGAGGGGCAGCATGTGGTTCTGGTTATGAAAACAGGCTTCACACTCCCATGGGCCTCAGTGCAAACCTGAGCCGACCAGCCCTGGACAAATGACTGGATCCTCTGGGCCTTGGTTTCTTCATCTGAATCACAAAGATGACCACACCTAGACCACAGGGTTGTTTTGAGGTTCATAAGTTGATGTGTGGCAATTGAAAGTTACTTGCTGTTTTTATTTATTTATTTATTTATTTATTTATTTATTTATTTTACTGCACGTACTCAGGGCTCATTTTCTGGCTTCATGATGAAAAAAGGCTTTCTGCTTTGGGGTAAGATGATCTGCTTTGTCCCCCTGCATATGTCCACGTCCTAAATTCCAGAAACCTGTGGATGTTACCTTGTACGGCCAAGGGGACACTGCAGACATGATTAAGTGAAGAATCTTGAGATGTGAGGAGCTCATCCTCGATTATGGGGGAGCAAGAGAAGCAGTGAGAGAAAAAGCAGTATAAGGATGGGATCAGAGTTGGATGATGGCTCAGGAGCCAAGGAATGCTGTAGCTTCCAGAGCTGGAAGAGGCAAGGAGCAGGTTCTCCCCTGAAGCCTCCAGGAGGAACCAGACCTGGTGACATCCTGACTTCAGACTTCTGTTTTTCAGAACCATGGGAGAATGAATTTGCATTGTTTTAAGCCACTCTGTGGTAATTTGTTACAGCGGCAAGAGGAAGCTAATACATCCTATTACATCAGATTTCAACTAGTATAGATGAAGTTTTTCTGAGAGTTATTGCATATCAACCTTTTATTTTCTTTCAATGTTTATTTTTGAGAGAGAGAGAGAGAGAGAGAGAGAGAAAACAAGTGGGGGAGAGGCAGAAAGAGAGCAGGGATGGTGGATCCTAAGCTGGATCTGTGCTGATGGCAGAGAGCTTGATGCGGGACTTGAACTCATGAACTGTGAGATCATGACCTGAGCCGAAGTCAGATGCTTACCCACTGAGTCACCCAGGCAGGCACCCTAATATCAGCCTTTAAAAAAAAAATGCTGATGGTGTGGCAGGGTAGCTAGTTTGGTTCTGACTGTTTCCCTCCATACAGATTCTGTCTGACATAATGATGCTCAGGTTGTTTGTTTTGCATTTTAAGCTACTAGTTCGGCCTTGGAAGTCTTTCCAGTCGTAGTTCTTCTCCAGTCATCTCAGGATCTGCTTCTACTCACCACTGCCCCATCCTTAGCATCTCTGGGGGTTGTTCAATTAGATAATAAGTAGTAATAACAAGGAACATGTACTTGCCATGAGTTCAGGCTAAGTGCATCACACGCTTTCTCTCATTCAACCCTGCAGCAACCTGTCAAGGTGGGAGCTGTGCCAACCCTATTTGTAGATCCTGAAACTGAGGTCTGGAGAGGCCAACTGGGCACTAATTCCACCAGGGATGAAAATGAGCCCGAGCACTGGAAACTGTTCTGGGCTGCCTTGACATCAACTTCCAAACAACGGCTGGCTAGAGCTGTCCCTAAAAGTTCTAAGCTAGGCTGTGAGTGTTAGGTGTGGTTAATTCTGCATCAGATATGTGCGCATGGAGTTGGTTAATTCTGTCAGTGCTGATTTTGGTAACAGGTGGAGTTGCAAGTGTGGGAAGGCATTCTTTATACTCTTGGCATTACAAAAACATTAATTTTTGTTTATTTGTATTTTGCACATATATTTAGTGACTTTGGTTTGAGTCGCTCCATTCTTTGCTAGGTGTTAGTGCATTTAATTCATTTTTTTAAATTTTTTAATGTTTTATTTATTTTTGAGAGAGAGAGAGAGAGAGAGAGAGAGAGAGACAGCGTGAACAGGGGAGGATCAGAGAGAGAGGGAGATACAGAATCTGAAGACAGGCTCCAGGCTCTGAACTAGCTGTCAGCACAGAGCCTGACGCGGGGCTCGAACCCACGAACTGCGAGATCATGACCTGAGCCAAAGCCAGACACTCAACCAACTGAGCCACCCAGGCACCCCAAGTGCATTTAATTTTTACAGGTTAAATTCCATTAAGGGCAGCAGTCACACCGCATTTTCATCTGTCTTTCAGCATCCAGAAAAGTGCCCAGCATGGAAAGGCCCAGAAAGTGTTTATCAAATAACTAAAATAGGTAACATACCCTGTGGTATTTAATAGCAGCCAGCATTACCTGAGCACTTAACTGTGTGCCAACCAGGAAACCAGATGCAGTTCTTGTATTAACTCACGGATCCTCCGATCACCATCATAAGAGCCCAGGTACGCAGGGGTTAGTAACTCTCCAAATTGCTGGTGACAGCCCTGAGATGTGAGCCCAGGCTGCCTGCGTCCACGGTTGGCACTTTTAAACTGGATGCGATATGATCCTCCTAAAGTCGGAAAATGTCCCACCCTATGTGATACGTTGCAAAAATTTGCAAGGCTGCAGTTTTGTTTGCACTGAAATAAATCATTTTCCTCTGATGCCATATAATAGCACCTAAAGTTTGGGTAACTATAAGCTCCATGAGAATGAAGATGTCTTGTTAACTAGTTTATCTCATAAGCCTAGAACTGCATACATAGTGTGTGCTCAATAAATGTGTGTTGACTTTAAAATCATCATACTTCAAGGGGTTCCAATGATACTTGTGAAAGCGCCTAAGAGTAATGCTTCTAAAACATTGAGGCAATTTCTGGTTCATATTTTATTTTTATAAATGAAAGGATTCATGTGATACAGGTGTGTCTCTGCATATGCATGTGTATGTGTGTGTGGAAGGGGGGTTTGCGTGTGTGTCCTGGGCCATTGTATGAAAAGGGAAGTGTCGTGATATTCCCAATACTGACATAGGGATGTTTGCCCTAGAGGGACTTTGTGTTTACATATCACGTTTGGAGATAGTTTTGTCTTCTTACACAGTCCTGAGTTACCTTCGACTCTATATAAAGACCCACCCACGCTCTAATAATTGATCAAAAGGTAATATACGCACTCATTGTTGGCCTCAGTGAGGGTGGGTGCTTTTGTAGAGAGAACGGAGCATAAGTAAATCTGTGGTCAGATAAGTATATGGGGGTGAGATGGGGTGAGCAGCACACCAAGCCCTCCTCTAGAGAGTGAAATTCAAGTGGAATTTCAGGAGCTTTGGAGGGAAATTTGCCTTCATAATGGATCAGACCGAACCAGAACTATGAGGACAAAAATGTCAGATGGGGGAGGGGCTTCCCTCTGGATGGGGGAGGCAGATTGTGATTGTGATTTGGGATGTTGGGATGTCATTGGTAGAAGGCTAGAAACGTTTAGAATCAAAACCGAGCAGATCGATCAATATTATTTGGAGAACTCCTTTGGAAGAATGGGTCTTCCTGTCTAGAGTGCCGATGTTCACCTGGAACACCGTAGTGTGGCTGACTTGACCACCTCACCAATCAAATCTCACAGAAAAGTAACAGCACTCGTGGCAGCGTATAGCAGACCAAAATCGAGGGTAGCCTTTGTTTCATCTGGTCTGATGCATCGGGATAAGACTCTGTGACATTCTTCCAGTGATGGAGCAGGTACGGGGTGGTTGATCATACCCCCTTTCTTTGCCTGTGTCTCCTGCACTGTAGAGATTTGGAAGAGAACACTACAAGGGGGGCAGCAGTATAGGGGCAGAGGTCTTAGTCCTCTGGGAGGGCTGGGGATGGGGGTGGGGCAATCCTGGCACTCACTGCAAGGGGCCGATGTGTTTAGTACATCTTAGTAAATCTCTCTTGCCTTGACCTTCGCCTTTGAGGATCAGGGAAGCCATCCTGATACTGCCCCAGGTTTGGAGGGATTTGGGAATTCTGCCTCATGTTAACAAGGAGCTCTGAGTCCTCCAGTACACCAGTGTATGAACGGCTGGATCCAAGGCTGGCGGTCAGCTGGGACAAAGAAGCCCACTCCTGCTCCTCAGGGAGGCTCATGGCACCAAATCTGCTTGGCCACAACTGGATTCCAGCAAGCCTGGAATCCCAACGTGAGGGTGACTTGCTCTCTCAAATGGCCGATGGTACCAGGTTTCCAGGCTCACACCCATCAATGGCTTAGTGATGTTCTTCCCACCAGGTAGAACTGTAATAAACATCCCAACAATGGAGGATAGTGAACTTGAACACTGGATTTCTTTCAATGGGTGAGCCAAGCACTGATGAAGAAAGACCAACTGTGAGCTAAGAAGGCAGTTAGGGTTTGACAGAGGGAATGGCTGTAGACAGTATCCCACTTGTGCTGCTTCGGGCTCCTACACTGACGCCATTATTGTGGTCACGTGTACTGTGGTGATGAGCTGGTGTTCCCAGGAAGCAACGAGGAAAACTCTTCAAGTTCATGCCTCTGGGAGTATCTCTGGTTCTTTACTTGGTCTCTTGTGTCATTGTACTCTCTAGAACAATTATCTTTATTGGTATTCATGTTTAAAAACTAAACTGAGGGGCGCCTGGGTGGCTCAGTCCGTTAAGTGTCCGACTTCAGCTCAGGTCATGATCTCACGGTTTGTGGCTTCGGGCCCCTCGTCAGGCTCTGTGCTGACAGCTCAGAGCCTGGACCTCCTTCAGATTCTGTGTCTCCCTCTCTCTCTGCCCCTCCCCTGCTCACACCTCATCTCTCTCTGTCTCTCAAAAATAAATAAAAATGTTTAAAAAATTCAAAAAAAAAAAAAAACTAAATTGTGAAGCCCGATCCTTGACAATGTTAATGTGGCTATTTACATTATTATTCTTTACATATTTACAGTATATCAGAAGATGCCAAGTCCCTAAATGTTTTGGCAGGTAGTAACAGGGATATAGATGCTCTTTATCTGTTTTTACTGTATGCAGTTTCCATCTGGGCACATCCACACGGGAACCCCCTCGCCACATACTGAGTGTCCAATGCAAGGGTGAATAGAGACAAGGTAGGGCAAAGGTTTCCTAGAAAACTGCCCACCGGTCTTGTGAGGTGGGAACCTATGTGCCTGTCATAGGCAAACATGTCTGCGTAACTTACAGAAACTATGACCGTGCCCTGGCTCTTGGGGACCAGACCCCAGACCCGAGCCCTGATCTCTGTGTTGGCTTTGCTGGACGTGGTCTTGGGCAGCCCTTTCATTCCAGTGCTACCAGCGCATAAAACTGGCTTTGCCCCACTCCTACGCCCAAGCCCATGATTGCCTACAAATGTAAAAATTGACCATAAGGTTCAGAGAAGCTATTTTTGACCAGTAGGCAAAGTGATCATTCTAAAGACCTTAAATTATTTGAAATATTTAGAGTCTGATCCATCCCTTTGCTGAAAACTATGTAGGTGTGTGTGCATATGTATATATATGGTATGTGCATACATAAATACATACACAATCATACACACATAATATAGCTGATACACATGTACATATAAAACATACATATGCTTAACATATACGCACGTAACCTATAAACATGCTGTATAGACATACTGTTCATGTACCTATATGAATGCATGTTTGTGTATCTATACATGCATACGTTTATGTTGGGGGTGTGTAGACATATATACATATATAAAAGGTTGATTAGGAAAATATATACCTTAGAATTTAGTAAGAACGATGCTGTGCTCCAATTTTATGATTGAATAAGAAACTTTGGGAAAGAGAATCTTAATGTCAGCTACATCATTTACTTTTTGACCCTAACCTTCATGTAAGTACCCGCTGTCACTTACTGCATAGTATGATGGCAGCTTTGTTAAAGCCTGAACTGGCATTATATTTGGGAAATAGGTATTTATCTTTAATCCATGGTGAATTGTATTAGTTTCCTGTGGCTGCGTAAGCAAGTCACCAACACCTGCATGGTTTAAAACAGCAGGAATTTATTCTCTCACAGTCTGGAGTCCAGAAGTCTGAAATCTAGGTGTCCGCAGGGCCACACCCCTTATGGCTTTCGAGGAGGGTCCTTTCTGCCTCTTCTAGCGCCTGGTGTGGCCAGCAGGTCCTTGGCAGGCAGTGCTTGACCTGTAGACTGGACCCTCTGGTCACATGGCAGCCTTCTCCCTGTGTCTTCACATCCTTTCCCTCTGTGTGTCTGTCTCTGGGTCCAAATTTCCCCTTTTTTATAAAAACATCAGTCCTGTGGGATTAGAGCCACCTCAGTGATATCAACTTGGTAATGTCAGTAAAGAGTCTTGTCTCCCAGTCAGGTCATGTTCCGAGGCTCTGGGGTTAGCACTTAAACATATTTTGGGGGGTTGGGGAACACAGTTCAACCTATAACAAAAATTCTAAATGGAAAAATAAAAGAAATCTATGTTAAAAGATATGTGGCTAAGGTATCTGCCCATGACTAAGGTTCCAAGTCTGGTTATCTATGTCTACAAATTTTAAAAATAGGTTAATTACATTTTTAACTTCATATTTTTTGAAATTATTATTTTTTAGATGAGTTTATTAAAGTGGAAAAACTGGCATTTGGCATTTCTAAAAAGATAAAGGGCAATGGAAAAGAAATGAAATATAAAATTTTGTTTACAAGATGACTCTTGAATACTGAAAACAAACTGAGGGCTGAAGAGGGAGGGGGAAAGGGAAAGGGAAGTGATGGTCATGGAGGAGGGCACTAGTGGGGAAGAGCACTGGGTGTTATATGGAAACCAACTTGTCAATAAACTATAAATAAAAAAATTAAAAAAACAAGATGTCTCTATTTATTTTTCTATTTTTTAAAAATGTTAATTCAAGTTACTTCACATACAGTGTGGTATTGGCTTCAGGGGTAGAACCCAGTGATTCATTTCTTACATTTGACACCCAGTGCTGAGCCCAAAAAGTGCCCTCCTTAATACCCATCACCCATTTACCCCATCCCCTATCCACCTCCCCTCCAGCACCCCTCAGTTCATTCTCCGTACAATATTTCTCTAAATTCTTATCCCAACATCCGACCTCTACCCACCCCACAATCTTCCCCTCTTAGATCTTTGCCCTGTAAGATTGATAGCGGTAACATTTATAAAGTGTCATTATTAATTTTATTTTTACTACTGAGTATGAGTCAAATGGGAGCTGTCAAACTGTGTGCACATGTTTTCAGGTGTGATTCTGGCGGGAAACTGAGCTAGAGTTGATTCCGAAGCTGAAGAAGGTGGGGCAGGGGGGTCTTCTCTAAAGCAAGAGCCCTGGTGCCTTTGCAGTAGCTCTGATTTTGTAGCAAATCCCTGCCATTTCAAGCATAGCTGTAAATATTCCCCCTTGGGATGCTGTATGCCAAAAATGTGTTATTTGAGACACGGGCTGTAGGTAGCACTTCATTAAAATATACTTAATTTTAGTGGAACATGTAGCATTGCTTAGGGATATTTATTCTTGTAAATTTCTGAAATGGAGAAATCTACATTCTGTTTACATATGTGTTTTCTTTTTCTCTCTCACTCTGTCGCTATCTCTGTATCTCTTGCTCTCTTTTATGCCTTACGGATGATGAATCAATTCAAAATTAGTGATTTTTCTTGTTAATGAAAACCTTTATACAATATTTCTGTTCAAAGTGTTCATGAGCAGAGTCATCATTGAGAGCAGAAGCCCATTTGATGTAAAACGCCTCGAGATTCTCACATATGCCACTGCCTGGCAAAGTCAGAAAAGGGTAAATAAATTACCCAGGCAATACTTTCTATGCCCTCTGGACTTGTATGCCTTGTTAGTGTCTAAGGTTACAGAAAAAAGAAATGGAATGCTAGGGTTGCCACGGAGACACCCAAGTCCTGTCAACAGCTCTTGCTCTAATAGTGACAAATGGTACTTATTACATCAGGACTAATTTCATCGGATTCTGCTCAGATAAAGATACTTAACCTTTACTGATAAAATTGTGTTATTATAATTACTTAGTCAAAGACCTTATTAGACAACAGTAGTCTATGTCCATAGATGCACATTTTTACTGAGGTTTATTACATTATGTTGAAGGCATATTTGAAAGTTTGCTTTTTCTGCAATACCTTTAACTATTGGAAAAAACCTGCAGCAATGAGATTTTGGTTTTGTAGCTGCCTCTTTTGGAAAACATGAAAAGTGTGGTTTCTGCAAGTTCTGCTGGAGGTTTTTGTTACATTTTATTTTCACTCCCTTCCTGTATCCTTTTTCTCTTAACTTATTTTTTATATGTGACTTGTTTTCATAACTACCTTTGCTCTAGAAATTTGAAAGGCATGCATGCGTTTACTACTTACTCTACTGATGATTACTCCCAAATTTTATATAGAAGCAGGCAAACATATTTTTCTAGTCATAAATGCCAAAAAGAAAAAAAAGGTATCTGTAGGTTTCTTGGGGGTGAGGTGAGTAATTTGGTATGCTTTTAAGTTTGTTACTCTCCTCCTGCTAGAGCCTTATTTCCATAGCAACAGTCTGGGACTTTCCATCATGATGATGGTGGCACAAGAATTGCTTGCTGCCATTTTGATGTTTCATGAGAATATCAATAACACATATTTGGACCTAGTTTATATTTGACTGAGTTCATTGAAAGTCATGCCATATGTCATTGAGGTTCTTTATTTTATCTTTTGGTAGCCTGGAATATGATAATAATTTTTCCAGGAGGGGTATGCGGGTGGTGTAGCTACAATGCGATCCTGAATGCAGGCAATGGAAGACAGTATGGCTAGGTATAGAAATTTACTCACAAAGCTGTACATTCTGCTTCACTTAAAGATGATGTGTTTTATCTAGTTATAAGACTTTCTTTACCCTTATTTTCTTAATGTCTTCAATGTGCGTTTAAGAATTTTTCTGTCTTCTTGGGGGTGGCTCAGAAGGTTGAGCATCTGACTCTTGATTTTAGCTCCAGTCATGACTCCAGAGTGGTGGGATCAAGCCTCACTTGACACTCTGTGCTGCGTGTGGAACCTGCTTTAAGATTCTCTGCCCCTCTCCCTTACTCTCACTCTCTTTCTCTCTAAAAGAATTAAAAAATTTTAAAAATAATTATTCTAGTTTCAATATAGTTGCCTGATACTCCATGAGCTCTTTTCTATCTGAAAGCACAGGATTTTGTGGGCTCCTGAATAGCTTTTTAAACCATTTTTCTTAGTGTTTTAATTGTGTCAGTGTTTTAATTTTTCACTCTTTATTGGCACTGCAATTTAATTTTTTCTTTTATCCCATCAATTCAATTTCATGCAATATTTCGCTTTCTATTTACAATGTTTAATTCAGGAAACGTTATTTTTTTATCCCCACCAAATCAATTTGTCTTTATCCCGGTTTGTCTCTTTATTTTAGCAGTTCTAATTTTGTATATGCAGTGCCTTTTTCATTTATATTGGGATTAAAAAGACATTTTCTAAAACCATGTACTGTGTGTACTTTCTGCTAAAATGTTCTTGCTTTGCCCTCTAGTCCTTCTAGTCCTTAGCAAAACAGACCTTTCCTTCACTGAAAATAAATCCCATGTTCTTGTGGCCACCGTCCCCTTTCCACCTTCCCTGGAATGGTAGAAAATTCTCCTATGCCCGGGTCTGGAACTGTCAGATTTGGATTCACAGATACTGTAGTTTATTTGGGCATCTTCATATTTAATCTGACCTTCAGTCAAAACTGACTGGCAGATTAAACATGAACTGTTTTATGCAGGTGTTTTGCTGAGGTAGCACACAAAAGCATAATTTCATGGAATCCTGTGCTCTGGCCAACCTGACTTTCCCATCTTTGCAACTGGACAATTTGCCAGGATGTGAGGTAGATAATGTAAAATCTGCTCAACACACTTAATTCCCTGGTGTCATTTGACTTCTTCGTGTTCATGGAGGTTCTTTACTCCCTTCTAGACCCCTGTGTTATTACATGAGGGACTGCTCCCAAGGGAGTTCTCTCATCTTTTATTGAGCAACCTTCATGTGGAAGAGAGAGTTGCACACAGTCAAACATTTGTGTTTCAGTGTGCATGAGTCATTGATACACTGAGTGATTAGGCAAGAAATTTCTCATTTGGGACCTCATTTTCCTCATTTGTATGTGGGGATCATGATGGAGAGCAGACATTTTTCTTAAGAATAAATGACATAATATATATGACAATGTTTCTTATCTTTTATTACTGTGATCACCCATATCTATGACTTAGGATGACATATTTTCTGACAGGGATTTTTCTTCAAAAATCTTGTGACTGTCATTTATCAAGCACAGTGATTCTTATTTACTGAGTTAGACTGAATTAAGGATGCCCTGTATACCTAGAGCCATACCAGAAAAATCTGGGTGGTGATTGTAGGTAAATCTCATTCTACTGCTGCAAGATGAAATCTGAGTTATTTACTGTCTGATATAGACATAATATGTGGTTCTATATATGTCTTTTTGTTTTTCTTGTCTTTATCAAATACGAAGTCCAATATTTGATTAGACACAATAATTAACTTGTCATGTCTCAGAAATGAATTCTAGTGCGTTTTTTGCTGTACTCAGAAATTCAGTATTTCTTTGCAAAATCTTTATGATTGTTTAGACATCACTTAATTTTTCTGTCTTGTCTCAAAAATGGCTATTAAGCAAAAGGAACAAAATCGGTGTGAAATATTATATATTGTCAATAAAAATAAAAGTAAGCATATAGATATCAACTCAATTCTTATGACTCTATAATGCTATTAAAAGAGTGGTTTTAGGAAATTTTCTACTCATTTAGGAATGGTTGGTTATATAGGAAATGAAAATATGGACACCAGCATTATATATATAATCTGATGCCTCAGCCACATTGGACCAATGTCACCTTTTCAAATGACAGAATATTGGGTCAAAAAGTCCTGAAGGAGCATTAAGCATTTGAGGGTCCTTTGATTTGTACATACAGTGGTAGTTACATGAGAAGTTCTTGAATCTTAAAATTATACAGCATTTTTTTCACAAAATGTTCATTAAATGATATTTTGAATGTTACATCTGTTGCCCTCTCTGCCTTCCTAAAAAATCCTACATTAATTCTGCAAGTATCTTGCTCTAAATCCAACCACTAGAGAGTACTGTAACACCTAGGCACCATCAGTCATGAAATATTATTTTAATTTTTCAATATAGTATCTTCATTATTTTCTTTTGTTTTACTAATTCAAGCAATTCAGTTGACCTCAATATCAGTCCCCATAATTTTCTTTGCAAATAGCTGAATGTGATTCCTCCCCCTTAAAGTCCTGAGTTGGTCAAATTATTATTTTTCATTTTGATCTTACTCTGTCTTGAAATAGAAAGCATATATTTCTGTCTCACCTCTGTACTGTTTGCCTGCTTATTTTGGTAAAATGACATTTAGGCAAGAAATGATCAGAGAAACATCTGCTTTGTTTACAAGATGTAAATTCAACAAGCCTCCATTAAACACCAAGAACCTACCAAGCGCAGGGCGCTGTTTAGTGTGTGTGTGTACAAACAATTGCAAGCCTTCCCCTTAAGTTAATAAAGTCTGTGCAGACAAATGAAGACATGACCTTGGACGATCACGTCAGGTCAAGAGATTGGCACAGAAGAGGGGGACCAGGGATTGGGGACGGGGAAGAAGCCAGCGCTGAGTGGGGAGGTCAGGAAGACCCCACAGCAGAAATAGAGAAGTGGGAGGGAACTGAGTCCAGAACAACAGGTTGGAATAGAAAAAGTTAAACCAAAGATGCGCAACACAGAAAAAAAGAATGATCCTAATGTGCATGCAGGGCAGGACTTTTCAGGTTATAAGTGAAGTCGAGTGTGCAGGTCCTCTCGTTAAAAGGAAATGTTTGCATGCCCATTTTGATGGGGTCTGGATTGTGAATGGCCTCTCATGTCAGGTATAGGAGTTTGAATACAATTCGTTGTGTCACAAGGTCGAAACTTTCTTTCCACCTAAAAAAAAAAAAAATCCAGGCTATAACACACACAGGTCATTAATAAAAGTGGATGGTACTGAATAACTTAAGTATATAATTTTTATTTCTCAGTTATATCTCAATAAACCTGGGGGGGGGTTGATAGTATGACAGGGATGCATGACATGGTTGTGCCCTCCTCAGGCTAGAGTCAGGTGGAGGTGTATATAGAAATGATAGTGGGGGTGGGGAGAACATAGACAGGAAGTGGCCTATGGAGCATGAGAAGGCTTCCCATGGTCTTAGTGCCCACTAGGGAGCATCTGGGAAAAGTGCCTCTTCGTGATGACAAGGCTGTGGGCTGTTGTGCAGATCAGAGCCCATTTCTTTTTCTGGGCCCTGGACAATTTCCTTGTACAAGCATGGGTCAATTCCCTTGTCCTCCCCGCCCCCCCCACCGCAGGACCCCAGACCTCTGTTCTGGTATCCCTCGCAGCCTCCTACTCACTCAGCACACCCACCACACTGTGCTCCTTGCAAACATCTGGTCTGTCTCACTGGCATCTTGCAAGTAGTCATACGGCCCCAGGAAATTCTTTGGCTTCTCCACCATTTTTTCACTTCCTCTTCAGGTAGATCTAGATGTTAGTGTAGAACTCCAGCTGCAGTGTAAACTGCCCAACAGTGGGGCCCACCTTTTGGAGAGCTCTACTGAGGGGACCACAGACAACAAGATCCTTTGATATTGAGCCATTTACACTGCTATTATGTACTAGAATGTGAGTTAAGTTCTGTCTTTTCTTTCTTATAATAACTTATAAACTCATGACTCTCACTTACAATTATAAAAAGCCTTTGGTTGGAAAAAATCCATCTCTTTTTTTATAGAATAACCTTTAGTGGTAACATTAATAAAGTGTATTGAGTGCCTTGAACATGGACAAAACATGTCCAAATCAAATTCTAGGTGTTTTCTCTTTCTCCTGAGTAATTTCTTCCTTGGCTTCCACAGATCACACCTCATGTCTGTAGCCTTGATCCTGGAGAAGTTGCAGGTGTATGTCACAAATCCTGCCATGTGTCTCTGTGGATATATATTTAGTCGAGGGTGAGAAAATTTTCTCTCGATTACTCAAGGATATTCATATGCTGCGTAAAGCCGTAACCATTGAGTATTTCTTCCTTCCTTCCTCCTATGCCTTGATAAGTCTCTTTAGCTTTGAGGCCTTGCCATGTACCTGGTGCCTTATCTGAACACTGGGTAGCCTCAGGCAGATCCGTGTTGGCAGGTTCAGGATCCTCCTTGTGCTGTGATTATAATAATCTGTGATTTTCAACACATGCCTATATTGCTAACTGGATCCGTGGATCTCTCACTGTAGGTTTAATTAAGATGTTTGCCTTCTTACTATTGCTTTCTAAAAAGTCTTCATTATTGTAGATACACGTCCTTTATCAGAGATTTGCTTTGTAAATATTTTCTCTTAATCTGCAATTGGACTTTTCATTTTTTTAAATAATGAATTTGGAAGCGTGGATTTGGAAATTGTGATGAAATGTGTTTCATTGGTATTTGTTCTTTTATCATTTATTTTGTGTCCTTGATAGAACATCTTTTAGCCCAAGGTCACTTCAGGTGTCTTCGTCTTCTAGAAATGCTGTAGTTTCAGCTGTTACGTTTAGGCCTGTGATCCACTGCAAGTTAATTCTAAGTATATTTTGAAGTAATAATTGAGGCCCACTTTTGGCATTGGATATCTTACTTATTTTGCATATCCAAAGCCAGATCTTTTAGCACTGTTTTCTGAAAATATCTTTTCTTTCCCATTGAATTACCTAACTACATCAGTCAAAAATCAGCCTATCCTGTACGTCAGATGTCCCGCCTTCTCTTCAGTTCCCTTAGCCTACATGTTTATTTTTATGTCAGTAATACACTGTCTTGACTGCACAGCTCTGTAAATAGTCTGCAACCAGATAGTCTAAGTCCTTTAACTATGTTCTTACTAAAAGTTGTTTTAGCTATTCTCTATGTTTTAAATGTCTTTACAGATTTTAGAATTCCCTTTTCTTCTGGGATTGGGGTTGGGATTGTGTTGAATCCAAGGATAAGTTTAGGAAGAATTGACACTTTAATAATATTGAGTTCTTAGCCATGATTGTGATTTAACCCTCTATTTATTTAAGTCTATTTTCATTTCTCTCATCAATATTTTATAGATTTTAAGGTATAGATCTTATGTGTTTAAATTTTTCTTAACTTTGTCATATTATTTGTCCTATTAAAATGGTTTTGTTTTGAAATTTTAACTTCTGGTTATTTGTTGCTAGTATATAGAAATACGTTTTTACTTTTTGGTATATTGATTCATATATTGGTATATTAATTTGGTAGATTGATTCTGTAAACTTGTTAGACTCATTTTATGGTTCTGGGGTCTCCCCTAGTAATTTACTTAAGGTTTTTGTTTTTGTTTTTTGTTTTTCATGTAGACCATCATGTCACCTATGAATATAGTTTCACTTCTTGCTTGCCAGTCTGCACGCATTGTATTTCTTTGTTTTGTCTTCTTGCACTGGCTAGGACTTCTATCGCAACATTGAATGGAAGTGCTGACAACAGACATCCTTGCTGCTCCTGAACTCAGGGGAAAGGCATTCAGTCTTCCTTTTTTTGCATGTGTTGAGATGATCATATGGTTTTCCTTCTGCAGAATGTGTGTCATCTGGGGTCTTCTAAGAAGCTGCCAGAACAGAAGCAAGTTGCCAAACATGTATTAGGGGAAACACTTGTTCAAGAAATAGGGCATCAGGAACAGGAGTGAGTGGATAGGCTCTTAGACCACTGTGCAAGTCTGATATCTGTGAAAGGATGGATGGAGTAGAAGGAGCCTCCGATGGCTGTGTGTGTGGCTGAGAAATTCTCAGCCAGGCCGACAAGGAAGCCCAGAACAAGCACTGCTTGTCAGATGTGTCCTACATCTAGCAGAAATGGCCCATTTAGTGCTCCCACCCCCGCCCCGATTTCTTGGCTAGGAGCAGCCTGAGTACCGTGTGGCTTCAGCATTACTGCTGTGGTGTATCCGAAGTCACTTCAGGCGGTGGCATTTGGCGAACCACATCACCCACGGCAGATTCTCCTGAAGGGAGCTCTGACCGGCACACCTCCTCTCTAGTGCTGGCTGACTGCAAATCTAGCAGATGACACTGGTTGATTTTCACGCCTTAAACCAATTTTCCCTAAGCAAGATAAATCTCACTTGGCTATGGTATATTATTCTTTTACCTGTATATCTAGATAACTAGATTATATATATCATTGGATTCAACTTGCCAATATTTTGGGGGGGATTTTTTTTTCTATAATGTCTTTGATTTTGGAATAACATTAATATTGGACTCATAAAATGAGTTCAGATGTGTTTCCTTCTCTCCTGTTTTCTTAAAGACATGATATAGCATTGTGTGATTTCTTTCTTCAAGGCTTGGTGGAATTCACTAATATAACCATCTTTGCCTAAGCATTTGGGGGGAAGGTTTTTAACTGTAAATTCAAGTACTTTAATAGTTACAGGATGCTTAAAGTAATCTACTTCATATTAGGTAAATCTTAGTAGTTTGTAGCTTTTAGAGAAACTGATTTCATTTTAGTTGTTGAATTTATGTGCGTGATGATGTCCATATTATTCCTTTAAAATTTTTTTAATGTTTATTTATTTTTGAGAGAGAGAGAGAGACAGAGTGCAAGCTGGGGAGGGGCAGAGTGAGAGAGGGAGTAATGGAATCTGAAGCAGGCTCTAGGCTCTGAGCTGTCAGTTCAGAGCCTGGCGCGGGGCTCAAACATACAAACTGTGAGATCATGACCTGAGCCAAAGTTGGACGTTTAACTGACTGAGCCACCCAGGCTTCCCCATATTATTCCTTTACTACTTTTTTAATATCTAGGAGGTATTACTGATATGACTGATATTGGTAATTTGTGTCTCCTCTCTTATTCACATAGTTGGTCTTGCTGTAAGTTTATTAATTTTATTTGATAGAATCGTATATCAATGGTTTGGGCTAGGCTAGCTTTCTGATGAGTAATATTTACATATTTATTTTTAAACTATCTCTTTTCTTTCAATCTTTCTGTGACTTAAGAATTAAAGTGCATTTATTTTATACAGTGTATAGCTGGGTCTTGTTTTCTTATGCAATCTCACAATATCTGCCTTTTAATTGAAATATATATGCTGTCTATATTTAATGTGACTATTGGCAGTGTTGGGTTTAAATCTATCATTTTGCTATTTGTTTTCTGTTTGGTCCATTTATTCTTTGTTCTTTCCTCTTTTATTGCAATGCTTTGGATTAGGTGTGTATTTATTGTATTCATTTCATAACATTTTATCTTTACCCTTAGCTTATTCTGTTTTGTTGTTGTTTGTGCTATTTGTTTTTATTATTTTGTTTATTTGTAGTGTTTTCTCAGTGATTTAAATACACCTATTGAACACATCATTCTGTATCTTCAACTAACATTATGCCTGGTCATACATGTTATAAGAATGCTGTAACAATACGTGTTCATTTTTTCCCTCCTGGATGTCTGCATTATTGTTACTCTACATTTTATTTCTGTGTATGGGATACACTCCACAATATATCCCTATTGTTTCTATTTTAAATGGCCAATTATTTTTAAAAGAAATTTTAAAACTGATAAAAAAAGATTTTATGTGTAACCTCATATTTTTCATCCCTGGAGCATTTTCTTCATTTATGTAGATTGAAGTCTTCATCGGATGCCCTTTTCCTCCTGCCAAAAAGACAGTCTTTATTATGCAGGTCTGTTGGCAATGAA
Source organism: Cryptoprocta ferox (assembly GCA_028646485.1). Lineage (NCBI taxonomy): Eukaryota > Metazoa > Chordata > Mammalia > Carnivora > Eupleridae > Cryptoprocta > Cryptoprocta ferox. Next base: position 4,963,234 of record CM053573.1, read on the forward strand.
TTCCTTCAACTTGTGTTAGTTTTAATAATCTTTATTTCACCTTTCCTGAGTTTTTTTTATGGGTAGAGCATTCGACATTGACAGTTTGCCTTTGAGAATTTGACAGATGTGACTCTGTTGTCTCTGGCTTGTGTGGTAGGTCTGTAGTCTGGCTTTTGTAATTATTTTCCAATCAGTGGATTTCAGCACTTTGTTCGTGTTGGGTCTTAATTTTGTTTTCTTTTTTCATGGTCCTTGGCTTAAGGTTCATTGTACTTCTGTGGTTTTATGGTTTTGTGAAATTTGGAACTCTTTCTTTTCTTTTCCTATTTTCTTCAAATATCTTTTCTTTAAATAGGTATATTTTTTCTGTCCCATCTCTGCCTTTCTTCTCCTTCTAAGTCTTCAACTGCACATATTAGATACTGTTTGATGCTGTCCCATGGGTCATTAATGTTTTGTTCATTCTTTTTCTGTCTGTATTTTATTTTGGATCCTCTCTATGCTATGTTTTCAAATCCACTGATGGTTTCTCTGGTGTTGTCCAATATGTTTTTGATCCCATCCAGTGATCATTTTTTATTTCAAATATTGTGTTTCTTATTTCCTAAAATTTCACTTGGGTTTCCATGATCTATTCCATTTATCACCTCTCCTTTCCTCGACCTTCTTGAGCAAATGGCATACATTTGTAATTGTTTTAATTTCCTTATCTATTAATTCTATCATATGTGTCGTTTCTTGGGCTGTTAATATTCCTGCTTTTGGCATGTTCAGTAATTTTTATTGGATCCCAGACATTTAAAATTTTATATTTACATTTTAATTCATTTTTTTAAATTTTATTTATTTTATTATTATTTTTGAAGAGACAGGGAGAGCTTGAGTGGGGGAAAAGAACAGAGAGAGAGAGGGAGAGAGAAAGAGAAAGAATCTTAAGCAGGTTCCACGCTCAGCACAGAGCCTGACACAGGGCTCAACCCTAAAACCCTGGGATCATGACCTGAGCTGAAAGCAAGAGTTGGACATTCAACTGACTGAGCCACCAAGTGTCTCTAAATTTTCTGTTTAGATATTTTCATTTTCTTTCAATATTGTTGGACTTTTTTTCTGGGATGCAGTTGAATGACTTGGCATCATTCTGCTCTCTTTAAACCTTGATTTCAAGTCCTCTCTGCATGATTTTAGTCTAGAGCTGATACAGTGATGCTATCAGCTAGAAATGCCTGGGAATACTCACCTGGACCCATACTCATGATGAGTTTCCACAGACATTTCCAGAAACAGAGCCGGTGTTGTGGCTGGACTGGCTCTTGTGGTACTTACGACTGCAAGATACACCTCAGCAACAACCACCAGAGGACCTTGAATAACAAGATTTATTACTCACAAATACTGGAGGATACAGAGCATACCTGGGGCCACACAGCAAAGTTCTAGGGAGAGAGAGAGAGACAGAGAGAGCAGGGACTTGGGGTTCAGCCTTTACTGGGGGCGAGGATGGGTGTTTAGGGTTTGGGGGGTTCACTTTTAAAATTTAAAATACAAGAGCAGGAATTAAAGCATGAGAAGAGAAAAGCAGGTGTGGTCTCTCCAGCTTGCGAAAAGGGGAACCTTATGGGTGAGGCAGCTTGATTCTTTATCTGATCCTATAGCTACCAGTATGCATATTCGATATGGATGTCTTTGAAGTGGAAGCCTTGGCAATCAAAAGCTAAATGTCAGGCACTTAACATTGCAATCAGAAAAGCTAATTGTCAGGTACTTACACTACATCACTACAGAGTCCTCCTCTGGTACTTTTGCCTATAAATTCTAGCTGTCTTGGCTGCCTCCAACTGGGAACTCTGTGCTTGCAACTCACCAGGAGAACCCATCAAGTCATGCATTGTGGCCAGATTGTGGCCGGATTGTGGCCGGGGACCTCTCTCCAGGCGGTAGGCTAGGGCAATCCTAGAGGTCACCTCACTGGATTCCCTTCGGTCAGCTCTCTGCTCTGTGCTACCTGTTTTTCAACCCTGTAAGCTGTTATTTCAGAGATCTTGTCCATTTTTCAGGTTGTTTAAAATGAGAGGGTAAATATGGATCTTGGTATTCTATTATGGCTGAGTGTGGAGGGATTATTATATATTTCAACACTTAAAAAGTCCAAATAACTTTCTAATGAAACTTTTTAATGCTGAAGTTCTCAATACCCAAGAACTGCAAGTATTGCTAGTATTTCCTCTCAAACTTTTATAAGAATGAGCATCTAGAAGTATGGGTGATAAGTATTAAGGAGGGCACTTGTTGGGATGAGCACTGGGTGTTACATATAAGTGACGAATCACTGAACTCTACTCCTGAAACCTATATTGCACTGTACATTAATTAACTAAAATTAAAAAAATAACAAATCCATAAACAGTATTTAAATTCCCTTTATGGTTACCATGTTTTTGTTTCCCTCCATCAGCATTAAATATTGGCCATAACGCTGTTATTCAAGGAAATACTAAGTGATTGCTCAGTGAAAAAAATGACCACAAATCACCTAAACACCTAGACGGATCAGAAAGTAATATTCAAATCCCATTCATAACTCACAGGGAATGGACCATTTGCTATTGCTACTCGATAGAGGACAAATGAATCAAAACTGCGGCAGCCTAAGAACGCTAGTTATGTCATTGAAAAGGATGACTGACATCACAGGGCACCTGGCGCACCATGCTGTATGCACAAGCGAGCACATCTCTTAGCCCTCACGCTTCGTGTGTTATAGATGGGATCCTGTACGAATCTTCCATAACAGTATATAGACTCAGGAAAGAAAGTGCAGAGCCAGCTGACAAGCAAAAGCAAAGCCCACTAAACATCCACTTCCCTAAATTGTTTAGCTGAATCTTAGAATAAGAGAAACCTCTGACAAGAGCGAACGCCAGGTTAAGACTGTTGAATGTCTGCTCTTATGCCAGACCTAGAAAATATTCGGTGTTCAGATTGCCAGTGTTTCTCGTTAAATGTGTCTTCAAAACTGGACCTGATGCTCCGTGGTGACCTTCTGTCCTTCTTCACTCTGAGCCCCAGAGCTTTTTCTGTTCAGTATTGCACACCTAGCATTTCCCTTCGTATTCTTTGTAAATGGTTCTCAATCTCTGCAACCTCACAGTTCCCATTGTATTACTTGCTTTTACTTCTGACTCCCATCCCTCCTGCTAAGTGACCTTAAATTCCACCTTGTCTTTCAATGGGCTGTCCACCTGCCTGGAATGAGAGAACCTGGCTACACCACTGATGAAAATTGCCCGTGCTGGCTAGCCTGGAGTCTTGGCTTAGTGTTCTTTACAATGTCTCTCATTTAATATATTCCTTAACATTTCCTTTTTTTTTTTTTCATCCTTTCCTCTCATGTTGGGTAGTCAGTGGCCCAGCGCTCAAATTGTTCCATGCCCCTTAGTGGCAGCACAAGCCTAGTGCCAGGCATGATGTGCAACATCTTTTGTTGTTGTTAATAACGCGGTGGGCGTAAACCCACTGAGTAGCCAAAGAGCCTTATAAAGAGCTGGATCCCTTTAATGGGATCCTTGAAAGGTAGTATTGTACCGTCAAGTTGTTCATTTGGACCTGGTTCATATACAGAGGGGTCATTACAAATCGTTTATTGATGCTTAATAATCACTCTGCAACTTAGTACCTAAGATAAGCATTATTCTATGGCCCAGGATCCTTTGGGACAGGAAACTGAGCAGAGCACAGGGAAGGCTGCTTGTCTTGGCTCCTCCTCGTGCTGTCTGCTGGATTCAGACTGAGATGTCAAAGGCAGCCTTCCCACCTGCCTATGCCTTTGCTTACATGGCTCAAATGACCCAGCCCACTTGCTCTCCCTTCATGTGACCTTTCTTTTTATATGGAGCGACTTGTCCTCCAGGGTCTCCCTTCCATATGGTTTCTTTCCATCAGGGTAGCTTGGACTCCTTCATACAGCTGCTGCATTCTACCTGGACCAAAGAGAAAGCTGTGAGACCTCTAAATGGATGGCCTTGAACCTCCCATGATGTCACCTGCTTGGCACTCTTTTGGTCAAAGCAAGTTACAAGACCATCTGAGATTCAAGGGGTGGGGAGTATAGACTCCCCCTTTGAATCTGGGATTCAAGGCAAAGTCACATCACAAAGGGAGTGTGGACACAGAAGGCTGATTTATTGGGGACCCTATTGAACAGGTATCACTAAGGCTTATCCCAAGACTGTACCAGTGATTATAATTCTAGGTCACAATAAATAGCACAACTTCTAAATTTAAACATGACTATCACACATGTGTGGTCTCAGATGGATGAGATGATCAGATAGCTTCTCTGGTCCCACTTAGATGGGTGAAGGGCCCCTGTTATGTTTTCTGGGAGTCCCTTGTGCTCTGCATTCCCGGAATATCAGTATCACTCAGTAGGAAAATTGTCTTTTTCCTTGATTTGTCTCTTCCACTAGACTTAGTTCCAGGGGGCCATGGGCTGTGTCCTGTTCTCCTTTGAATTTCCCAAATTTGGCATGGCACCCTGTATATAGGAACTACCTCTTCCCTCAATGAAAATAAATAACTGTACTTAAATAATACATATTTTATATGGAACTAAATTAAAATCCTTACTGTCTTCACATTACATTATTTTTCACATATCCTAGATCTTATGTCTAGTTAATCTAATAGATGGATAAAAAATAGTCTTTTAAATGCAGCTAAGATTTTGTTCTCTTTTCCCCATGTTGCATCGAGGGCTGCCTGTCTCTCCTCCTATGACTCCGAAGTTTCTTTCAAGGCTCTTCTTGATCTAAGTGACAGTCAGGGCTGAAGGAGAATTTCATTCGATGATTTTATTCTGCCATACAAAATACACATGGTTGTGTATGTTAGGTATGCCTGAAGACCACATAAATATCAGTCGTTCTAGGAAAGAGGATCCATTCATTGAGTCAACATGGAAATGAATACGAAGCAAACGATGTCAGGAGTACCAGCTGCAGAGCCTTTCCTAGATAGTTACAGCATGACATACACACCCTCTTTGGCTCATTCTTCCTAGCTGCTGGCATAGAGCCTGGTGGATGAGGGGCACTCTTTGTTCCATAGAGTTTTAGCCATGTTACAACTTTCTAAAGAAGATACCTGAAAGTTGAATTTTCCCCATGTTTATTTGTTCAAATGAAGTACAATCCACAGAGCAGATTTCTAGACACACAGCAGGCGCTTGGAAAATACGTGACGTCCAAAGGGGCCTCCGCTGTATTGAAGAAGCACCTTGTTTCCAAGGAAACGCTCTTAGCTGTGTGCTCAACCTTTGGTCTCCAGTCCTGAGAGGCCGTGTGAGCACATAATAGTCTCTAACTAGTCAAGAGACTGGGTCTGAGGGGCTCATTTGCAAAATTTTACCCAGTGTCACAAATTTCCTCTAAAATCTTTGATTTAATAGATCTGCAGCCTTTTCTTTGTTCACAGAATCTGAAAGATTAAGGTGAGTTCGGTGTCTGAATCCTTTCCCTTTTGCTATTCATGTAAATTTCCAGAGCATTTGGCAAATGTAAAGTGCTTTGCAGCAGCATTTTGTTTATGCCACAGATGGATGCCTTTGAAATTAACCCTCAGTGAGACACTTGTCAAGTGATGTGTTAGGAAGTCGTAGTCACAGAAGACAAGAAAGGTGTAAGGTAGGAGTCTGATATAAGAGGGAGTCAACGTGAGAAACTAAAATCTATCTGAGAAATTTTTCCTTATATTGGTGAGGAATTGTACATCAAATATTTATAGCCCCCCATATTCATATGCTGAAACCTAACACCCAGTGTGATAGTCTTTGGAGGTGGTGCCTTTGGGAGATGATTGGGTCAGGAGGAGGAGCCCTCATGAATGGGATCAGCGATCTTATAAAAGAAACCCCATGAGCTCCCTTTTCCCCTTGTTGCAAGAGGAGAAGCAAGAAGATAGTCATCTGTGAACCAAGAAGCAGGCCTTCACCAGACACTGAATCTGTAGATGCCTTGATCTTGGACTTCCAGCCTCCAGAGCTGTGATAAACTTGTTACTAAAGCACCTAGTATAGGACATTTTCATTATAGCAGCCTGAATAGATGAGATGTTGAAGAATTAAATCAGAACATCTATGCTCATTATTTGGCACCGTGCTTATTGGCTAGTTCAATAAATGGTAGCCATGATGGTGATGGTGATGATGATGATGATAATGGTGGCTAATATTATAAAACAGAAGCGCCTGAATTTCATATGATTTTCTGAAATATTTTATTAGTCAAATTTCCTGAGCATTTAAAATTATAACTGCTATTCCCTTGAAAAATGTTCAGGAAAATATCCAATTCTCATGCTTTGGGAAAGAGCCTAATGTGCTTATCAGCTTTCAAATCTAACATCCCCCGACAACATTTTAGGCTCTAGTGAATTCTGCCTGATTTGTGATTGGCACTGTCATGACAAAATCTGGGATCCTGGTAGGAGTAGAAGTACGTGTGTATGTGTGTGTGTACGTTGTGTGTGTGTACCTTAATGATAAGAATGATGTCGATGTCACAGTGTGAAGTTGCTGTGGAAGGCAGGTCATACCTGGAATGCTTCCCTGTTGTCTTGCGTGCAAACCTGTCCTATCTGCAGCTGCCAATGTATTAACATCAGACCAGCAAACTATCCACCTAAGAATAGGGCTGTATTGGGCATAGCTTGATAAACTACAGATCTGATTTTTAAGATAATCTAATTCAAGTGAAAATTCCAGTGAGCATTGTCTTTAATTTGTTCTTTGGAGAAGGAGGCTCGCTAACCACTTATATTTTAAAAATTGTTATCATTCGATGTTAATATATGAATGTGCATTCTCTATTAGAGCATGCGTTTTTATTGATACATTTCCCTTTTGGTATTTTAAAGGATCACTGCTAATACATAATGGTGATTTTCATATACCACTTTGTATAAACAGACATAAAATTATGTCCGTTCTGTTGATTCTGCCTCCCTGAGCACTTTGTTGAAGACATATCTGCACAGTGTGGTCAAGTGTGTGCTTGATGGAAATGACACAGTGATGGGCACGTTATAGGAAGTGGTGGGGGGAGATGGGACAGATAATTAAATGGGCTATGATAAGGAAGGACCATGACAGGGCGACAGAGGCATAATATATTCTCCAAATTTTCTCAAATTTGTTAATTCATTTTTTTCTTCAACTTATCGCTCTCAGGTGATGTGAAGAGATGATTTATTACCTGCTGCTATATTGCTCTGAGTTTTAGCATTTTATTAAAATCAAGGCTTCCACGCTTGTGTTTCAAAAGGTGAAAAAGAAAGGTTAATATAGTAAGGACCCATTTCCCTAAAATTCAAATTCAAATACATATATTAGAGTCTATTGAACTTAGAACCTTCCCCTTAAGAAATAGTTACTAAAAACAAATGGAGAAATACAATGCTAATGTTGAGGTAGTTCAACTGTTTCTCTTGTTTGCCTTCAGGGAGCCAAAGTCTGCCTAACCTCAGGTAAAGAAAACCAGCATCCTTTGGAAATACACAGATGTTTTACCCTGTTTGGAAAAACTGTCTTTTCTCCGTTTAGAAATTATTTCTTATTTAAGCTCTCCAGAAAATTTTCTTTTTCTCAAAGCAGATACTTTTTTATAATAATCTGAGGTAGCTAGATCTATTTATTAGGACCCAAATATCATCTGTCCTGGAAATAATAAAACTCACATAGCCATTTAGATGTTGTAATGGTCCCCCATCAACCACACTGGGTGTTTCAAAAAGGTGAACCATTTGATTATTTTCCAGCACTGCCCCACTCTGTCTGTGTAAAATGCTGCCGGCAAGACTGGATGGTCCTCTGTAGAAAGAACTAGGAGAGCTAGCAAGACTGGCCCATGGTAGGGCACCAGAGATGGAGATGGGGCAGGTCTGGGAGGCAGAGCTTTGGAAATGCTGGGCCTTCATGTGATCCTGATGGAATGGTCCTGTCTACCTTCTCATGTTTTCTAAACACAATGGGATCCCATCACAAACTTTGAATACTAATGCCAAGGAGCAACCATTCTCAGTATGTGGCCCTAGACGTGAGGGTCTCCCAGACTCTTGTAGGGATCTGCAGTGTCTGAAGCATTTTCAGAATAATACTAACATGTTCTTTGGCTGCTTCTCTTTGCAATTTGCAATGATGGGTAAACTGGTGCCTTAGCACAAATCAAGACCTGGGACCCTGTCATACTCGTACTGTGCAAGAATCATACTGTATTCACTGCCAGACACTCACGGGAAAATCTATTTAAGAATGTCCCTGTGTGGGGCTTCTGAGTTAAGCATCCGACTTCAGCTCAAGTCATGATCTCATGGTTCGTGAGTTCAAGCCCCACTTTGCTCTCTGTGCTGAGGCTCAAGGCTTGGAGCCTGGTTCGGTTTCTGTGTGTGTGTCTCTGCCCCTCCTCTGCTCATGCTCTGTCTCTCGCTGTCTCTCAAAAATGAATAAACATTAAAAAAAATAATATCCCTTTGTGCAGCCATAAAACTGTTAATTGTGTTAAATCTCACCCCTTGAGTACATGACTTCTTAATACTCTATGTGAAGAAATGGAAGTTCACATAAAATACTTAGGGAACATACACAAGGAGAATGAATATATTAGGGGAGAGCACTGTGCAGTTGAGTTGCAAGCCGAATTATCGGGTTTTATTTTGTTTTGTTTGTTCTTGGTTTTGTTTTGGTTTATAATGGGATATCACTTTTAACATAAAAGAACAATGAATGGAAAAACTGTGATTATTCAGACTACAGATATTTAGCAGATGCTTTCTTAAAAATGAACCAAGGTGAGCCTGTCACTTCAAGGAAAATAACTGACAGAATCTGGTCCATTTGACCTTTCATATAAAAGTTTTAAATTTTGGAAAAATTGTATCCACTACTGTGTGCTTGACAGTCTTCCAATATCAGAAAGACTTTTCTAGTAAGATCGGTGAATGATATTCACAAAAACGATAATATCGAAATGGGTCAACATTGAGAAGATCTGCATAATTCAGCGAATGGTATTTTATAAACGACTAAGCATGACAATACAAAAGTCATGCATCAATAATAGATCCACTCAGATTTGAGGCAGAACGTCGGGCGATGAATTTTAATAGAGTATGAAAACACCGTTGCAACTAACCTTTCGGAAACTTCAGTCACAGCAGATTAACTAGTGACTATTTTTCACCTGGGATACTATGGAAAACTCCACTGGAAGAATCCATTACATATTTATGTAAAATTTAGAAATATGTTCTCTGAAGCAGAGAAATTCTGAGACAGAAAAAAAAAATCATTGCTTAATTTCACTTGTCAGATCTAACAAAAAAATGGGTATATTTATGTCACATTCCTTTTAAGGGCAGTGTGAAGTCGATGTGAGTCAGTGTTGGTAATGCACTTAGAATATACCAATCACTGCTAAGTTTATATAAGTATTTTTGAATAAAAAATTCCTAACATCAACAAGTGATGACATATTTGCAGGTCACACCGCTAGGGAAGTAACCAGGTTGATGTGACTCTTGACCCCTGGGATTCAGGAAGTTTGTCCAAACCAGGAGGGTTCAGGAAGGACACATTTAGGTGTTTGAGTTCCAGCAGGCATTCTCTGTACACGTGGTGATGTTTAACAACCATAAAAGGCCATACTGATCAACTACGGATTGGACTAAGCACTTAAGGAATTACTGACCCTTACTGTGCAGTTCAAGTGGGCTGGTCCTCCCAAGAGCCCTAAGTCTCTTTAGAAACTAAAAGTAACTCAGCTTCCAATACAGACTCTCCACCCACACCCCCAAGAGCGGTGTGTACTGGCTAGGGGATCTTCACCTTCTCATTTGACTAACTCATTCCCTCCTTAAGCAACAAGTGTTTGTGGGAGATACAAAACAAAACAAAACAAAACACTGCCTTTTCTTGAAAGAAACTCCCAACCTCACTGTGCAGAATTCAATATGTATTCACAATTCCAAAATGAGCATGGCAAGCAGAGCATGGATGTTGCAGCCCTAGAATCCTAGACTTACTTAAGTCCAGCTCTAAGGATTTCTTAGCTGGGCCACCATCAACAAGTTATGTACCATTTAAACATGAGATGGGGAATTGGCAACTTCTGAATGTTTAGGAAAAGGAAATGAATAGTGAGAATGAAAGCTTTAGCTTAGGGGGAAAATATGCAAGGCATGCTGTGGAGCCATTTGGAATTAGCTGCAGAGGTTAGGATTTGGGATAAGGTCGAGTTTGAGGTGACCATGAACTTCAGGATAACCATCACACTTTGCTCAGAAGCACTGGGGGACCATTATAATTGAGTCACTTCTTAAAATAGCTGAATGAAAGTGGCAGGCCACCGAAGAGTATGCAAATGCCCAAAGGGCAGGGACTCTGTAGGCTGTCTGTGGCCCTGTACCAAGGAATTTAGGTAGGTGCTTTTACCAACAGCCAGCTGAATACAAACATCATCAGTGAGGTATGGTACATGACACTGCTGTGTAAGCTGAATTTGTTATAAAGATATACTGCATTGCTAATGCTGCTACTGGGGGTATGGAAGTAGCAGAGCTCAAAAGCCTTGGGAGGGCTAGTAGCAGGATTTTGGGGCCTTCATTCACCATGTTTTCCTCACGTGAAGGGTCACGGCCATCTCAAGTTAGGTATTTTACTCATGGTAGCACCCAGTTCTGGAACATCCCAATGGACATGGATGTAAGTTGCTCCTAACCAGTGTATTTTCACCTGTAACCTCCCTTATCACTCAGCTGAAACCACCAAAAGCAGCCAACATCATCCTTGCATTTGGAAATCATCCTCATTATAGTGGATTAATGAGCACCCAATCTGATCTAACTAAATTTAGCGCATTCCCAAAGATAGAACTTTTATGGGTGGTGCCTGGGTGGCTCAGTCGGTTAGGTGTCCGACTTCGGCTCAGGTCATGATCTCACAGTTCATGACTTCAAGCCCCACCTCAGGCTCAGTGCTGACAACTCAGAGCCTGGAGCCTCCTTCAGATTCTGTGTCTCCCTCTCTCTCTCTTCCCCTCCCCGACTCGCGCTCTGTCTCCCTGTCTCTCTGTCTCTCTCTCTTTCTGTCAAAAATAAATAACATTAAAAATAATTTAAAAAAAGAAGTTTTTGGGAAGTAGGAAAATTGTGAAGAATCCCTTTTATATAGTCTCTGTTATGAGTGATTTTCAATAAAATTCTGTTACATTATTGTTTGCTGTTTAAACATCCATTTAACCTGTTTTGTGAACTAAATATATAATTTAGGATTTGAATTAGACTTGTCTTTGGTAAAAGATGTGGTAGCAATGAAGACAAAAACAAACAAAATCCCTCTAATTAGTTCAAATTTAAAATTGCAAATGTCTTCTTCACTTAGGAAGTTAACACCAGCATTGCTATTCTGAAGCATAATGAGTTGCTCTGGAGTTGGAAGTCTTGATAAGGTGCATTTATATCTCACAGGCACCAAGACACAGCTTTCCCTCACTAATGGCTTGGAAGGGGCTTCAGAGAGAGTCCTGGTAATCAGGTTTGACATTCTGAATTGATGGCTGTTGGAGTGTAAGGGCCAAGGTACAGAGTGATCTCAGGGACTTTTAATAAAACTTGGCAAATGGTCAAGATACACAGTCCCTCACACACCAAAAGCCAATATTCCTTACCCCATCTATTCCCCAAGAGGGCCTCTGAGCAAAAAATAAAATAACCACAAACATAACGCATCTTTACTAGAATTTTGTCCACAGACAGTGGATTCTTTCTTAGAACTCCTTTACTGTCTAGTTTCTTCGAGTTCATTAATTTAGAGAGAAAACAAAACTAATAGCAAGGTCTCGATATTTCTAAGTTTTGATTTTGTTCATTTGTTTGTTAGTTTTTAGTTCTGTGATTTAGGAAAAAGAAAGCACAGTAATTCCTTGCAAAGACAACGATGGCATCTACACAGAAGTCTTCAAATTCTGTTATCAAACCAATTGTCACTAATTTCAGTGATCCTAAAATATGAACTTGCACATTGCTCTCAACCCTTCCAACCTAAAATAGAGGCAAGTGTTGTAATCTCCAGGTAGAAAACTTGCTTCATTTTAAAGCTGGATACCAAAGATACTGAATTTTTGATCAAAAGAAAAATCTGAAAGTAAAAATAGACCTGACCTTTGAAGAGAAGAATTTCTTGCCTTCAAATCTGACTTTCATTTTTTTTTTCATTAAAATAAAAATAAACATAAAGTAAAAAAGAATGTCCCAGAATAACCTCTTCTCAAGTTAAAAATATGGAGCCACATCAAATTATTTTTGGAACCAGCCAAGAAAAGAAAGGGAGAAAGAAGTTCAAATATACTGTCTTATTATTTCTTTTTGGAGTTAGTTTTCATGAAAAATTTGCAAGTCTTTTGGCAAATTAAACTACCTGGACTCAGTATAGTTGCATCACCTATAGTAATATCTTTCCTTTCCTTTCCTTTCCTTTCCTTTCCTTTCCTTTCCTTTCCTTTCCTTTTCTTTTCTTTTCTTTTATATGTTTTATTTATTTTTGAGAAAGAGAGCGAGAGCAGGGGAGGCAGAGAGAGAGGGAGACACAGAATCGGAAGCAGGCTTCAGGCTCCAAGCTGTCAGCAAAGAGCCCAACACAGGGCTTGAACTCACAGACCATTGGATCATGACCTGAGCTGAAGTTGAACATCCAACGAACTGAGCCACCCAGGCGCCCCTACCTTTCATTTCTTTTAAATCTGCCTTAGGATCTCCTTGGGAAACACGTAACATATATTAAAGATCCTGGGGTTCACTGATTTTTAAACCACTCTCCCATCTAGGACTGCCTATCTCTCTCTTCTAATCTCTCTTACTGCTCCACAATTACACTAAAAAAAAAACCCAAATGTTAACTTGTGAGTGTTGGTGCAGGAAAATTTCCCTCTACCCTTCGAGGTTCTTCATCTGGTCTAAGAATCAAGTTGAGACGGACTAACAGGAGAAAATCAAACAAGTTTAATAACATCCATTCCTCCTGGTTACATGGGAGAAACCCAGGAAAACTGAGTAACTCTCTGGAATAGACGAAGCCATCACCTTAAATTCCATCTTCAACTAAAAGCAAAAGATTTTGGGGATGGGGAGTCGGTTATGGGAGGTGATCAAGAAAAGCACAGTGAGCAGAGTAAGGTTGTTATGCAGATTTGAGTCCCTGCCTGCTCCAGTGATAACAATTTCTAGAGATTTAGTCATTCCCCCTCTTCCTGGTACCAGGGGGGAATACGTTACACATGAAGATTTATCTTCTACATGCAAACATCTCTTGCAAAAGGGTAACTTCTACTCAGTTTTCAGAGCTTCTCTTCTGTCTTCAGTTTCTTAAACACAACTAGCTTAAAGTAATCAATATGCTAAAGAAACAAAGATTGGAGTGGCAAAATTTGCTCCCCTACACATGCCTTTGGTCATGTAGCTCTGCATTGAAAATCCTTCTCTCCCTGTCCTTTGGATGAAAATCTTCCATTTAAAAAAAAAAATTCAGCACAAGATAGAGGTTCTCCCAATCTGTCCTCCACTAGGAAGGGCTTTGCTATCCTCTGTGCTCTCTCTTCTGTAAATATTTCTGTCTGAACAAGGGCTTGTATTACTCAGTGTGCAGTCCCACCTCCTTCTGGTTTGGCGGCTGGGCTGAGACTCAGGGAAGCAAAAAGTTACCTTCCAAGATCCCTTGGTTGCCAGGACTCTGGGAGGGGTTAGGATGCTGTCAGAGGCATAGGGGTGGATGCAGGTCCATGATCTATCATTTTTCACCTTAACTGTATGAAAGCCATCTGGTCTGGTGTAGTGGAAAGGATGTGACATTGAAAGTCAGGCAAACCTGGGTTATGTGACTTCAGTCCTCACGTTATGTGACCTTGCTGAACCTCAGATTCCTCCTTCAACTCATAAGAGCGTTGGGGGAGATTGAATGAGATCATAGGCAAAATGCCTAGAAGATGGTAATCAATAAGGGTCCCTTGGTCTCCCTCACGTTCATAAACAGAATATTCTGAGTGAAGTAGAGTATGGATTTACTGCTGTATTTAGACCCTCACAGGTTGCCATTGTGTGAAACCACTCAACAACTATATTGTAGAATTTATTCATTAACTATTCTAAAACATCGTCAATTTAATGCCTTTCTTTAAAAAAAAGGATAGGTCTGGGCCCAGAAACTTTACCTTGAGTAACTAATTAAGGAAATAATTAGAAATACAGATAAAGATCTATGTGGAGAGTTTTATTTTATTTTATTTTAATTATAATGGTGAAATATTAGAAGCCCCCAAGAGTAGATAGGTTAATTAAATTATTGTATATCCACCCAGTGGATTATTACACAGTATTAAAATGATGTATTAAGACCTTTTGATGATAGGAAGTCATGATTTAGTAATATTTATACAACATCCATTGAGTATACACATGATAAAAATATTGAGTAAAATATACTGAATGAAAGCTATTTAAATAACGATATAATCTTAATTATCTGAATGTACATACATATATATGTAGAAGAAAGAATATGCAATTCTTTTCCTTCTTCCAAAAGAAGGAAGGGATATGCAAAAATGTTAATCGTGGTCAGGGTAGCATTCCACTGGTAATGGAATTATGAGGGATTTATATTTTATTCTTCGAGGTTTCTTTATTTTTCAGATTTTTCAGCGTGTGCCTATATTATATTTGTAATCAGAAAAAAATGTAATTTAAAAACCTATGAAAATATGGATATCTATATACCTTGATTTTTAGTTTTATTTTACTTTTTAATATAATTTATTGCCAAATTGGCTTCCATACAACACCCAGTGCTCATCCCAACAAGTCCTTGAGTTTTAAATATATACATATAAACATATAAATTTTTTTTGCCCAAAATTTATTTATTTTTTCTCTTATAGTTTATTGTCAAGTTGGTTTCCATGTACACCCAGTGCTCATCCCCCCAAGTGCCCTCCTCCATGCCCATCACACCCCTTCCCCTTTCCCCCTCCCCCATCAGCCCTCAGTTTGTTCTCAGTATTCAAGAGTCTCTCATGGTTTGCCTCCCTCCCTCTCCCCAACTATTTTGCCCCTCCCGCCCCATGGTCCTCTATTAAGTTTATCCATAAACAAAGAAATTTAATAGTTTTTCTCAGGCCACAGTTTTCTTTGTGTTTTCTAAAAAATATAAACTCCCAAGGGCTGGGAATATACCTTATTATATTTAAATCCCAGCTCCCTTCTTGGGGGAAATTCATTCATTTTTCACCTCTCTTATAACTAGTATTTATAGACTGCCACTCTGTGCCAGATACTATATGTTGGGCCTGAGAGATTCTTAGACATGAGGGGTTCTTTGGATGTGGCTTTCACAAGTGGGCAAGATCGAAAAGTCAGTTTACTCACCACGTTGTTATTTCTCTGGATTTGAACTTGATTTAGGGCATCCTAAACCTTTCATTCAAGAAGACTTTAATGGTCATAATCTGAAGTCAGTATTAGGGAACCACATATTAATGAGTGCTTTAAATGTGGTCTTATATTTGATGTACAGGAAGCAGAGTTTGAGTGATGGCTAACTTAGGTACTAATGTTCAGTTCTGTACATATTTAACATCTCATGGCTCTTTTTAATGCTTGGCTTTGGGTTGGTAGATTTTATTATCTTTTAAATGTTTGTACTTTCATTCAAGTTTTTATTTATTTGTTAATTTTTATTAATTTTTATTTTATTTTTACTTTTTAGAGAGAGAGTGAAAGTGTGAGCAGGAGTGAGGGAAGAAGGGAGAGAGAGAATCCCAAGCAGGTTCCGTGCTCAGTGTGGAGCCCAATGCAGGGTTCAATCCCCGTGACCCTGGGATCATGACCTCATCTGAAATCAAGGTTCAGAAGCTCATCCAACTGAGTCACCCAGGCTCATTATTTATTTATTTATTTATTTTGAGAGAGAGAGAGAGAGAGAGAGAGAGAGAGAGAGAGAGAGAGAACATGTGCACATGATGGAGGGGCTGAGAGAGAGGGAAAGAGAGAATCCCAAACAGTCTCCAGACCCAGCACAGGGCTCGATCTCTTGACTGTGAGATCATAACCTGAGCTGAAATTCGGAGTTGGTTGCTTATCTGACCGAGCCACCCAGGTGCCCTGAATGTTTGTACTTTAAAAGTATTTTTTTCAATTACTAAAAATTGTCCTGGTGGCTCTCCTAACACTGACACTATCTTAGGAGCAAAAGCTTCTGGCGGTGCTTTTTGTGTACGTATTTACTTTGCTTTTCACGTGTGTCACATTTTTAAGAATCTCACAGAGTCAGGATCATTGCTTCTGAGGTCATATTCACTATGAGGTTACTGTTTGGGCCTTTCTGGGAAGCATCGCTACGGTTGCATTTTATGGAGCTTGGCGGGACCAAGGGAAGGAGTGTCTGGAGTAGACCTGAGGCTTCATCCTGGAACTGGGGGTGTTATAAGAACTTGTGTGCTGTTGTTCCCTGTGACTCGGAGGAATACTCAGAATAAATTCATGGGATTATTCCTTGCTAAGTTTTCTTGGGGTGGTTTCTTAGAAAAATAGTTGTAAGTTTATGCCATACAGGAGTATGATTTTCTAATCCGCTCTCACCCTGTGACTATTTTTTTAATTTTTTTAAACTGTATTTATTTTTGAAAGAGAGAGACAGAGCGTGAATGTGGGAGGGGTTGAGAGAGGGAGACACAAAATCTGAGGCAGGCTTCAGGCTCTGAGCAGTCAGCACAGAGCCCCGTGTGGGGCTTGAACTCACGAACCATGAGATCATGACCTGAGCCAAAGTCGGACGCTTAACCGACTGACCCACCCAGGCGCCCCTCATCCTGTAACTATTTAAAATACATTCCATTTTAGGAGGGGAATGGCTTATAGATGCCTCTCTGATCTGGTCATTTAGGGATGTTTCATGGGTGTTTGTGCTTTCCGAATGCTTACCAAATCTTCTCTTTAGTGTTTATCCACACTAGGATAACAAATAATTTTTAGAGTCTTGAGACATGTATATAACTATTTACTGCTTATAGGCATTTTTATGGCATTAATCGCATTATTGGATTAATAGAATTACATGTTCAAGAAGCACAGAGTACTAGTTATCAGGGATTCCTCTTCTTTGTTCACTGTCCAACTATGGGATTTGAGAAATGTATGGAATGTTTGATGATGATATGTAATCATGGCGATGAAGGTGATTGGAGAGCACTTTTGAAAGGAGTAGTGACAAGGTGGGGACTCATCCGCTGGTGGTTGTTCAGTAGGTATTGGTCACCACAGCCCAAACTTCCTTCTCTGCACATCCACTGCCCCCTCCGAGGGGATGAGGGAAGGGATTGGCCGCAGCTCTTTTTCTCTGAGTTGACCCAGAAAAACTCCATGGTGGGCATGACAACTGGAGAGAGAGATAAGTTCAGTACGAGCTAACAAAATTAAGTGTTTCTCCCAAAAGAAAGAACATTACAATACTTTGTAGTTGTACTTTGAAATCACTCACAGGCATGTTATTTCATTTGATTAAACTGAGTGGGTCGGGGGAGGGGGTGAGGTTCGTTCATGTGCTCACTGATCTGTGATCTGTACTTTTTTGCCTGTAATTTGTATTACGGACTAGAACATTCTTGTCTCAAAGAGGAAGTGGGTACCTTGTCTAAAATTCAGCGTCCCTCAAGGTTTCTGTGTTTTGTG
This sequence comes from Cryptoprocta ferox, assembly GCA_028646485.1. Classification (NCBI taxonomy): domain Eukaryota; kingdom Metazoa; phylum Chordata; class Mammalia; order Carnivora; family Eupleridae; genus Cryptoprocta; species Cryptoprocta ferox. The sequence goes on from CM053573.1 coordinate 4,980,982, forward strand.
TTTATGCACCCGTAGACTTTTTAACATGGCATTGACTTGTTATTTAAAGCTCATCTGAATGAGTAAATAAACACTGATGCTCATTCTAATCACTACCAGGGCAAGAGCACCTATGTGTATGCACATTGCTTATATGCAGTGACTGCTGAGGTGACCCAGGCTCGAAGGAGTGTGTTGAAGACTACAGTGATTTCATGCAACTTAATCTATCTGATAGGAATTGTTATAGATCTTGAAGTCGTTTTCCATGATAAAGCTATTCTCTTAGGAGAAACCCTCTCCCTATCTCCCTTCCCTTGTAAAGAATTATGGGTATAGTTTGTTCCCTCTTATTTTAACTGTGTTCTCCATGAGATGGGCAGAGGTGAGCTGCTTTGAGATGATGCTGTTCTAGCTTAAACTGTGTTCTCCAAAAGTAAATGTTGAGGCCCTTATTTGCCAGCAGCCCAGAATGTGACCATGCTTGAAAATGGATCATTAAAGATGTAATTAGTTAAGAAGAAATCAGACTGATGTAGGGTGGCCCTTGATCCAACATGACTGATGCCCTTGTGAGAAGAGGGAAAACTAGACACAGACACGGAGGGAACATGGTCATGGGAAGATAGTGGTGGAGGTTGGAGTTATATGGCCGCAAGCCAAGGAATGCACAAGGATATCAGACCTGGAAGAGGTAGAGAAGGATCCCCGTCTAGAAGCTTTGGAGGGAGTATGGCCCTGCAGACAACTTGATTTCATACTCCTGTTCTCTAGAAATGGGAGAGAAGGAACCCATGTGGTTTAAACTACCCAGTCTGTGGTACTTTGTTATGGCTGCCCTACGCAACTAATACAGACGCCATATTGAAAGATGAAGTCGAAGGCAAAACACAAAACAAGTTGCACTGCTGATCAACTCATCAAAGGCCTTCCATCTTCCTGCCATGAATTATTCAAATCTCCTTTCTGCACCTGTCAGTTTGAAAACGAAGATTGTCATCTCTTGGTTGGCTATTACAGATCCTTCTAAAATTGTTGCTGTCTAACAGATGACTGATGGTCTCCATGTTCTTTACTTCTGTGCAGTTGAGAAAAAATGAACAAACCTTGCACTTGGATGGAATATTGAAATTAGTCTCAGATGCCTCCTGAGAAGGTCTGAATTGGAAATTGGGCCAGAGAAGTCAGAGGGGACTTGGTTAAGCAAAACTAACCTGAGACACCATCAGTCTCTCCCTCACACACATGCTTGCAACTCCCTCACCAAGAGGTTTTCACAGGGGCATGAAGTAGAGTCAGGTGGTGAACAGGCAACAGTTGGGATTTGTTCTCCATAATACGTAACAATGATCCCTACGACAGTGAATGCCCAGACCTACGTGTCTGACCACACAATCTCTCCTTCTCTAAGCATACATTTTCTATCATTTGTTCTCAGTCTCCTCAACTACACACGTTTTCTCACCTCCACATTCCTGAGAACACTCTGTTCTTAAGTTTTCCTCTACGTGATGAGTGGACATCGTGTGTGGTAAGATGTGGGGTGGCTATTGAGAAGTGAACCGTGCAGGCAAAACGTTGGCCAGTGTACATGGACACCTTTTGGGGAGTGTTTGTTCATCCAGGGATTATAACTCATATTTTCTTTTTAGAACAGGAGTTAAGGGTCTGCTTTTCTAATTCCTTTCATTACTCTAAGTCAGTTTAATACAGATTACTGTTGCCCTTCAGCTATGCTTTTTTGTTTTGTTTTGTTTTTTTAATTAAGTCAACAGTTTCATTTTATTCATTCAAAAATTTCATTATATCAAGGTGACCCTTGAGCTATGGTTTTGATGCTGAGACCCTTGTCAGCTTGGTTTGTGTGGTTAAAAATGATTTTGAGAATATAACAAAGAATTTTGTAAATACACCTGGAAAGTAGTAATGCTAAAATATCTGTGGTGGAACTTCATCAGTTTTTGCATAATCCTTTGTGGTGTTGGTTATAGACAGTGGATGTCCTTAGGATGTGCCAGGAAATAAGTAGTACCCACCAGTCAGATGTCTTTTTTGTAACATTAGCTTTTTCCTTATGGCCTTCACTTATGCTTTTTCTCTCTATAAAATATCAGTTACTTAAAAGGATATTCTCTAATTAAAGTTTAATATCCAGAAATGAAAGAAAGATGGCTTCAATGCTAGACATTTATAATGACTTTATTATATCCTTGCTCAAACGACAAGTTGAAGTTTTCACAGCATGGCATGAGAATAATTTATCAGAAGATATCAAAATGAGTAAAATCTATGTTGGAGAAAGCCCTTTTGTACTCTCTGAAGAAGAGAGTAAATTATCGTAAAATGCAAGGAATTTTCATTCATCCTTTATAAAGGACTACTCTACTTTGATTAAGTGCATGTTGAATTAGATTGAAGGAAAGGGTAAATTTACCCTGTTGTATTCCACTGATGTGTCGATGGTAAAGGGTGTTTGGACTTTATATACTCTATTTACTGTGAGAAACGCTTGTGTAAGCTGATATAAAATGAACATGTTCCACGTGGAATTTGTAAACAATTACTAGGTGAGAAAATGTGAGAAGAAAATGTAGAGAATTTAAGAAAAAAGAAAGATTTGCTTACCTTAGAACAATGAATTCATGCAACCATACCCCATACTTCATTTGCATTGGAATGCATCCTAATAGGCCTTGGTAAGATCGGACACACTTCTCAAAATGTAAAGTTGACATTTCTTGGAATTCTATCAAATATTTTGAAAGAACACAGCTTAAGTAATCGAGAGAATGGGGGAGAGGGTGTGTGTGTCTTAAAATGGCATTTATTTCCATGGTTTTGCGATGAAGGTTCAATGAAGTAATGGCCATAAAACTTCCTTGTAAACTGTTATGCATGGTCTGATTTCTCAGAGAATAAGTAGATGTCTGCCAGGGTAAGGTGTGTGTGGGATGGCATTTGTGGGTCCATATCATGAACATACTAAAGTGATTGCTTTCCTTAGGTACAGATGTAATGCAACTGACCTTCCTCATGCGGACACCTGTAACACCCCTCCCAACTTACAGGCTATTGTCATCCAGTGTTTTCACTTCATACAGGAATTATTTGTTTAGAGTTACCCATTCACACCAGTCCCGTTGCTCAACATTATCTTGGGCTCTCCTTCCTTCTTTGAGTACCTGGCCTTCCTGGGAGCACATCCTGGAGTCCCAGGAGAGTACGTGTTATTGGCAAATTCTCCCTGTTTCTTATCAATTCTGGGATGTCATCAGGTCTTTGTCTCCAAATATTGCTTGTCTGCCAAGCTTCCTCTTTCTGGACTAGGAAGTAGCCATATAGATCTCCAACATCTCTCTTCCAAGTCTCTTATACCTCTCATTCATGTTAATGTTTCTTTTTCTCTTTAGGAAATATTTGGGGTAATTTCTTTGGATTTATTTTATGGTACACTGATCCTAACTGTGTCTTATCTAAATATTTATATCAAGGATTACTTTTTATTTCTAAACATTCTATTTTCTTGATCTAACTTCTCTTTTCTGATGCTCTCTTATCTCTTTTTCTTATCCTCGATTCAATTTTATATTTCTGCCAACATTTCAGAAACACTTAATGAATAATATGTACCCCATTATTCCATTGTCTGCAGTCTCTGTTGTTTCTTCTGACTTTTCTTATAGTAAATTGTTCTTTAATATGTTCTGTGGTTTTGGATTGGGAGCTCAGGACTGGAATGGAGGAGGAGTTGGACTTCAACATCCCTGGTAGCTCAGTTCTCCAGGGAAGATTGATTTGCTTCTGGAGACTGGGTCACTCTGTGCTAATTTCCTGGCCTAACGTTTCTTAGACCCTGCAGATACTGTAAGTTTAAACCCCAAACCTGAGTAGGCTTTGTGCTGCTGTTAGATATATTTCCTACCCAAAGCTGAGGCAGGAATAGTCAAGGGTATTTGCTAAGAATTGTGCTTTTCCAGTCTGCCCTTTGGCGGGGGCGGGAGAGGGTGGTTAAAGCTTTCTGCAGAGATGTCCTCACCTAGTGTAGCATTAAGCCTTCTTCTTTCCTCATTGCCTCCTGGGAGAGCAGATGTCCCACAACACCCACAACACAAAGATGTCCCACAACACCCGCAGTATCAACGAGACCTTTGCTCTTGAGTCTTTGATTCTCTCCTCATTGTATAGGTCCCCAAGGATTTTCTTTATCTGACAGCTCTGCTGCTCATTTAAATGGATGTTTATTATATAAACATTGAAGTTTTGATTACTATATATTACTATATTATATATTAAATGGATTATTATATATTATATGTAATAATATATAATGTATAATATAATATAATTATATATATTAGTGTATCATATACTATGTATTTATTATATATGTTATATTATATTATGTACTATACATATTATATTAATATTGACCCGCCATCCCTAGTTCCTTATACCTGCAAACATTTCATAATAATTAATCTTTTACGTTGTCACAAAGGAGTCCTGCTTCACCTCACATTTGACTTGTCAACCATATTAAACTATTTGAAAGAAAAACAGGAAAAGAAGATTCTAAGTATGAGCCATATTTTTATGGCAGAAATGACCGAAATGAATCCAAGGAGGAATTTTACCTCAGTATTCTAAAAGAAAATTCATTAGATGGCTGTTTAACAAAAAAAATGCAATTAAAAATAATAATGAAGAGGCTGGTCTGAGTGCAGCGGGTGTTTACAATTAATTGATCACAGCCTGTTACAGATTTCTTTGTTCCTTCTGCTGCTTCACTAGACTAGCCTAAAATAATAATAGTAGTAGCAATAATAATAATAAAGAAATGCGTGTGGGATTGAGAATCATGATGGCTTACACTTTAAACTGAAAAGTAATCTGACAGGTGCCATTAAAAAATAGAATTCTGCTGACCCCTATTTTCTATCAGAGCCCAAGAAAGAGTGAACAGGAATAGGTTGGAGATTTATAAAGTGGAAATCACATGTCATTATTAGGAACTACTAAGGTAGCAGAAATCCCAGAGGCGTTCGCTGTTTCATTTTTGAGAGCATTTCCCACAGCGTGTTTCCCACCACATGTGGGTTCAGCCCTGTCCCCCAGGGCGAGCCACTGGGGCTCAGACAGGCCAGTAGGGGCGCCAGGCGCTTTCCAGGTAGAGCAGGGCGTGGGCAGGGAGTCCCCTCAGCACACCAGTGCCTCTGCAAGGAATGACACCTAGGCATGCTCAAAGCACATCTCAGAAAGAGCCTCGTATGTTCCACAGTTGCCTTCAACTGAAGGCTCAGTATTTGAAGATCTTCGCAGAGACTTGAGGTCCTGGGTGCATTTTCCTTGTAATTGTTCCAAGGAGGTTACAGAACCCATCAAGAGTTGCTTTGCAATGAAAAATAAGTATGTTCTCTTCAAGTGTTTATTCCTTTCCAAAGGCCTTATTTCATTTATATTTGCCTGGGAGGTGGCCTGAGGAAAAATGAACTAAAAGCGCCATGTTAGGATCCAGAAGGCTAGTACATTGCCGCAGGTGTAATTAACGGAGCGTGATATTGCTTTTACGCAGTGATGTGCATTAACGTTTATCCAGTACCCTCCTGGTGTGATGGTAAGGGCTGGAGCCACCCCGAGAGCTCCTTGTTACCACTGGCAGCCCTTGGGGGGGGGGGAGCTCTGTTTTAAGGCAACGAGGCTGGTATTGACAACAACAACACCCCATCGGCCCAAAGAAGAAGACCCCCCCCCCCTTCCTGGCTGTGAGTCATTGTACTCACTTATTTTATATTCAGGATTATTTCATGATTTGGAACAACTCAACCTCTCCTTTCTCATAAGAGTTTACCAGTTAAAAAATTGAAGGAAAGACATAACATTATGCAAGCCTGCAATGGAGACATGGTAAACCCAACAGCATGAACTCTGAACATGAACTTGAACTGCCCTCCTCCGTGGGCTCAGGAACCCCAGTCTTCTCAACCAGAACAGGGGCCCACAGGGTGTCACCTCAGGCCTTTCAAAAGTTACATGGCTTTGCAGAGGACCCAGGAAAATTGAAAACACAACCTCTCTACCCAATAATTATATATGTAGGAAGACAGGTTAATGAGGCATTCACACGTGTGCCAAAGAAATCTTATCAAAGCTTGTCTGAGGAGACTTCTGGAAGAGTGGACTATTGACATCTCCGAGGCCAGTAGGTAGTGCAGTGAATGGACCCCTTCATTCATTGGACGTGTATTTAGCGAGAAACTACTATGTGTGTGTGTCTCACACTGTTCCCAGTACTGAGTATACAGCAATGAAAAGAATAAAACAGAAAGATACATGCCTCCACTGAGCTCCATTGCAGTGGTTGGTGTGACTTATATTTATACAATATGATGTTATGCTTATGTTAAAAAGAATGAACTAGATTTCTCTGTATTAACATGGAGAAAGCTTAAAAAGCCTAATGTTAGGTGGAAAAAAGCAAGGTTTTCCATGATAAACAGTAGGCTATTTATGTAAATTTGAAAAGAGAAAGAACAATAGGTGTCTGGTTCCTGCATATAGGTGTGTGTGATGGAATAAAAACTGAACAGAACATAGACGCTAAATTCCTGACAACAGTGGCTTTTTGGGAGAAAAAGACAGGGCAGGGGAGGGAACAAAGAGAAGAATTCACCTTTTCTCTGTAAAGTGTCATTTCTTTTGTTAAAATAAATAAAGCAAATAGTAGTGTTAACAGTGATCAATTCTGAGCAATGGATGAGCATTTTATGTCTGTGTGGGTGGTTTAAATACTTCTTCAATTACACAAAGAAATGGAAGGAGGGTGAGATACTGAGGACACAGTGGGGGGACAAGTCAGAAGAAAATAATTCATCCTGAGGACAGGACTTCCTCTAAAGGACTGGTCCCTTGTAAACCAGGGACCCCCTGTGGTGTCTCTGCCCTGGGTTCCTGCTGCCCTCTGGCTTCCCCAGCGGCCATCCGTCTTGCTGCCTGGCTTTGGCAACATCTTTTACATCTTCCTGGCTCTGCTCCCAGCAGCATCCTGAATTCAGCCCACAATTCGACCTCTGCTTCACTTGGGTTTAGCTCTTGCCCCGTTAATCTGAAAATCATCTACTTCTCTTCTGGTACCAATCCCTGGACCATCTGGAAACCCTACTGTACCTCATGACCTCAGTGGTGTAGCCACAAAGTTCCCCCACCAAGGATCTGTCCTGTGCTTCCCCAGGTCACCTGTTTCTGCTGCTGGCCTGGCCTCTGTGAGTCCAGATTTCTCTGGCCATTTTTTTCTCCCAGGAGCCGTGTATATAACTCACTTCTCCTTGTGAGCATCACGCATACATAGTTCATTGCAAATTTTGGTCAGGCACGAACCACCTTTATGATTTCTGCAGTCACTGAATATCATCTTTGCTATATTTATCTAAGTAACTCATGTTCACTTAAGGCAATGTAATATAAAGCAAATGTACATTGCTGCCTTTAAGTAGTAGTATTAGCTGTGTGTATGTGTGTTTTTGCGTATCAAATACAAATATAGGATAAATTTCACTCGTATGTGAAATATAAGAAACTAAACAAACGAGCAAAGGAAAAAGAGAGAAAGAGAGAGAGAGAGGCAAACCAAGAAACAGACTCTTAACTATAGAGAACAATCTGAGGGTTACCAGAGGAGAGGTAGGTGAGGAGATGAGTGAAACAGATGATGGGCACTTTTGAGGAGCACCAGGTGTTGTATGGAAGTGATGAATCACTATATTGTACACCTGAAACCAATAAAACATTGTACAATAACTATATTGGGGTTAAAACTTAAAAACTTAATAAAAAATTCTCAGATTAAAAAATATAAAAAAGTATAGTGAAAGCAAAGCAATGATACTAAAATCTGACCAGATACAATTGCCTTCCAGAAGCTCTTAGCCACTGGCTTACTTTTCCTATGTTACAAAGAAAAAAAGAAAGGAAAAGGAGATCACCAACTGTTGGGGGGAGGAGCAGAGAGCATTTGTGCCCAAAAAACACTCTGAGAATCATGGTGGAGGGAAGCTGGATGCACAGAGCTGGTGGGTAGGTCAGGAGAAGCCTCCAGAGGCCTTCCCTTGTGGCTTTCCCAGCAGTGGTTCCTTTCCCACCCTGATTAATTATAGATATATTATGTTTCAGTCTTTGTTTACCTCTACACGTATGTATGTTCAGCTGCACTGTTTCACCTTGCTATGTATGGCTTACACTTTTGTGGTGGGTTTTCTTTCCTTATAACAATGAGAGTTAGCCTTTAGTCATGGGGTCACCTTTAACCCCATTAGTAGCTCTGTGGGTCGTGGGCAATTGTTATATGGCTGTATCAGTAATGTTTTGTTAGGAAAGACATTGCCAGGCAGTGGGTTTCATGATCAGCTGGGTCTTGAGAGACCATTTAGGGAACTGAATTAGCCTCCCAGTGGAAGGCTCTGGGACATGGAATCTGGTGTTGTAGCTTCCACCCAACCCCAATGGGTCAGAGGGTCTGGGCGTAGGGGAGTGACAGTAGGCTCTGTATCTGACATGATTTCTACCATGGGGGTGGTGTAAATACATACTTGCATACAGATTTGCACAATGCCCAAAACACGTCTGGCAATTCCTGTAGACATCTTCCTGCATCATCAAGAAACATACATAATCCAGGACCTTCAAATGATGCATCTTAGAGATGAAATCAGCTGCTTGGTCTGCCACGGTTGTGGTAAATGCAGCCACGTCTGTGGCCTTTACAGACTTGTCAGTCTGCATATGTGAAGAGAAGACGTGAAGAATCCCGAATATGTGAAGACTATTAGACCTGCCCGGAGGTGGGAAACCTAGTGAAGAAAAGAACAGCCAGATCTCCAGGTGCTGCATGGCGCTCCTCAAACATTTCTTGACTCACCGTGAAAAATACATAGTGAAAAATACATTTTCTAGCGGGACTCAGTGTACACGTCAGCATACATAGACACATGCATGAACACAGGCGCATGCAAACACACCTGCCATCCTATATGGGCACGTAAGAACTCCAACAAAGCTTTCATAAAGCACTTACCCCTCCTGTTGGCTATGCACACCAATTCGTTCTATCTACTCTATTTTATTTTTAAAAAACAAAGTTACAGTGCATGAAATTGATTTCACAGCCCATTAATAGGTCACTGCCCACCATAGGAAGAACCATTACCCTGTAATATTAAGTGGCCACGACGTTGTCTCTTTTCAGGTTTAACGGATCCTATTTTTCTAAAGTCTTTCCCATAGCCATATGTCATATGCACGAGGCAGACCAACTTCATGATTAATTTTCACGCCGTTTCACCAGTAAGCCCAGGGGCTCCAGTTCCACGCGGGTCCATAGCATGGTTAGACCGCATAAGCAGTCACTGCGGATCAAAGCACGGAGCTTTGTTCTCACTTCTCTTTCTTTTCCTTTCTGAACATGTTGCTTTTTAATGAGCACAGTATCACACAGCCACAATTGCAGCAGATGATCAACATGAAATATGCGTTCCTTTCCGCCTCCAAGTCAGAAATCTCATGGGACAGGGAATACAGCTATTGCGCTTCTCCAAATAGGAGTTAGACCCCATGGCATTCTTGTTCTTACTTTTCCCCACAGTCTATAAGGGGCCACTTTCCATGCCCAGAAATCCAAAATAAGTCACCCAAGACAAACAGTGCCACGCCCCAAGGCTTTTTTCCAGGAAAGGCTTTCCTCTCTGGCCGTCCAGCACCCCTCTCCAGAACCTAGGAGTTGCCTTTGACCTCACCCCAGCATCCAGGCCAAGTCTGCATCCGGTCAAATCTATTTCCAAAACGTATCTTGTTCCAGTCCCTTGAACATGCCATCATTTCCCTACCGCAGGACTTTTGCACATGCTTTCCCTGTCTTCCTTGTTCTCAGTCCTGCTCTCCCACCTGCCATGCCTCCTGTGAAACCTCTCCTCCCCTGCCCTGCCTAAATAGCAATTTCCTTTATGTGGATTCAACATCCGAGCCTTAATCCTCTTAAGAGCACTTACCACATTTTGCAGTTATTTTCTCAGTCTATGTACTTGTTTTGATTCTCTCCCCGACCAAAATATCTGTTCCTGGATGTCGGGGCCCAAAACTGTTTTGTTTGTCATAGACATGCATAAATACAATTCAAGTTTTCTAAGCTTTTTTGGCTCTTTATAAAAATCCTTAAAAGAACTCCTTTAAAAAATCAAATTCTATTCTTTGTAAGGATTTATTCCTTTTAAATAACCAGGAATCTAACTAGAGGGAAGATTAATGGCAGCCTGGAATCTCTGCTCAAGAAGGAAGATCTGATCATTAAGAGACTAAATAGGGTAATTAGGTATACAGTCAGAATGCGGGGTGCAGGCTGAAATTAGTAGTGTATAATTGAGCCTCATTTAACTGTTAACTGCAGGAGGATTTCACTGAGAGAATTTTATTTACATAAGAAAAATGTCTTAGTGAGATTGCTCTCAGAGAATTTAAACACATACAGGCCAAATCACTCCGTCCTTATCAAGTCCGGCCCCGGGTGGCTAGCTTATTCGTCATGCACTGTGTGCAGGGGTAACGTCATTCTTTCTGGCCAAGTGATTTCTTCCAGGCAGCCCAGGGTCCAAGCGGGAGCCTCCTGATTCCTTGAATGCCTTAGAGACGATTTTGTAAACATAGCAGATCCTGACAGTACGATGCCCTACATACTGAACCTGTTTTGGGGAAAGATCCCAAAGATGTGTGTCATCAGTGCCCAAACAAGTATTTAATCCAACACGGTGCGAGGCGAAGGGGAGCAGTGGGTAAGAAGGGTGAACATAGGGATTACCCTACCTGCGAGAGGCTTCTGTCTTTGGGGGAGGCCGTGCTAACCCACACGAACAGACTAGATTGGATGCAATTAGGTATGAAGTTCCATGTTACCCAAGTAGGGCTGGAATCAGGAGACGCCCTACATCCTGGCTGAGATATTGGGGTTGGGTGTTCGGAGGGGAAGAATTACAAAGACCAGGGTAAACACTGAAAGCCCTCCTTATGCTGTTATGCAGACACAGATGTTCTCAGATAGAAAACGATGCTAAACAAAAGGCCATCTTTTGACACATTTATTCCCAACATCAATATTATGCTGGATTTCTCTCCTTCCCCTCTGCCGCGCTGCTCAGATGAGTTTGGTCTACGCCTGCTGCGTCCATATGCTCACCACCCACTGACACCTTCTTCAAAATAAATTTTAACTGCACAAGTAGTGCACTAATAGAGTCTTCTTTTAAGATTTTCAAGGACGTGAGACCGTAGAATGAAACCTATAATTCTCTCTTCCTCTAGTCCACAAGTGATTTCAGAGGCAACTACAGTTAACAGTTTGGTGGATATCTTCTGACACCTTCCTCTCTGTTCGTTTACACACACAGATTTACACACACATGCACACATTCTTTGCCTTTTGTACAGAACATTGTGTGTTGTTCTGTACTCACTTTATTTGCTGTCTTGCCGATGTCAGCGTGCAGTGTGCATACATTCACCTTACTATCTTTTAAATGGCTGCATAGTATGAATACACCCTAACTTTATTCACCCCCTGATTGGCATGTAGGTTTCTTGACCGTTTTTCATTTTCATTGTATTTTATTTTTTTATTTATAGTTTATTGTCAAGTTGGTTTCCATATAACACCCAGTGCTCTTCCTCCCCACAAGTGCCCTCCTCCATGTCCATCACCCCCCTTTCTCTTTCCCCCTCCCCCTTCAGCCCTCAGTTTGTTTTCAGTATTCAAGAGTCTCTCATGATGCCTCCCTTCCTCTCCCTAACTCTTTTCCCCCCTTCCCCTCCCCATGGTCCTCTGTTAGGTTTCTCCTATTAGACCTATGAGTGACAACATATGATATCTGTCCTTCTCGGCCTGACTTATTTCGCTTAGCATGTACATTTTTATTTTTTTAAGTTGGTTATTTTATTTTGAGAGCAATAGAGAGGGGGGAGGGGGAGGAGCATAGAGAGAGGGAGAGAGAGAATCCCAAACAGGTTCTGTGACGTCAGCACAGAGCCTGACTTGGGGCTCGATTCCATGAACCATGAAATCATGACCTGAGCTGAAATCAAGAATCAAGTGCTAAAAGAAAAAAAGAAAAAGAAAAAGAATCAGACGCTTAACTGAGCCACCAAGCCATCCTGACAGTTTTTCATTTTTATTAATTTTTTATTTTTTTAAATTTGCTTAATGTTTATTTATTTTTTGAGAGAGCACCAGCAGGGGAGGGGCAGAGAGAGAGGGAGACACGGAATCTGAAGCAGGCTCCAGGTTCTGAGCTGTCAGCACAGAGCCTGACTCAGGGCTTGAACTCACAAACCCCAAGATCGTGACATGAGCCGAAGTCGGATGCTTAACCGACTGAGCCACCCAGGCGCCCCTTGGTTTTCATTTTTAATTAAGGCCTCAGTGTACTTCTTATGTGTACCTCGGTGTGTGTGCCTGTATGAGTGTTTCTGTAGGGTAGACTCTTTGAAGGGTCAAGCTGGGGCAAAATGTATGCAATTCTTTCTGACATTTGAAATATGCTTCCAGAGTGCCTACCAAAAAATAAGCCTTCACCAGTTTACATCCTACTGGTAGATCTGCATTCTCCCAGGCCCTGTGAATTCCCCCGTGCCCTGTGAAGACTAATATTATCAAATATTTTAATTTTTTCTAATCTCCTGAATTAAAAATCACATCTTGTTTTAATATGCATTGATTTTGTCCAGTTCTAAATAAATTCTGATCAGAAATCAATCAAAATGCAATTGATTTCACTTGTGGAAGATTGAAGATTTTGCAGTATCAGGCTGTCTGATCCTGGAATTTGATGTGCCTCTTTATTTACCCAAGTATCATTCTGTTCCACCCTTTGATAATGATGTGTAATGCCCTTTAAGTTTATTGTATGTGTTACTTGCTGTTTGTAGCTAGATATTTAATATTTTTATTGATCTAGCAGGTGGGATACTTTATCAGTATATTTTATTGCAGATTATAGCTATTCTTGAATTCCTTTTGCTAGCAGGCACATACTCGGACGCTCTTGTTTAATTAACATCGCCATGTTCCCCAGAAGGTAATATTGCCCCATTGCATGGAATAGGACACTGAGGCCCTTTCAGGTTACATGAGTTTTCTATCTAGTTTATGCTGACAGAGAGACGCAGAGCTGATGTCTACAGCATCCTCTGTGAAAGTCCTCCCCGCCCTGGTTTTCATAATCCCACACCCTCCTGGGTCTCTGTCCCTCCTTCTCTTGCTGGTCCTGTTCCTTCGCGCCCCACCCAGGGGGTTCCGGACATCAGTTCCTATAAAGCGCATCTTGACATGCAGAGTTTGATCCCCAAAGCTCTGTCTCCAACCTGACGTGTATCACACCACCTAAGTGACCCAGCATGTCCTCCCTAAAAATAGACACCCTGCCCATCTTCTCTGCTTGCTGGTGCCACCACCATTGGGACCTCAGACGGAGTGCCTGGAGCCTTCTTCTCCCCAGCCGAGGTCTGTCGATTCTTCAGTTTAAATGATTCTGGGCGTGTCCCCTTCTTTTCCACCGGCTGCTGTGCCCTGCTGACTCATGACCCAGGGCCAGGGAGTGTGGCGCCGTAGGGTGTGAGCTCCCAGCCAGGACAATAGGGCATCACCAAAAGTTGTGTGAACATGGGCAAGTCCCTTAATCTCTGTTCCTTACTTCTCTCACCTGCCAAGTGGGAATAATAACAGGACCTGCCTCATGGGGTCGTTGTGAGAATGAAGTGGGTCAAAATACAGGACGTCAGAGCAATGGTGGCTCTTACTAAGCATGTAATAGCTGTTGGCTCTGATTAGGATTGGTATCCATTCCCAGATGCCTCTGTGTCCAAATTCCCACTTTTTAGGACAACGGTCACATTCGATTAGGGGTGCACCCTACTTCAGCCTGACTTCATCTTTTTTAATGTTTTTTTAAGTTTTATTTATTTATTTTGAGACGGAGAGAGAGAATCCCAAGCAGGCTTCATGCTGTCAGTGTGGAGCCCGATGTGGGACTCGAACTCACGAACTGTGAGATGATGACCGGAGCTGAAATCAAGAGTCGGTTGCTTAACTGACTGAGCCACCCAGGCGCCCCTCAGTATGACCTCATCTTAACTAATTACATATGTAATGAACCTGTTTCCAAATAAGGTCACATTCTGAGATGTCGGGGGTTAGGACTTAAATTCTGAATTTCAGAGGGGACACACTTCAACCCATTAACACCAGGGTAGAAGTCTTACCTTAAGGGCCTCCTCTTTTCCCTTATATGTAGCTTTCAACATAATTTTCTTGAACAATCCTTTTTATCAGGCCACCCAACTGCTCAAGAAATAGCTGCCGCTCCTTCCTACCTGCTTCTGATTACGGCTTGGCACCCACCCATCACATCACAGAACAGACATACCTCAGAACCAAATGAAGCGTTCAATTCTATTCCAGTCCACATCTGGATTAAGAGAAAGTGACAACTTTAAGGTTATCATAGATTATATATATATTCTGTTTCCACTTCTATTTTAGTTAATGCTAATTCAAGTTTCAAACTAAAACATGTAAGATATTCATTTAGAGGCTCATCTCATTGCTAGTGCCGTTTACTTAGAACTTAGATTTCAATCTTGCTCTTATTTCTCGGAGGTTGTTAGGAAAACGGCTCAGGACAAAGCTGTTTCATTACACAGTTGGCTGTCAATTGGAGGTGGCAGGCACAGCTGATAAAAGTTTCATTGTGTTACGCTACCATTTGGCATCTTATTAGAAGAACCATCTGTTCTTTTAATTACTATTAACTCAGTTCAGATTGCAATAGCAAAAAAAAAAAAAAAAAACAACAAAAAACCCTAAGATATATTTCTGACTAAGTGAAAAATCAAATATGCTTTTAAGAATCTTCCTGAAAATAGTATTGTCCCTATTGAAGATCTAACGGCCCGGCTGCATAGGAAAAACCATAGAACATAATGAAGGAATAATTAACATGAAAATCCTAAAATGTGCTCATTTTCATGTAAGAATATATTATGGTTGCTCCTAGAGGGGAAAGTAGTGTTTTTTATGTATTATACACAAGGAAGTTTCATGCTGAAACCTAGAAAGAGGTATTTCAGCTTGCTTGCTTTCTACCCAGACTTAAGAAGAGACATTTTGTATACATGTGACTATAGGCTATTTCATCCACCCATCTCTTGAACAAATTTTTTCAGATAGCATAGCTAGGTGCAGCTTTGCGTAAGGGAGATGAAAAATTGAGCAAGACAAATCAAGTTTCTGCTATTCTGTTTGGAGGAGAGAAATGTTAAGCCAACCTTAAACTTGCAAAAGGCATCCTCACATTGATGTAATAAAATCAAGTCCGCGAGCATGAGTGACCACGGACAAGTTAATGTGGGCTGGCATTGGTGGAAAGTTGATTCAGAAACTGAGGCCAGAAAGCTAAGAAGGGGCCATCCAGGTAGAGATATGGGCTCAGGGCCCTTCAGGTAGAGCGATCAAGAGAACAAAGTGGCTGGGGCATGGTGGCAGAGTGAGAGAGGGGCTGAAGGGCTTTTGGAAATGTGATCAAAGCCTGAAACACGGTAGGCCACCATGAACGATTTGGTCTAGTGGGACCCGGTCGACATTAAATGATCTATGTGGTCTACTGCGCTTCATGAGCATGGATGCTGAGTGGGGGACAGGCTGAGAGGAGCAGGAATGGAAACAGAGAAGCGAAGGTGGGGAGCCCCAGACTGTGGTGTTTAGCAGAGACCGGGAAGTGGACCATTCTGGATGTATTTTAGAAGTAAGAACAGAAGGACCTCGTATGAGATGAGATATGAGAGGTGAGGAATGGTTAATTTGGAACACTTCAGAACACTTCAGTATCTTATGTTCAGATACTGACAAATATACCAGGAAATATTCCCGTTCAAATCACATGCTGATGATTATGGAGGAAGACCTCAGGCTTCCGTGAACGTCCCAGTCTACCGCAAGAAGATTTCTGAGCACAGTGTCTCTACGGCCCTCCTCCCCCTCCAGCCCCACACTGGGACATAGGAAGCGACCCTGGGGGCCTTGTTCTGTGTCTCTGCACCTCGGTCCTAACCTGTGGTGTGACCTGTCTCACAGGGGCTCTGGAAACCTGTGGTGACACAGCTCCAAGTGGCGGAACTGTGACATAAAACTCAGCCATGTTCTTTCCCCTTTGATGTTTTTCCTGATACATGTGGCCGTTTCACATAAGTTAGCAAATAAATGAACAATTAAATATTACACCCGTGTCCATGGGCTCTTCCCTGTCTGGCTCAGACAGGCTGATGGCCACGGGCAGTTTTGTGCACATCTCGTCGACTGACGACCGACCTATCAGAACAGCAGAATAGCAAACATTCCGCTTGCTTTTATAGACACCCTACTTAGCGCATGTCTATCTGCTAGATGACGTCCTTGCGTGAATCTGAACTACAACACTGGAACAGAGAGGATGCTATTCATTCACCATCTGTCTTTCATAGACGAACAAGACAAAGTTTAAAGAGGCTGAATGTCTTGTCTGAGGTCACACAGCTGGAAAATGACTTTGACAGGTTTGGAATTCAGATCCACTGGATTTGGAACCCTAGCGTTTTTTTTCTCCCTCTCCACAATGAGAAATCTTTCCAGGGGGTGAGTTTGTTTAACCTGGTACCAAGGAAAAGGTCTTTTAACTTGATTCTTTATAAGAATGAGAAAAAAATAGCTGAGTAGATTGAACAAGCACATTAGTAAAGGATGCTTGAACACGCAATGTTAATTATGTCGGAGTAATCGGCAAGGATATATACAGGTCTGGTAATAATACACTTTTCCTCCCTGGGGATTGGTACTTACCTTCATGCAGGTGAGACGGGGTTTCCTGATTACACTTCAGCCTTTTCCCTCCCATCCTATTCTCTCACCCTGATGCCATGTCTCCAACCCTAAGACTGGAATCTGTTTAGATCGTAAGCACCCTGAAGACAGAGGCTGTGTCTCATTCCGTTTGGGATTCCCAGAGCCCAGGAGGGTGCCAGCATAATGAGTGGTGTACCGTTTGGCTCTGGTTTTCCTAGAATCAGCCTGTATACGCTTTCTTCCAGAGGTCACGTACCCCTGCTTCCTGCAGCCCAGATCTTCAGCTACCCCTAGTTGGACAAACGGATCCCTAGAACTGTTGCTGTTTTCATTTGGGCCTGTGATGCTATCACGCAGAAAGCTCACGAAGGCATGATGTCTAAACCTCAGGAGCGCGTGCTGTCTGAGCCTTCTCTGCCGTTCGGCACGGCAGCAGCTGGAGGAGTGTGCCTGCGGACTGACACCCTGGGTGTTCCTAAGACACTCCCAGTTGTGCAGACGTCCCATTTTCCTTGCTAGTCTTATGTCTCTAGAGATATCCTGCTAGCAGCTATGCCGATCTTGCCCCACTGGTACCAGACTGTGGGTTTTTGTTCATGACATTGACATTCAAGCTCATGTTAATAACGCTGGAGATCCACACCAGCACTTACTCGTGACCCACTAACTCTTAGTTTGTGCCAAGTTCTAACAGCTCTGGTATGTCTGGGTTCTACCTTTCAGCTTACTGAATGCGTCACTTTATGAACGTATTGACAAGGATATTGACAACAGAAAGAGGTGATGATTCTCAGTGCACCAGGTTGCAAAGGAAGGAGCGGATAAACCGTTAAAAACAGAACGAGGGGCTTAAACATCTGGGAACCAGTTAGTGCAGTTGAGAAGTCAAGATAGCTGCTGAGACAGCCCTCTAATAACTCAGCAGCGTCGCTCAATAATTGATGTCCACGGTGATGACCTGGAATCCAAAAATCATTCACTATTGTTCAGTTGACTGACTGATGTGCAGTGTGTTTAACATGACAAAAAAGTATGCACTATGTCTTACAAATGTTTTAATCTAAAGCGCTAATAGTTTTCCAAGGGAAGTAAAATTACCTATAAAATTTTGGCTTTGCATAGTTGTATGTTACCAGGCAGTTGTGAGTAGTAAAAGTGTGTGTGTGTGCACGCGCGGGTGAGACAGAGACAGAGAGTTTGTGGGGTGCAGTTTATTGACATCATTATTTTGTATCTTAATGTTTGATTATTTTAATAGAAGCACATTCTTCAATCCCATTTAAGGATGTGTATGAACTCTTTATTCTATATGACACAGAAGGCTCTGAGGACGTGAGGCAGGAAGCCATGACAAGTTAGGGAGCAGTGAAGATTTCATATCACCATGGAGAGAAGACATCTCGGGCTCTAAAGACTGTGCTGCCCCTAAAACTCCATGCATCTTGGGAGTTCAGATTGTACCCCAGGACCCTGGGTCTTCAGAGCCCCTCTTTTGGTTGAAGGCTTCTGTTCTTCATCTTTATTTTGTTTTAAAATGCTGATTGCTTTCGAAATGGGATTGATGATAAAGGAGGGGCTAGACTGAGGGGTTCAAAGGATGTACAGTAATTGGGTCAATTCTTTCTTCTTGGAACATCTCAGGCATGTTCCAAACAAATAAGGTTCAAGTGCTTCTGAAACATGTCTGAGGAGTCTTCTTTAGCATGCTAAGTGAGTTAAAAAAAAAAAAAGTGAGATATTACAGGAGCAAGTGAGTGATTAAATTAAATGCGCCTGGAGAATAGAGCCCTCTCAGGAATCAGCAGAGTAATGAATGCACGCGGCTGTGTGGTCCTCATGCGTTTTCCAGCATTTCTGTGCTACCCAGAGTGCTTCCACTTACATTTCACCACCGCTGATGGCCTGTCAATTCGAATGAAAATAGCCCGTGCTAGAAGGGCAATGGGAATTATATACATTAGCTTTTTGTTCCTCTTTTCTGTCCACTGCTCAGTACTTTAAAGGAGCGGTTTATTATTAAACCATTATGTAAGTATGCAAAATATATTGCAAGGAAAAAAAACGTTTCAACTATACACAGTGTCTGTTGGTAAGAAATGCTGGTGTGTGATGACATCGGACAAGTGGTAACAGGTATTTTTAGTTGCTTACCCTTGCGGGGAGGAGGATAAAGCAAAAATAGCTAGAATATAGAGCATTTGGTTTTCTAGCTATTCTAATATTTAGCCTATTTGCAGTATATTTTAAAATATGTGACTAAATGAAATTGTTTAAAAAGTGAATTTTTTACTTAATGATTTCTATACTATTTTTTGGTGAATTTGTGTCCTTTTAAAAAGCTTACTCTAGATTGGTATTTGTTTTATGATTTTTTTTCTTATCCATGCCCTTTTGAATTGCTCTTCCTTGCATAAGAAATCATAAGCCAATTTTTTATGTGAACAACTGATGGATGAATAAAGTGTCGTCCTTGTAAAAAATTAAAGGGCTGTAGGAATTGTGTTCAGAACTTAAATATTTGAGACTTAAAATTATTGAAGTCAAGACTCCTGGTAACTTCTGATTGAAATAAACCAAAGGAAGTTTCAAATGAACCTGAGGACAACAAACAATAAAAGAAGGTGATTTGGGGAGCATTTTTAGTCTTTTCCCAAAGAGTCAAGATCACATTATCCCCCAAGTAGCCTTGTCTCGGATGGAGAGATATTCTGCAGGAGAGTCTAACAGTGGTTAGACAGTGGTGTCCTCAGTCATTCACGACCTGGGTGCCACACCTCACTCTGGGGTTTACTTCTTTGCCTTTATTTGGTTTATCATCAAATTATAATTGAACAGTAAGAATTATCTTCAGGTATTGACATTTTCAAGGGGAAAATTATCTTTATCCTTCTTAAAGGAGCACTGATGTTTGATCTCTTGATGCAGATGCTTCTGTACAGGTAGAGCTGTACAGACATCCCAGGACGCAGAGAGAGCACCCCCTCCCCGGTGGAAAGTGGGGATTGATGATTGTTGGGGTAGCGGTTAAGTAAACCTGATTCCTCCAAGGCGCTCATTACAGGAGGAATTGATCTTAGTCTTAGAATTGAGCATTAAGTGTTGGCTATTATTATGAGGAGGTTAAGACAGTCCTTCCTGGGAAGTTTCCACAAACTTTATATTTTATATATTTTATATATTATATTTTATTGCTTTCTAATCTAACGTTTGTGTGTTTAATTGAAACACTTCAACCTGAGGCGGAAGTTCATACTTAATATGTGGTAGAAATTTACTAGAGAAACTTACCACTCCTTGAATGTGTCGCATTCTAAGAGAAAAGTGGTCAGCAAGGAAAATCTGCTAAATTAGCTGCACGGCAATTATATGCCGATGCTGTTGCTCAAAAGATAAACATGAGGGCTGCCTGGGTGACTCAGTTGGTTAAGTGGCTGACTTCGGCTCAGGTCATGATCTCAGGGTTCGTGGGTTCAAGCCCCGCGTCAGGCTCTGTCCTGACAGCTCAGAGCCTGGAGTCTGCTTGGGATTCTGTGTCTCCTTCTCTGTCTTTCTCTTCTCCGCTCACACTCTGTTTCTCTCTCTCTCTCTCTCTCTCTCTCTCTCTCAGAAATAAAGAAACATTAAACAATTCTTTAAAAAAAGATAAACATGTGACCTAAAATCTTAATTCATGAGATTAGATTTTCTTAGTGTATATTTATGGTATAGCATACTTACTAAACACTCCTAATTTAGGGTAATTGAAAAATCAAAATAGCTTGAACCCTTAAGGTAACCGACTCGCTCCTATCATTAGCCTCTGCTTAACGTTCCTTCAGTTGGGGGAAAAAAATTCAATGTCTTTGTTTATGTGACTGGGTTGCTTTTGTTCTATTTTAATTGGGTAATCATTCTCTTCTATTTCAGGATCTAGATTTCTCATCACATCCACGGGAGCCTTGTATATTAAAGATGTACAGAATGAAGATGGATTGTATAACTACCGCTGTATCACGCGGCATAGATACACCGGGGAGACTAGGCAGAGTAACAGCGCTAGACTGTTCGTATCAGGTAAACACCACCAAGCCTGTGTTTACTGTTTCCCTTACTCCTTTGTTAGCAGTCCGAGCTAAGTCAACCAAACCTGTAGGATTCATGACTCAAAGAAAGGCTTCTTTTTTTTTTTTTTTCCAAAATAGTTTAGCAACCAAAGATTTGCTAATACGGTATGTGCTACAAATTTAGAGATTCTGAGTGAAGTCATTTCGGGCTTTATAAAATTCCACACTCCTGTGAGGCAGTATGACTTATGTTTTAAAGGTAATGCCTCCTTGCCCTGGGTGTTTGCATTCCGTCCAGCAGCACCATGAGGCTGCCTGCGACACAGACTCCGAGGGAGAAGAGCGGGGACACAGGGGACACCCCTCTTGTTTCCCATGTTATGTCTAACAATATTGGGGAAGTTGCTCACATCTCAAGTTAAAGGGATAGACACCTCCTCCTGCCTCCTTCCGGGATTATTGTCCAGTGAAGGAGACCCGAGCCAGTTGATTCCACTCTGTTGTAAATACGTCAGTTTTGTGCCATCCTTTATGGGATTTATACTTTGAGAAAATATCAGCCGTTTGCATCGTCTTCACAACTGGCTTGTCACTGGCCCATCTGTCACACAAGTTAGCAATCCGCTCACAGGGCGATGTGCCAGCTCTTCACGGAGAGATTTAGAATGTGAGATGTCCGTCTCGGTCCTAGAAATCTAGTGCAAAGTATCTGACATTTGCCCTTGCGGCTTGAGAAGGTAAAACTGCTCCCTGAAGTGACTCTCTTTCTAAAAAAAAATTTTTTAATGTTTATTTATTCTTGTGAGAGAGAGAGAGAGAGACAGAGCATGAGCAGGGGAGGGGCAGAGAGAGAAAGAGAGAGAGAGACAGAATCCAAAGCAGGCTCCAGGCTCTGAGCTGTCAGCACAGAGCCCAACGCAGGGCTCGAACTCACGACCCCTGAGATCATGACCTGCACCGAAGTCAGACGCTCAACCGACTGAACTGCCTAGGCCCCCCTGAAGTGACTCTCTTTAACTTATTTTTAGTGATTCTACCTCTTTGAGGAAGAAGTGATAGAAAGCTGTTGACCACTGGGGTGATTAAAAACATCTTGCCCAAACACCCACTTGCTGTGCTTCTGCTCTATCTTGGCTCCTCTAACACATTCGCATCCTTGCAACAGCCAGAGGCCACCCGTGCTCTCCGGGGCTGTGCAAACACAAGTCAGAATTCAGTCATTTCCCCTCTGCACATGAAAATACTTTTTCTTTACCTGTTCTTTTTCATGTCAATGAAACTTTAGTTTATCCCTTGTTTTATAGTTCTGTTTTTGCCTCTGTTAAGGGCAAGAACAATCAGTACACTAAAATTACACCCCATTAAAAAGAAAGAAAACTGGAAAAAAGCGACTGAGAGAGTGAATGGCGTCTGTGATGGTAGCCTATGGTGGCTTTAATGACAGCACAGTGTTCTACTTGCTCAGAATATCCTAGGAAAGGTCTTGTGTACGGTGAAGAGGAACATGGTAACAGTATTGGGATGAGAAAGGAGAAAGATTGGGGGGTGGATCTGGGCATAAGATTAAATTGAGTTTCACAAACTTCACACCCGAAAAACGAATAATCCAGTGAAGAAATGGGCAGAAGACATGAACAGATACTTCTCCAAAGAGGACATCCGGATGGCCAACAAA
>CM053573.1:5003684-5132291 GCA_028646485.1 Cryptoprocta ferox
CTATCAGTAGAACTCCCCTATGACCCAGCAATAGCACTGCTGGGGATTTACCCAAGGGATACAGGAGTGCTGATGCCTAGGGGCACTTATACCCCAATGTTCGTAGCGGCACTTTCAACAATAGCCAAATCATGGAAAGAGCCTAAGTGTCCATCAACTGATGAATGGATCAAGAAGATGTGGTTCATCTATACAATGGAATACTACACGGCAATGAGAAAGAATGAAATCTGGCCATTTGTAGCAACGTGGGTGGACCTTGAGGGTGTCACGCTAAGTGAAATAAGTCAGGCAGAGAAGGACAGATACCATATGTTTTCACTCATATGTGGAACAGGAGAAACCTAACAGAGGACCATGGGGAGGGGAAGGGAGAAAAATAGTTGGGGAGAAGGAGGGAGGCAAACCATGAGAGACCCTGGAATACTGAGAACAAACTAAGGTCTGATGGGGGAGAGGGAGAGGGGAAGGGAGGTGATGGGCATGGAGGAGAGCACTTGTTGGGATGAGCACTGGGTGTTGTATGGAAACCAACTTGACAATAAACTATAAAATAAAATAAAATAAGATTAAATTGCATTTTAGCAAAAGAAGTAGTACACGTGTCTCATCCAAAAAAAGTGAATTAAGTGATGAGAATCTGAGAGCCCATCTTTCTTGAAAGAGAAGGCTGAAATGAAAATCTGAAAAGTAAGAGAAAACCAGGAAGAGAGAGAGGGGGAGGGGGAGAGTCCTGAAAGGTGGAATATTTATCTCTACTCTAAATTATTAAGTACTTTTTTTCTAATTCGACTCTCGGGGCTCGGGAGACAGATTTACTTTTCTTAATTCCAAGTTTGTTACTGTTGTTTTGTTTCGTGTTATGGAATGTTCTGCTGATGTTTTAAACATTGACAGCAGGGCCCATGAGCACCTGGTCACTGTGGAAGTGAGGGGGGTCCATGAGGTCGCCCAGTGAGCATTTGTGATGGGAAGTGAGGAGCTTCAGGGCACAGTCTGTAGAGGAATGTCTCACACTAAGACACTGAGCATTTGGGGTTAGAGGTATGGCTGTGGGGTCAACTGAGTGAGTCCACTGTTCATAGGACATAACTGTTAGGACTTTTGTCACAGAAACATTAATAACATAGTTGAGGGAGGAAGTTGTTAATGCTAGAAAATGAGACCATGGACACCGAGTGAGGATGACTCTTCTAGAAATCTAAGCTCTGGGGGTGCCTGGGTGGCTCAGTCGGTTAAGCATCCGACTTTCAATTTTGGCTCAGGTCATAATCTCACAGTTGTGGGATCAAGCCCTGCCCCGGCGCTCTGTGCTGACAGTATGGAGCCTGCTTGGGATTCCCTCTCTGTCTCTGTCTCTGTCTCTGTCTCTCTCTCTCTGTCCTCCCTCTCAAAATATATAAATAAACTTTTAAAAAATGTTTATTTATTTATCTTGAGAGAGAGAGAATGTGAGCAGGGGAGGGTCAGAGAGCAATGGAGAGAGAGAGAGACTTACAAGGAGATTCCACAGTGTCAGCACAGAGCCCAACGCAGGACTCGAACCCACAAACCGTGAGATCATGATCTGAGCCAAAACTGAGAGTCAGACACTCTACCAACTGAGCCACCCAGGCACCCCCAAAAATAAGCATTTCTTTACAAAAGAAATATAAGCTCTAAAGGAAAAAGAAAAATTAATTTTACTTCAGATTTAAATGTATTTAAAAATGCACACATGGGGTTTGGGTCATGTGGGGCATGTTAGTTTAGTAGCGAGGTTTTTAATGATCTTAAACTCATCCTGAAACTAAAATGGACTGGATACGATGACAAAGGAAAAAGCATGTGGACGAGACCTTCAGCAGCACCCAGTGGAACTTGAACATGGGTGGGTGTGGACGCAGTGCTGGCAGCAGTAGGGCCACGGGAACACAGCAGTGTCACAGAAGTGGCGGGCAGCCAGGGGAGAGGACCCACTGGGACTTTACAGTCACAGATCTGCAAAACAGTCAGCAAATACTTCTCTCCAAAGCAGAGGGTCAGCCCTTGGGTGGGCCTGGGGGAAATGGGTGTAGGAGTGTCTCGGCACTCAGATAGACCTACCTGAGTTCTGAGTTGAAGATGAGAGTAGTCTTTCATGATCACATCGCTTAGTGGTGGCCCAGCTCCTTGAAGACCCCACACGTATTCAGCAGATAATCCTTTCAGAAGAACAGGGAGTCACCCTAATGGAAACTGCTGGGCTTAGCGGTAAAATGGGGTCAGAGTGACTCAGCATTACTAAGGGTGACAGAGAGAGATGGCTCAGGGGATGCCCTGGAGGAATTCCATCCTCTAAAATACTATAATGGGGCAGGGGGATTTATTATGTTTATGCTCCTTTTATTTGGAACCAAGATTTTCAGTGTAAGAGAAAATATAAAAATATAAAATTCTTGAAATGGCCACTAGAAACTATCTGTACACACTTGTTATGTGCTTAGGAGTGTGTTTCTCAGGTCTTTATATTGAAAAGACCTAGAAACAACGGACAGCCAGTAGCAAAAAGCACTCGTACTATCTAGATCCTAGTGTCCTTTAAATATCCCCCCAAAAAGAGACCATGGCTCCTTGAAAGAATGGTGGATTGTAGTGTCTGGGACAAGAAATGTATAAGATGAGCCTGAAACAGAAACGGGGTCTTGTCAAAATGATTCAGGGGACATCTTCTGAAGGTGTTCTCGTTGGCCCAAAGTGTGGTGAGTTGAATTTCAAAAATAATTGATTGCATTCGATTGGTAACCATTAAACATTTAAAAAACCTTTGAGTTAATTATGAACACACAAATGTACATATATATATACAGTAAAACCTTGGTTTGCAAGCATAATTTGTTCTGGAAACATGGTTGTAATCCAAAGCACTTGTGTCTCAAAGTGAATTTCCCCATAAGGAGTAATGGAAACTCAGATGATTTGTTCCACAACGAATCATCTTTATATATTCATATAAAATCTTTACATATTCATATAAAATATTTTTATATATTATATATTTATATATTCACATAACATCTTTATATATTCATATAAAAACGATTACAATACTGTAATATAATACAAAATAATAAAAAAAATAAAATAGGGGCGCTTGGGTGGCTCAGTCAGTTAAGCATCCGACTCTTGGTTTTGGGTCAGGTCATGATCTCGTGGTTTGTGTGTTTGAGCTTCTCATTGGGTTCTGTTTGACAGCATGGAGCCTGCTTGGGATTCTCTGTCTCCTTCTCCCTCTGCCCCTTCCCTGGCTCATTCTCTCTCTCTAGAATAAATAAGTAAACATTAAAAATATATTTTAGAAAAGGAAATACAAAATATAAAGAAAAATAAACAAATTAACCTATACTTACCTTTGAAAACCTTCATGGCTAGTGTGAGGGAGACAAGAGAAAGGAAGGTTATTGTGTAGGACAACTTTCACTATCACTAACGAAATCACTGCTTTCCACTAGCTCAATGGAATCTTTTTCTTTTCGTGCAACTTTAACAAGGAACCTATCCAATGACACTTGCTTTTGCCTGCTTTTGAGGATTTCGCAGAAATGTGACATTGCATTGTCATTAAACAGATTCATCGCTTGCACTCCTACAGCCTTATTTGGGTGGTGCTTTTCTACAAAATTTTGAACTGCTTGCCACATTTTACACATCTCTCTGATCTCATCTGAAGTGAGAGATTCCTCTGCCTTTTTCTCCTCCTCTGCAGATGAGATGCAGATGTAGACTTCTTATAAAATCTTGCAATTTTGGCCACTCGCATACCTCATTCATACTTCTTGATCACTTCCTTCTTAAACTCTACCACAATCATCTCCTTCTTCTTACCCCCTTTCTTTTCCATCTTTTTCTGCATGTGGGCCATTGTATATGCTCACAAGAATGTTGACTACAGTACAGTATTAATAAATTCATTATATATTGTATTTAATGTAATTGGCAATAAGGCAGCAGGGGAAAGGGTCTATATCTGCAGGCAGCCTGAGCTAGAATGAAGCAAGGATTCCTAAGCTCACTCTTGTATGGAAAATCAAAGGACTGTCCATATGTCCATAGGTGCTTTAAAGTGATTCACCCATGTCAGTTGTGGGCACCTTCCAACATTCTGAAAAATCACTGATTTCTGGCAAACACCATGGCCTAAGGTCAAACACCTGAGCAAGGGAGACATCACCCAAATCCTTCAGAGAGAGAGAGAAGAAGAAGAAGGAGGAGGAGAAGAAGAAAGAGAAGGAGAAGAGAAGAAGAAGGGAACCATTGGCTCATTTGTGATCATGTGACATTGGGCATTACATACTACTCATATTGCCAGACATCGCTCATGTATCAAATTAAAGTTTATTAGACATGTTTGCTTATCTTGCAGAACACTTGCAGAGCAAGTTACTCACAATCCAAGGTTTTACTGTGCTTCCATACGTAAGTTCATATATACTTAGATACATGCACACATATCCATTTAATAACAACAAAAGCAACAGTAAGAGTCTCATTGGTCTACATAGAGGAAATTAGGGCATCAACTCTTGATTTTGGTAAGTGGTAGTTTAAGGAGAACCACAATTCTCCTGTCTTACCTGTATTTCAAAATAACCAAATAATCCTAGTTCAGGAAGGATAGTTCTTATCTGCAAAATAATCACATTTACTGAAGTTGAAGGAAATATGACAATTCAAAAATCATTTCAACCCTTAATAAAATAGTCCAGACAAATGTTATTACCTGAACTTGCTGATGAATTTAGCATCACCGAGGCTGGGAAAGCTACACATTATATGGATGCAAAGAGAGAGAGGTTGAGCGGCACCTGGGTTGGCTCAGGTCATGATCTCACAGTGGGTTCGAGCCCCAGGTTGGGCTCTGTGCTGGCAGTGCAGAGCCTGCTTGGGATTCTCTGTCTCCCTCTCTCTCCTTCTCTCATGTGCGCTCTCTCTCTCTCTCTCTCAAAATAAATAAGCTTAAAAAAAAGAAAGAGGCTGAACTTGATCAATCATCTCATTAGAACTAAATTCCAGTTTATGAGAAAAATGGCCACAGAGGAACCCATTAGAAATTCAGAATGTGGGATTTCCTGCAAAACAGCTCACTGGCTTCTTCAGTAAGTCAAAGACATGAGAGAGAAAAGAAGGAGGACCTGCTTTGGATTAAAAGAGAATCAAGAGACATAGCTGTTAACCATAGAACAATCCAGATTTAATCAGGTCAATTGTAAAGAATAATAATAGTAATAATGATGTGTTTTTAGCCCCTCAGGAAAAATGAATTTGGAATAGATACTAGATGGTACCAAGAGGTTATTATTACCATTGTGTGTTACCGACATTGTGGTTTTATTAGAGAAGCATACTAGTGATATAGAATAAGGGGCGCCTGGGTGACTCAGTCGGTCGAACTTCTGACTTTGGCTCAGGTCACAATCTCACCATTCTCTAGTTTGAGCCCCGCAATGAGCTCTGTGCTGACAGCTCAGAGCCTGGAGCCTGCTTCCGATTCTGTGTCTCTCTCTGCCCCTCCCCCGCTCATGCTCCTCTCTCAAAAATAAGTAAACATTAAAAAAATTTAAGAAAAACTAACAATATAGGATTAGAGGACAGAGGTTCAATGATTTGACTCAATGTGTTAACACCAAAAGCAAAGACTATAGAGAAGTAAACAGATAGATGACAACATTTTGTTTGATGCCGCTTGTGTCTGGGTGGAATATATTGGATGCATTATGTTATTTTTTCTACTTTTGTGTGAGTTTGCATATTTTTGTGATAACAGATTTTTTAAAATGTAGATAAACAGTTTTAAGATGAGGGGATGAAAATTAAATACAATGCTGTTTGTTTGTACTAATTTTATACATGAGCAAATATCCCTCCAAGAGCCTGTCTCAAGCGTTGCTTAAATTGTATGCTTGAAATATAAAAGAAATGCCCTACTCCTTTTTTGTAGTTTTACTGAGATTTAATTTACCATCCATAAACTTCACCCACATTAAGTGTACAATTCAGTGATTTTAGTAAATATAGAAAGCTGTGCAATCATGGATGTCATCCAATTTTAGAACATTTCTACCATCCAGAAAAATCCCTGGGGCTTATTTGAAGTCAATTCTAATTCCCATCTCCAGCTCCAGGCAACCACTAATGTACTGCCTGTCTCTATAGATTTGTTTTTTCTGTATATTTCATATAAATTGTATCTTACAATAGTGGCTTTATATCAGGATTCTTTCATTTAGCATAATCTTTTAAGGTTCATCTGTGTTGTAAGATACATCCATAGGTCACTCTTTTTATGGCTGACTAATATTCCATTGTATGTATATACACATCTCATTTATCCCTTCACTAGATGGTCTTTTGGGTTGTTTCCGCTTATTGGCTATTATGAGTAATCCTGCCTGAGGGTTCCAGTTTCTTCTCTACTTCCTCATGAGCCCTTGTTTTTCTTTGTGTTGTTTTTATTAGAGCCATCCTAGTGGGTGTGAAGTAGTATAAACATTGTAGTTTTCTTTTTCAGTATAGTTTTAATTTGTATTACTCTAGTGGCTAATGATACTGAGCATCTTTCCATGTGCTTATTAGTCATTTGTATGTCATCTTTGGTGATACACCTATTCAAATCTTTTGCCCATTTTTTGATTGGGTTGTTTCTTCTTATCATAGACATGTCAGGGTTCTTTATATTTTTGGAGATAAGTCCTTTATCAGAAATATTATTTGCAAATATGGCCTCCCAATCAGTTGCTTCTTATTTTTTTCTTAATGGTATTGTGGAAAGTATAAAATATTTTAATTTTGATCAAGTTTAAAATATTGATTTTTGTTTGCCACTGATGTTTTTGGTGTTATAGCTAAGAACTCTGCCAGACCCAAGGCCATAAAGATTTTTTCCTACCTTCTCATCTGAAAGTTTTATACTTTTAGCTCATACATTTAGATCTATCATTCATCTTGAGTTAATTTTTGTAGGTGGTGTGAGGTAAGACTTCTAAATTCTTCTTTTTGAAATGGCTATCCAATTGTCCCATCCCTTCTTTAAAAAAAAAATCATTAGAATTATACAGCGCTATCTTAAGCATATTTGAGAAGTTTCTATCAATGATTAGTTTCAGAATTATAAAATTTAAGTGCGGTCATTGGGTATTGCTTTTTTGTGACTAGTGTTAGAAGTGGCACCTTTTGTTTCCTGGGTTGTGAGCTTGCCCTACAGAAAACCTTATAACCACGCCTACCAAAGGAGTGACACCTTGGTGTCACCTTCTCCAGCACCAATCCCACCTCCTACCCTCAGCAGAGCAACAGGTTTTCTAACTCTTTAGTCCATAAGAAAGTAACTTGCTCTCCAACACTCTCCAAAGTCTGTTTGTAACTTCCCTCAGGAGGGGATTGAAGCAATAAGGCCTCTGCGGGCAAGGGCTCTGCGCTATTATGGGGCTGTTATGCCTGTAATCCCTCTGGAGCCCTTGTCCAGACAATGTAGGAAGGGTGAGTGAGTATAATTATGGGCTACGGAATTTTTCAGTTACAAAATGGGCGAACCACGGAAAAGTCCTGGAAACTCGGCCAGTCATGTATCCTTCAGGAGATTATGAGGTTCCCTCATTATATCCCATGAGAACATTCACATTGTTCTTATAAAGCTCCAGGGAGGGGAGAAGAGCAGCGGGTTTGTCATGGGTTTCATCGCTAATGGCTGCAAGGGGAAACCCTGGGAGCATCAGCATCAGCTTAGCGGGCTTGCCATTTTCCCAGGGTCTACTGGTCATCCCTGGTGGCTGTGGAATCACAGCACTTTAAAGAGGCCATTCCACATGGTTCTTTCTTTGATACGATAGAGGATATCCAGTCGTTTGCTGTTGGGTTTACTGCAGGTGCATCAAAATAGCCACAGCGCTTTTCTAACTGGGGCGAAGATCGGAAGATTTCAGGAACCAGGGGCCCATATCTGTTCTGTATATCCTTGTGGAGACCTGTGTGAATGCCCGTGTATATGGTCCAGTGCAAGTTTAGAACAGGGAGAAAAAAAGAGAGGGCAAGGAGGCTTTTATTTTGGGCATCCAAAAGGGGATCTCTGTTTTTACATTCTTCATAATATTCCCTGAAAACATCAATTCCAGAAAGTAAGTTTGGACCTTGAGCCGGGTGGTTTCCACTGACCCACTTCTTGAGAGCGTTTGGTCCTTTTCCTCATTGAGTTCAAGAGTATAATACCAGCTAAGCATCACTTGGGAGAACAGGTGGATTAGACACTGTCATGTTTTAAAAACAGGGCCGTGTCGTTGGTGATAACCATTTCATCTTTGTCACACCTCGATCGTCTTCATTCCTTCATCTCTCCTCAGTGATCTTGAAGGGCGTCCATGAAGACCATCCCTAAATCCCTGCCCCACACTCCTGACAGCACATCCACTGCCACTCACTCCATTGTGTCATGCTCTTTTGTTTCTGCACTGCACCTACTCCAAGCCACTCATCTTTATGTGTTTGTGTGCTTGCGTGTTACCCACCCCCCCCCCATAGTCACATGCAGCTCCATGAGAGTGTCATCTTTTCCTGTCTCTTTGCCAGTGTGTCTCCAATTCCTGACTATATGCTGGCCCCGGACATGAGGTTCAAACAGCATTGTGACATGAGTAAATAAAACACTTTCAAATTCAATAACTATCTATAAAACTCTTTTTTGTGAAATAAATTTTACCAATGGCAAACAACTATTTCTGCTACTGTTGTTCTTTTGAAAGGACAAGTCTGACTTTCTCTGGTTATAGGACAATCCAATTCCTGGCCTGGGCCAGCAATTCCTGTAGAAGCATGCTGATGCTGGAGTTCTTCGTTATTCACTGGGAAATGAAAAGTAGAATCCTTTTTGCCTCAGCCTTTTGAAGATTTTGAGCAGGAGAAACGTGTATGAATAGGGCTTTTCTTTCTGTTCTTTAATAGAAACTTAAAGATTTATTGTCAATGGTTAGTATGATACATAGAATTTAACTTATACATGAGGTCCTCTGATTCTAAATGGCCACTTTGATTCATTCACTGCGTCTAAGAGTTTTTCTTTCTTCCTCAGACCCAGCGAACTCAGCCCCATCCATACTGGATGGGTTTGATCATCGCAAAGCCATGGCAGGGCAGCGTGTGGAGTTGCCTTGCAAAGCGCTTGGGCATCCTGAGCCAGATTATCGCTGGCTGAAGGACAACATGCCCCTGGAACTTTCTGGAAGGTTCCAGAAGACCGTGACGGGGCTGCTCATCGAGAACACTCGTCCTTCAGACTCAGGCAGCTATGTGTGCGAAGTTTCCAACAGATACGGAACTGCTAAGGTGATAGGCCGCCTGTACGTGAAACGTAAGTTGGAGAGTAGCTTGGAATGGTGATGTTGGCTGCCACTGATGGAGCTCATAATACATGATGACTTCCAGGCTCTCGCGGTAGCCTCCATGAATCCTCACAGCAGTCCTGCTGGGACCAGTATCACCCCATTTTGCAGATGAGGAAATGAACGCTCAGACAGGCTGCTCAAGATTACACAGCTGGAAAGTTTGGGATTTAGGACTATGATTCAGGTTTGTCTGAACCTCCAAGGTTTCCATTAGGCCACAGGATTTGTATCTGAGATATCGTTACCTAGCTGTTGAATTAACGATGTCCAACCTGTCTGAACACTGACAGAGGAAGAGGGGCGAGCTTGTGATATCCCCCCAAGATATGGTAGTCAGAGCACAGTGGGTGTCCTTGGCCAGCTTTCAGATGCTACTTTATGTTCCTGAATGGGGCTATTATCTGCAGAAATATGGAGCTCTAAGGTCTCAAAATATTGGACTTAGACTCATTATTACATATAGTTCAAATATGGTGCATATATTTCATCTCTAATTGATTTGTAGTGACTGCCTTGAGAAGGTTGCTGAAGGCAGACCCTGGAGGAAGGAGGGGGTGTGACCACAGTGGGGAGCACTCCAATCTAGTCAAACACCCTCCATTTTACTCACACAGAAACCAGATCAAGGTGAGTCACCAATGCCACATGGCCACAGTCGAGTGGCAGGGCTTTGGTAAAACTTGGTGGCTCTTAGATGCCAATGGAACATTCTTTTCATAGTATATGATATTATACATTACATAAGATAAAGTATTTTTTATTTGAGGAACTGACTGACCAAGCTAAATCATGAGCTGGCATTGAAAGGGGAAACATTCTCTTAACCTGGCTTTTTGCCACCCCCATGCCTGTTAATGGAACCGCCTGTTCCAGTGTCACTCTGGGTGTGGACTGTTCTAGCACAATGCCAGCCCAACAGAATATGTTACAGTAAACATCCCAGTGACTGCCTGGAACCCGGTGCCCAGGGTGGGTCCTGCAAATATCATGAAAACATGTTTAGGCTGGGCTTCAGGAGGAATGGAAGATAAGGTCTGCACAGCTCTATTTCTGAAGCTGAAGAAGCTTCTAGATGCAATGATGCAGTACTGGAAAGCAAGGAAGAAGTGTCCCCACAGGCTCAAAAGCTCCTGTGTGTTAAAACACTTTTCATGGCTCCCCATTTCCTGCTGAATAAGTTTATATTTTAGGATAGTATCAAAATCATTGCAAGTGTGCCTGTCTGGCCATAGTGCCCATACTTTTGCTTCAAAGAAAACCGACTGACTCCTGTTACATTTAACTTCTTTCTATTCCATGGACAAAGCCATCCCTATCCTGACCACAGGTCACACTCCTGCCTCCACATGAAAGAGGGTTTTCAAATACTTGAAGGTCTAAACTTCCTGTCTTTCTTTTTTTTTTTTAATTTTAATGGTTTTATTTGAGTATAGTTAATACACAAGCTTACATTAGTGTCAGGTGTACAACATAGTGATTCAACAGCTCCAAGCATTATGCTATTACCACCACAACTGTAGCTACCATCTGCCACCATACACTGTTATTACAATATCATTGACTATATTTCCTGTGCTGTGTCTTTTATTCCCATGACTTACGAATTCCATAATTGGTAAACTTCCTATCTTTCTAAGCCTAATGCAGTGCCCTCCCCAGTGACACCCCCATCCCAACCATCTCAGGCTCAGCTCTCAGTGTTTAATTTATTGCTTTCTCTATAAAGGCATTTATCAGAATCTACAGTTTAGAAGTTATTTGCAGGAAAGTCTTAATTCTCACTGTGCTTTGTTCTCACCCTTGGACTCTTTTGCCACATTTGGAGAAGTCCTCAAATGCCCCTCAAATGTTCCCCAGCTCCCTCTGACTTCATGACTTTTGTCTTTCTTCTGTAGACAGAAAGCATTCTCTTGGGTTCCAAATCCAAAACCCTCTCTTCTTCCATCTCTTCTCCTCTGGTGCTGCTCTCTCAATTCATACGGCTCCAGATTCCCCTGCTCTGGGAACAAACCTGGATCTGCAGGCTTAGCCTGTCTTCCTTTCTGGGTGTTGGATGAGCATGTCTCCCGATTTTAGATCAGAAGTTCCTCTGGCATTTCAACATAGCCGCATCCGCAAACCAAGCTCTTCACCATCTCTACCTTGTCAACGGCTCTTCTTATTTGAGATATTTCCTTCCAAGCCCCACCCCCCACCCCCGCCAAGCCCCTTAAATGCAGGCTTTAAATCTTGGCTCCTCCTTAAGCCTTTCCTTTCTGTGTCCAAGTCCTGCCAAATCCTATAGATTGTAGCTCATGGTGTTTCTCAGCCGCCCTCCCCACCCAGCTCCTGTCCTAGATTGAGACTTAACGGCACCTCAACTAGACATTTGCAGTGCCCCCTTACCAATTTCTCTGCTCCAGTTTTTCCAATGCAATATGATCAACTAAAAATGTGTTTGCCTATATACTCACTTGCTAAAAATTCTGGAATGCTTCCTTAAGTCCCCTCTGACTTAATTCCAAGGTCTTGAAGCCTTTTGCAACCTTGTTGCAGATTGCCTTTGGAATTTTTCTCCCGTAATTTTCCTACAGAGATGCTGTGTTGTATCCAAACTGAACAGACACGCTCCTTTTGTGGCAGTGGCTATGCTTCATGCCCTGATTCACAAAATGCTCTTTCTTTCCAGCTGGCCTCAGTTCTATTCATCCTTGATATCTAAGGAATTTCCTGATCTTTCTACCAATCCCCTTCCACATACTATATGTCTCTGATGGACCCTCTATCACTTCTTGGCTACTATATTCACTCTTGTATTTGTCTCATCCACCAAAAGACTAAACTTCATGGAACCAAAGACTTCATGATGTGGTGACAGGAGATGGCAGGAATAATTGGGGTAAAAAATGGCTTTTGCTAATTACTGGTTGAGTGGATTTGGTTCCGTTAATTACTCTTTCTGAACAACCACTTCTTCCTCTGTAAAATGGATATGATAAGGCAAGGCATGCAGGACTGCGGGAAGACTGACTTAAATAATGTACAAAAGAAGTGTAATAATTTTATGGCACACGCCAGTTGCACCATGAATGTAATTCACCTTTGTCTTACCTGTAGGTTTAATCCCACTTTTGGCTTCTAGGAGATGTTTAATAAATGAACGTGCTACATCAAATTGGGTTTGGTTTTGTTTCATTGGTCACAAATTCTAATATCCACCTGTTTTCTTACAGCTCTGTGTTATGGGCCCTGGTTGAACCACAGAGGGGCTGTGAGCAAGTACTTGAGTGTGTGTGACTGGTCCAGAGAAACCTATCAGTGCTACTGTGGGACAGGGCAAATAGGACTTAAATGTTCAAATACCTGTGTCCTTATTGGTAGCCAGAACTTGGCATTCCTTGTTGTCATTGGGTTAATCCTCAGCTTACTCAGTGAGAAAGCAATTGAACCAAAGTTGGTCTATTTGCCACACAGAGAAAAAAGACCAGAAAAAAACAGAGTAAAGAGGGTGCTCCCGAAAAAAGAGGAAAGAAGGTGCTCCCAAACAAAATGGCGCACGGTGGCGCACTATGGAATAATCCAGAACGTAAGAACTGTGTAGCATTGCTTACAGTGATGCATTTGCCTTGTCAGAAGCTCAGGATGTTGTTGAAACGATGCCTTCATGTGTGATGTTCT
The DNA here is from genome assembly GCA_028646485.1 of Cryptoprocta ferox. Classification (NCBI taxonomy): domain Eukaryota; kingdom Metazoa; phylum Chordata; class Mammalia; order Carnivora; family Eupleridae; genus Cryptoprocta; species Cryptoprocta ferox. The sequence goes on from CM053573.1 coordinate 5,016,731, forward strand.
TACCTTCTTTTTTTTTTTTTTTTTTTTTCTCTCACCAAAATTTCCAGAGCCACTGAAAGCCACCATCAGCCCCCGGAAAGTTAAAAGCAGTGTCGGTAGCCAGGTTTCCTTGTCCTGCAGCGTGACAGGCAGTGAGGACCAGGAACTCTCCTGGTACCGAAATGGCGAAATCCTCAACCCTGGAAAAAATGTGAGGATCACAGGGATCAACCACGAAAACCTTATAATGGATCACATGGTCAAAAGTGACGGGGGCGCGTACCAGTGCTTTGTGCGCAAGGATAAGCTGTCCGCTCAAGACTATGTGCAGGTGGTCCTTGAAGGTCAGTGGGCCTTGTTACAGGGTGCAGCTGCAAAAGAACCCAAACACAGAGCACTCAGAAGATAACGAAGCCATGCTGATAACTCCCAGGGTTAGGATTTCTGCCTGGCTAGCTAGTAACTCTGCCCTGATTTCGCAGGATACGTCGGGCTCCTAAAAGAGCAAGTGTTGGTGAAAAGTTATACATGGTAGAAGTAATAGAAGTAATTTCACGTCAAGTTAAATGACATAAATGTTGCCCACTCGTGTGTTTAGTGACTTGTCAAGATACAGGCCTCAGAAACCTGGCACATATATATAGTTTGGTTGACAGTGTGTTGTCCCAGATTGGAGTTTCTCAATGATGCTTTGGTGGAAGAGCCATTTTATACACAGTAGGGTGTTTAACAGTGTCTCTGGCTTCTGCCCCCTGGATGCTAGCAGCATACAAGTTGTGACAACCAAAAATACATCCAGACATTGCCAAATATCCTGGGGTTGGGGGGGAGATAATAGCCCCCAGCTGAGAAATACAATTTTACAGGCAAAGCGTAGGGCAGAATTTCCGTATAGTACTTGGTAGAAAAGAAAATGGCATCTGGTTTGTATGGTTGTCACTGATTGGGTCCAGATACTCACAAATTGAGGTGAACAGAACTTGTGAGGAATGACCTCAGGTTATTATACTAGGTTTCTGGTGTGTTGTTGTCTTTTTTTACTGTCCTGCTTACGTCTTCAAGCTTATCAGTCAGCCAGGGGAAAAAAACTATGAAGGTAACATTCAAGTGAGACATATGTTTGTCACTGGATAATTGAACTAGCCTTTATCTGTATGCGTGTGTGTCTTATTGGAAATTAGGTCTTTACATATAATTTAAAATTCATTTGATGTCAGTTGATTAAAATAATTACATGACTTTCATATAGTCTAAAGAGAAAAAAATGTTTATGTATGAAAATAAGTTTAAAATATGTCTTGACGCTATTAGGGGATATTTCTGTTATTGTTAACCTTAGCTTATTTTTAAGAAGAAGCAGGCTTCGCTATGAGATTTTTATTTTGATTCAAGCATTTTCTTGCAAACAGTTTTTTTTTTTAAAAGCAGAGGTGAAATTAGCAGAAAGCTTGGGACTCATATTAAATGCCTGACACTGTGTTACCCATAATAATTAAGTACAGAAAGCAATCTATTTGTACAGAGCCGGTTTGCTGCTGCTGATGCACTGGAGTCCTTACATAGCCACTATTTTTAGATTCTTTGTAGAAGAGGGAGAGAATACCTGTCTAGGCAGAGTTACCTTGGCAACTATCTTGGGTGACTAAGAAAACCTAAAGAGCATATTGATAATCCATAATGATGTCGAAAGATTTCAGGTTCTCAGAGAGTGACAGCAAGAAAGATTTCAAAGACACTCAGGTCTCACTGGGAAAATAATGTCTGCTTTCATCTCCAAAAAAGCCTGTCACTTGAATAAAAAAAAAGGGGGCAGAGGCACATACTGAACATTCTCACGGATTTATTTGTCGCATGTCAGTTTCCATTCAGGACAAGGAGCTTCACTTTATTTTTTCTCTTCTGAGAGATGACAGTGCTAATGTAGCAAAAGAGAGCAGAAGTGTAATTATAAATACGTATCTCGTATCGGCCTTAAAATGGTGTCGAACTAGTATTCTTGGATGTAACCTCCTGTTACGACCATTGAAATAGTTTGAGAACAATGTAAATTATAAAAACTCACAATACTATGAGCAGAGAATGGCCATTGATATGAATGCAGAATCTGAGAGTATTTTCTAGGAGGCCAAAGGGACTGGGATGGAAGTCTAAGGAAACTGAAATCTAATAATTATAGGTTCAAGACCAAACCAGAATAACTGGAAAATTGAATCATAAACAAGACTAAGAACAGGTCCTATTTCAGGAAACGATAGAATGGCTTGTATCAGATTAACCTGAAAGCAGATAAAAATTATGAACTTGGGGCAAAGCCAAACTGCATGTGGGCACTGGAGAAACATCCAGAAGCAGGCGGAAAGGATTTGACCCATGAAAGCAAAGAGAAAGGTTAGGTGATATGTGCTGATACCACTTTTCCCCTGAGGACAGTTCCCAGTCTTTGTGAGGTAAGGGGGAAAAACTTAAATACTAGAAGAAAAGCAGAAAACTATAGTTCTGTGGGATTGACGTATAGAAGGGCAGAAGTCTGTACTGTCAAATCTCCTGCAATTGAGGGAGGTAAGTTGAAATTCCAGTAAGGAGGGAACGCCTTAAATTCCGAACAGTGGGGAGTCCAAAATCTAAAAGTAAACTTCCTTGAAAAACTTATTTGACACCTGGACTGGAAAATGTGGAAGATAATCCAATAAAAATTAAAAATAAAAAGAACTAGACACACCAAAAAAAAAAATTGGATGCTGTTATCAGAGGTCAAAAGACAAAGTAGGCAGTAGAAATAGATCTTGAGAGAACCCAGATTAATGGTAGACAAAGACTTAAAAACTTCTATTTAAAATATGGTCACACCTTACGGTCGCCTGGGTGGTTCAGTCAGTTAAGCGGCCAACTCTTGATTTTAGCTCAGGTCATGATCTCACGGTTTGTGGGATTGAGCCCTGTATTCAGCTCTGTGCTAACAGCATGGAGCCTGCTTGGAATTCTCTCTCTCTTTCTGCCCCTCTCCTCTGCCTGTTCTCTCTCCTCTCTCTCTCTAAATAAACAAACAAATAAATATTTCAATACTTTAAAAGAAAATAAGGGCATAGTGAATAATATCTGGGAAAGACCAGAAGAGAATATGAAAACTATAAAAAGGAACCAGTAGAAATATAAAAATTCAATGTATTGGCTTTAGTGGAGATTGGAGAAGGAAGAAAGGATCAGTGAACTTGAAGATAAATTAAAATAAATTATCCTGTTTGAAGCACAGAGGCAAAGAAGTCTGCAAAGGAAGTGAGCGGAACCTCAGTGATGTGGGACAGTCATCAGATGGCCTGATCTCCATGTAATTAGAAGTCCAGAAAAACAGAAGATAGAGACTAGGGAAGAAAAGAATATTTGAAGAAATAATGGTGACAGTTTTCCCAATTTTGGTATTAAAAATAAAATTATAGAGCCAAAAAACAGTAAATCCCAAGAAGTATAAATACGAAGAAAATCACATGCAGACACATTATAAAATGCCATGTTGCTGAAAACCAAAGATGAATAAAAAATCTTGTAAATCTGAGGGAGGAGGAATCTTAAGTAAAGGGAGATACGAATGCAAATGATGGGTGACTTCTCATCAGATATTTTGGAGGACAAAATAAAATGGAGCAACATCTTTAAAATGTTGAAAAGGATAAAAACAAAATCCCTGTCGACCTAGGCTCCTATATCCAGTGAAGAATAGTCTTTAAAAATCAGAAAAAGTGGGGCGCCTGGGTGGCTCAGTCGGTTAAGCCTCCAGCCTTGGCTCAGGTCATGATCTCATGGTTCATGGGTTCAAGCCCCATGTCAGGCTCTGTGCTGACAGCTAGGTCAGAGCCTGGAGCCTGTCTTCAGTTTCTGTGTCTCCCTCTCTGTCTGACCCTCCCCTGCTCACGCTGTCTCTCTCTGTCTCTCAAAAATAAATAAAAAACATAAAAAAAATTTTTTAATCAGAAAAAGTAAAGACGTTTTCAGTAAACCAAAGCTGAAAGAATGTGACAGCAGAAGTTTTGACACATGAAGTCACTGAAGGTGAAAGGAAATGACCTAAAATGGAAATTCTCATCTATAGGAATAAAGCCCATTAGAAAAAGCAGGAAATATATTAGTAAACATTTAGAAAATTTTTTCTCTTTTAATGTCTTTAAATAATAATTGAAAAATTGTAAAATTATAACACTGTTTTATAGAGTGTAGACATAAATAGATGTAATAACACAAAGTACAGAATATAAATTAAATTATTTGTGCTAGGGTTTTTACATTTCATATGAAATAACATAGTTTTCACTTTCAGTACATGAGAACAAAATTATATAGATGCACACACATATATATTACACATATGAATATTTATATATGTATATATATCTCTACATAAATATGTGTATGTGTGTATATATATACACACAAATATGTATATGTTGATCTATCCATCTGTGTGTGTGTATATATATATGTATGTATATATATATATATATAAAACTCAGTTGAAATTTATCCTATAAACATATGATTGGCAAAACATTAAAACCAAAATTTATCTATGTATGTGTAAGGTATCATATTAATATAATATAGTCGAAAAACCAAATGATGACTTTAATATATTCAGAAAACACCATTTGACTGAATTCAACATCCATTCAGAATAAAAACTTCTCAGGAAACTAGGAATATAAAGAACTACTTTGACCTAATGGGATTTTTGAATTTATTCATTTTAATGATTTATTTATTCATGCTTAATTGTTGAACACTAAATATTTTTCATTTAACATTGTGACTGATAATAGTAAATGTTAGGAACATAGTTGAAATCTGTAAGTACTGGTTAGGTCTGTGACTAAAAAAAATATATTAGAGTAAAGATGTATGGTTTTGTACAAAGATGTGAAGAAATGTGATTTCTGCCTCAGTAACCAAAAGGCTGATAATATCGTTAGGTAAAATAAGATACACAAAACTCACAGTAGGTCTAGGAATCAATATGACCTATTTGAGATTTTTTTTCCTACAGTGATTGATTTAATAAGACAACTTTATGGGAATGCTTATATGCCCCTTGGATATTAAGATTTAAGTACATGATTATGTTTCAAGATATAAGGTGGATAATCATTCATCTATTCATCTATCTATCCCTCTTTGTTAATAATGAATGTACATCAATGTAATTCCTTTTTTATTAACACTCAGTAAACAATGTCTACCCCTATTAAAAAAACAAAAAACAAAAAAACAATGGGACTGAGGATGTTCACAACCACCTGTCCTATTGAACACTGTTCCAGAAGTCCTAGGTAGGCATGAATAACAAATAAAATACATAAAGTTTGGAATGGAAAAATCTCACCTGTCTTTAATCAGACCTTGTTGTTATATAGAAAATGCCAAGTAATCTATAAAACAATTCCTAGATGAGTTTAGAAACTCAAGATACAAAACATAACAATTTTTTGTGTGTTGTATGGTAGAAACCAACAACTGGAAAATAATATTTTAAAATTTCCATTTATATTAGGATAACACAAAAGACACTTAGGAATAAATTTAACAACAGATGTGAAAGATTTCAACATGTAAAACTATACAACCTTACATTGCTAATATAGAATTGTGATGACCTAAAAAACTGGAAAGTATACCATATTTAAAGACTGAAAAACTAAATATTCTTAAGGTAACAGTCCTCTGTAAGATGATCAATGTAATCCTAATAAAAATCCCAACAGCGTAGAAAAGTGAAAATCCTGGGACTCCTAAGTGGCTCAGTTGGTTAAGTGTCCAACTCTTGATATCAGGTCAAGTCATGATCTTGCAGTCGTTGAGTTCGAGCCCCATGTTGAGCTCCACACTGAGCATGAAACCTGCTTGGGATTCTCTCTCTCCCTCTCTGTCTGCATATCTCTTTCTCTCTCTCTCACTCTTGCTCTCTCTCAAAATAAATAAACATTAAAAAAAAGAAAAATGAAGTCCTAAAGTCTAAGTTGACTTAAATAACATGCATGGGAAAGTTAAAGGACTGAGAATTGTGCGATCTTTAAAAAAGAATAACGTTGAAGGACTCATACTAGCTACATTAAGTGAGACAGATACATAACTCAGTAGGACATACTGGATGGTCTAGAAATATGCCCACACATATATGATAAATTAATTTGCAAGAGAGTACACAATATCCCAAAGGTAAAGGAAAGTCTTTTTGACAAACAATACTGCTCAATAAATGTAATACAAAAAAAGAAAAAAAGACAAACAGTACTACTCAATGAATGTAATACAAAAAAAAATGAATATCAATTCCTATCTCACACCTTATACCTTACACAGATTTAATTTGCTCTAAAATATAGACTGGGATATAAAATCCAAAATTATAAAGTCTCAAAAGGAAACATAGAAGAATTCTTCATCATTTGAATGGTAGGCAAAGCTTTCTTAGGATAAAGAAAGCAATAAAAGTCACATACATCATTAAGAAAATAAAAGGCAACTACAAACTGGAAGAAAACATTTTACATATGCAAAAACACACATCTATAATACAACTACATATATGTCTGACACATATCATATGTAATTAATATATCTGACAAGTATATTTGATCGTTATAAGATATATGATAAATATTTGTTTTCAGCATACATAAAGACCTCCTACAGATCGATAAAAAATGTAGTCTAACATAACAATGGACAAAAGATTTGAGTAGATATTTCACAAAAGGAGATATACAAATAACCAATAAGCATAGAAATACAACATTAATTCCATGATATCCTTGCCAAAAATGCACAACCTGCATCTAATCATGATGAAATAGAAAAAACCAGCTTTGAACACCTGGCTATGGAGTGATTCTTCAAAAATGTCAAAGCAAAAAAATTCAGAAGAGACCAAAGAATGATCCAGATTGAAGGAGACTAAGGAAGCAGGACAGATAAATGGGATGTGTGGTACTGGTTGAGCTGGGAGAGATAGCTGGAAGGGACATTGTCAGTCAGCTGACAGACTTTCCATGTGGACTGCATGTTAGGTGACAGAACTGTTCCAAAGTTGCATTTCTTAATTTTGCTGACTATTCTGTGGTAGTAGTAGAATGTTTAAGGGATAGAGAGCACACATTCTATGATTATATGGATCTGAAGCTTAAGAGGAGGCAAACAAAGTTACATTGAAGGAAATCAGGACAGTGATTCCCTCTGGTGAGAGGGGATTCATTGAAAGGAACTCTAGGCATGTTGCAGGGTCCTGAAATGCTTTATGTTGCAGTCATTTGGGTGGTTATGCAGTGCATGTAGTTAACAAAACATTCTATTAGTACACGTAAGATCTGTACATTTCACTGTATGTAAACTATATCTACAAAAAAATAAGGTATAACTGAAGAAAATAGTTAAACAGATTAAAAAAAGACAAGTTTTCAGTGTATAGTGTAAAAATCAGTGCAAAGATATATACAACTCAGCACATCCAGAAACAAAAGTTGAATTGTAAAATTAAATAAAATAACATTCCTTGTCATCGACAGCCAATTATGTACAAAGAATAACAATCATGGTGACGTCCAACTTCTCTGTAAATAAAGGCAGAGCATGCCAAAGCAGAGTGTATGGTGTTCTAAGGGCAAAAACACAGGTTCTTTGATATTATGAAGGCTTTTTTTTTCATCTTTGATATTAAAGCAAGATGCTTGCTATTCAAGAACACTGAAATATGCCAGTTAGGATTGCATGTGGGGAAAAGCCATACTCCAAGAGACTTCTCCAGTCACCCAGGAGTTGGAATGAAATTGACATTCAGGAATTTGCAGAAGAAAGATGGTAGAGGGCTCCGCAAAGTGCTCCCATCAGGATAACCCTACATGGCTGGTCCCGCTGGCCACAGAAATAGGCTTCCAGGTTTCCAGGTTTCCAGGGAGGGGGAGGGGGATGGAAAGAGAAACTCTTTCTTCAGGAGTACTTGGAAGTGTTAACGGTTATCTTTCTGTGATGGAATTGTGAGCTAGCTTCAAGTGTGTTTCCTCCATTTGTTTGCTTTCCTATTTGTCAGTAGTGAATATATATAAATATATATACATATACATTCGTATATGTACATATATACATATATATGAATATGTGTGCACATATATGCATGCATTTATGATTATACCATACAGTATGAGGGAAATGGTCCATACATATGAAAGATAGACAATGGAGTAAGAAAACTATCTTTGTTGAAAATACTGGAAATTCCTATGGAAAACTCCCTAAGACCTAGATTCTACTTTGCCTGGGACAGGCCGAGGCTCTGCCTGTCCCCCTGGCATAATTACTTCCGGTATCTGTTTCATTCTCAAAACTGTCCTATGTTGGATGATAAATTGTACAGCCACCAACTTAAGACACTTAAGAGATATTTAATACACACTGGAAGACTCGAAGTTTATTTGGCTTTTACCCACTCTGAGAGGCTCCATGATATTTACATGGACTTCCCATTTATCATTAAAACTATAAAGGAGGATTTCTTATGAGAAAATAAATAAGGTGAGCCAATCAGTCTCTCAGTCTTTCCTTTATGCCGCTGAACAAGTCCCTGGGGAATAAGCCCTAATTACCTCAGAAGTAGAAAGCTAAAGTGACCATTTGGAGGGGTGGATTTCCTCTGTGTTTATAACTTCTAATGGGGATGTAACAGCTCTAGATTGTAGACTTCTTGGGAGCTGACGTTGTGTAATGTGAGCATCTGAGTTGCATGATTGTTCTTATGACAATCAGGAAATATCTAAGTAATTTATTAAAGTTTGCTAACACTGTTTGCCTATTCTGAAAATGAAATCTTGTTCTGCTTGGAATTTAGCTTTAGCAGTAAAACCAGACTTGTTGGTAGCATTCAATAACCACCACATCTACCTCCTAACTGTTACACAAATGTACTTGGAAGTCGTTTCATTATCTGTATATGCCACTTCCTTCCATCGTTTGTCTTCCTGCAGATGGAACTCCCAAAATTATTTCTGCCTTTAGTGAAAAAGTGGTGAGTCCAGCAGAACCAGTCTCCCTCATGTGCAATGTCAAGGGAACTCCGTTGCCCACCATCACGTGGACCCTGGATGACGACCCGATCCTCAAGGGTGGCAGTCACCGCATCAGCCAGATGATCACGTCGGAGGGAAACGTGGTCAGCTACCTGAACATCTCCAGCTCTCAGGTCCGGGATGGGGGAGTCTACCGCTGCACTGCCAACAATTCGGCGGGAGTCGTCCTGTACCAGGCTCGAATAAACGTAAGAGGTGCTTGTCAAATCAGCTCCTCAAAAAAAAAAACAAAAACAAAAACAAAAAAACAAAACAAAATAAACCCCCCCAAAACACATAACTCATTGTAGTGGAGAAGAAGGTTTCTGCATGCACCGAGCTGAGTCTTGGAATGCCAAAAACAGATTAACCATTGCTTCCCATTTCCTACTGTCTCCTTTCAACTCCAGAATAGCCCAGATTGAGTTAATGTGGGAAATGGTATTTTGGTTTCTTTAGTCAACCTGTTCTCTGTGTGACTCTTCGATTTGTCCACTTGATCTTTCCTTTCCCGGTTTATGCTCTGCATGCTCTTTCCTTCCTCCTCCTCTTCTGTTCTTCCACATTCATGGTAGAGCTCCACGTATCTGATATTTTAACCTACATTCATAGCGCACCATGACATTACCTCATCTCCATACACCTATGTTATAGAGAGAGTTTGAAAATTGAATTGCTCCCAGTGTTTTCACAAAAAAAAAAAAAAAAAAAAAACCTGCATGATTGTTCAGGGCAGACTAATTACTTTTTGTTGATGAAATTGCCTCTTATCTTATTCAAAACGTTTTCATAGAAGTCGTTGATACTTAAAGTATTTAACACTCATTCAGTCCATTTGAAAGTAACGAAACTAAAAGAAAAAAGAACTGCTTAGTAGAAGAATCCAAATGCAGAAAAAATTGTGTAATTGAAAAAGATATTTTTACGTGAAAATAACCTACATTGTTTTTCTCTTGCTCAAGGAAAAGTGTACCCATTTCCACACATGAGATGTACCCTTAAATTATTTTCAAGAGTTCCCTGTGTCTCTCTAGGGCCTGCGAGCATTCGGCCAATGAAAAATATCACAGCAATCGCAGGACGGGACACGTACATCCACTGCCGTGTGATTGGCTATCCGTATTACTCCATCAAATGGTACAAGAACTCTAATCTGCTTCCTTTCAACCACCGCCAAGTGGCATTTGAGAACAATGGCACTCTAAAACTCTCGGATGTGCAAAAGGAGGTGGATGAGGGAGAGTACACATGCAATGTGCTGGTTCAACCGCAGCTCTCCACCAGCCAGAGTGTCCACGTGACGGTCAAAGGTAAGGCCGCTCTCCCTGTCCCCACATGGCTTGCCATTACTCAGCTCTTTCACCAGAGGGACGATGAAGAGTGGGGGCATCTAAGAAGCTGCATATTTACAGTAGGACAGTTACAAAGACAGGAATAATCGAGTGCCTCAGACGATCTGATCTCTTTACTCCTTGATGCACCTACTCCTGCATCAAGACCTTGGTTGGTTGATGTAATTTTATTTTCATGTGACTTTTTGGTTTGGTTTTCCAGAGGACATGTGTTGTCAGTATTACCACAAAAAAAGAAAAAAAGAGAAAGAAATAGAGAGATCCTTGGCCTCGTTACCTAAACGACAGATCATTTGAAAACACATCTAGATCTTCCTCCACTTAGGATGGGGTTGTGTCCCAATAAACTCATTGTAAGTTGAAAATATAGTAAGCCAAAAATGTATCCAATATATCTCACCTACCAAACATCGTAGCTTAGCCTAGCCTATCTGAAACATGTTCAGAACACTCACACTCATCTTCAGTTGGGCAAAAATCATGCAACGCAAATCTGACTTTATAATAAAATGTTGGATACATCCTGTAATGTATTGAATACTGTATAGAAAGTGAAGAACAGAAGCATTATATGGATGAAAGATGGTTGTCAGTTTTGGTTATTTACCCCCGTGACTGCTGGCTGACTGGTAGTTGTCTAGCATCACATGAGACTATCTACTCCATAGCACCAGCTCTGGGGGGAAAAGCAAGGTTCAGAATTCAAAGTACAGTTTCTACTGAATGCATTTGTCTTCTACACCATCGTGAGGTGGAAAAATCCTAAGTTGAGCCATCCTAAGTTGGGAACCATCTGAATCTTTGTTTTCCTAAAAAATCTTAAAAGCAAGTTCTTTCAGAATCCTACCAGAAGAGTTTTTCTGTAACAGATAAGGACTTCAAACAGGCATCTCATCTTGAATAGATGATCAGGTCAAAACAACAACATAGAAATTCTATGATTAAATAGCTCCACAGAAAAATGTCTTGACTTTTAAATGATTCTTTACATTACGGAATCAATCATCAGGATGAACTTTGGGGGATGAACAAAGTTTTCCATGGTCTTCCTCAACCTTTTTCCCCTATTAACCTTGTTAGTTTACCTTTCTAGGATACCTATAAATACACACACACATGCACACACACACACACACACACGGATGTGCATGCACACATACAATCTATGTAATGTAGATTATGTGTTATATAAAATATGTGTTAGGTATGATTTCGCATAAATAACTTTGAGTCTTTTAAAAATAACCACATATCTTCAGACTTTTCTCAAATCATTAGAATTTCTTGGTAAACCATACTGTGATAGCTGCATAAAACTTTATTTTGTAGTTGTATTTATTTCTTCAACTGCCAGTCATGAAGCATCTGCTCGATGCTGGGCTCTACTCTAGGCATTGAGGAAAACAATGATGAAGGTAGACAAGTTTCTTCCCCTGTCGAGCTCTCCTTCCAATCAAGAGAGACAAACAGTACAAACAAAACAAGCCAATAAACCAGAAAATACTTTATAATACAATGCAGAGGATTAAAACATGTCAGTGTCTTTAAGATTAGCCGCATTGGAGAATTAGAAGCTAGATCAATGAATGTTTGGTACTCTGCTATCTTAAAATTCATTGGTCTATCTGAATGAATGTCTTTGAATGAATGTCTTACCCACACACTGTTTTGTAACATAAGTTGATCATTTGGAAATTATGGGTTTGTGGAGTTCTGTAGATCTTTGAAACATTGACACAATTTATAATAATGTCAAAATATCACCATGGCCTCATCAGAAAGGTATTTCAGTATTGGGAAGCTGCCAAGTTCATAGTGACAGATACAAGTCTTACAAAAGTCTACTTTTTTGCCTGAAAGTTTCAATTTCATTATTTGCGACATAGTCAGTTGTGATCATAGGAGTGACAGGCTTATTTTTTTTTCTAGGATAATGTCTGCTAATTACCCAAGCCTGAATAGCAATAGCTTTCAGGTAGCCATTCTTTGTGGAAGCAATGGAATTTCATGAAAAGAGTGGCTAGTTGAGCTGTAACTCTGACAAGTGCACAAGCACTTTGCTTCAAGACAACCTTCCTGATGAACAGGCAGTGAAGTGCTTTGTGCACTTTTCCCATTTTGTTACACTGAGCATAGAACTCTGAAAATGACATGAACTCAGGGGCTAAGATTTATTTAAATTATTATTTTTATGGCTCCATCAAGTGTCCTTAGAAACTAGTTTTGACAGAAATTGGGAGTGTGTGGTGGTAAACAACACAATGACAACTAATGCATTTTGGTGTCACTGCCATGATTTGTGCAAAGGCCCTAGTAGTCTTATCCGCCATTACTTTTGTGTATCTATGCAAACATCACCCCAATGAGAAAGGTAAATAATATCTTAGTGTAACAGTGAAAATATCTTTTTGCAACACCCCTAAAATGTTCTCAGGGATACCCAGAGGTCTTCAGATAATATTTGGAAAATATCTATTCTGGTGCTAAATATTTTCTTTTTAATTAGCTACCACCAGAATATAAAATTCTTTTTTTTAATTTGTTAATTTAAATTCAAGTTAGCTAACCTACAGTGTAGTATCAGTTTCAGGAGGGTTACCCAGTGTTCATCACTTACATATAACACCCACTGCATCAGCAATCAAAAAGAATGAAATCTTGCCATTTGCAATAATGTGGATGGAACTAGGGTGCCTTATGCTAAGTGAAATAGGTCAGGCAGACAAAGACAAATACCATATTATTTCACTCATGTGGAATTTAGGAAACACAACACATATTCATAGGGGAAGGGAAGGAAAAATAAGATAAAAACAGAGAAGGAAGCAAACCATAAGAGACTCTTAAATAAATATTTCATTTATTTCTAGTATTTAACCATTTTGAATGACATGTCAAATGCCCTTTTCTATGCATTGGCCTTTATCTACTTGTAAGATGATTTATTTCAGGAAAAATTGCCAGAAGTGTGGCCATTAGATAAATGGATACAAATATCTTAATGTCAGATTTTTAGGAGACATAAATTCAAACAAAGACCGTTTGAATTATTCACTTCTATTCTTAAAATTTTCTAGACCAGCAGAAATCAATGTATTAATCTTGATCCTTTTAATTTTGTGTGACAGAAATGGAGTCAAACTAGCTTATTCCCAAAAGGAGAATTCATTGGCTCTTAATAACCAAAGTATCTATCATTTTAGGAAATAAATCAGATAGTTTTGTTTTCAAGAATTTCTTTTCTTCTGAGGATACATTATGGAGAATACCCATTTTCAGGTCCTTGGCAAGGATTGTCAAATGAAAGAAGGAACATACTATTTTTGTGCAATATTTTACTATAGTTTCCTGACAAGAAATGGCTGTCAGTGGGTGCTGGAGTTGTAGGGATGTGGGATCTGAAGTGCTACAGAGAGGCTGGGGAAGGCTTCTCTGAGAAGCCGACATCTGATCAAGGACATGGAGGAGGGCAAGATAGCCAAGCATATATCTGGAGCAAAGAGCATTCTAGGCAAAGGGAACAAAAATAGTCAGGGGTGGGCCTGCCCCAGGAGGACTATTGGAGAGGCTATGTGGCAGGAACAAAGTGGACACAAGGTAGAGTAATAAAGGGGTGTGCTCAGAATTAGCAGGGTCCTTTCATGTAGGACCAGGGCTGGGGTCGAAGGGTTGGATTTTTAACTCTGAGTGAGATGGAGGGGTGAGCAGAGAAGTGAGATTAAACAGAGATGTCACCTGACCTGCCCAGGTTGTAAAGGGGTATGCCTGACTTCTGTGGCTGAGAAAAGGCTAAAGCCCAGAAGAGACGAGCAGGCCACCTGCTAAAATGCTCATCCACGTGAGAGGTCAGGGGGCTTGGGCCAGGGAGAGAACAGAGAGGGGGTGAGAAGACAGATTCTGGATATATTTTGAAGGTCTACTCCATGGCATTTCCTGATGCATCGGATGTAGGTGTAAGAGAATAAAATCTTGGCCTGAGCAATGGAAAAAAGAGTGCTGCCATCCGTTGAGTTGGCAGAAGATGCAGTGAAACAATTTAAGGGAAGAAATCCCTTTTGGATGTACTGAGATCAAAATATTAAGTGGATCCACTAAATAGGCAGCAGGCAGTTGGATATATAGGAGTGGAATTTAGGATGGTGGAATCTGAGCAGTAGATTTGGAGACATCGGTGAATAAATAATGTGTAACACGCAGGCCTACATGTGACCATCAGGAGACTGCGTACCTCACTGCAGATTTTCATTCATATAGACAGATTTATCAGTCCCTTAGTTAGACTCACAATAAAACCTATTCACCAAATATCTGAAGCTAAAGTCTGACAAAAATTCTACAAGAACTGTCTGAAATTTAAATCTTTAAATTTCCTAGATAAGGACGGATCCATATATCAACCATGATCCTATCGATTGCAAAGCACAGGAGCTCAAATCAGACCAGTTTAATAGCAATTACTACAGTATATGGGGGACGTAGGGACAGGTCAAGGTTGTATTAAACTAATCTTTGGGAAGGGCAGAGATAACATAGACTTTGGGGGAGGCCTGGCCTAGACCTTTAATTACCGTTTGAAACTTCTCTTTGTTTCTTTGGTGTTTCCGTCTACACATCGGCTTCATTCCCTCAGAACAGCCCCTCCATTCAGCCAGAAAACTGGCCGAGTGTCCCTGGACTCACATGCCCTTTCCCTGATGGTTCCATGTAGAAAACTGTAGGGAGGGCTTCTGGCTGGCTCTCCATAGGCCACCACCCATTCCTGGACTAGTCACCATGGCCAGAGCTATGGGGTGCCTGGCTAAGCTGCCTACTCCCCGCCACACCTCCACATCAGGGAGAAGGTTGCACTATCAAAAGGAGGACAATGAAAACAACAGACATTGCAAGCTGTCTTAAGATAGTGAATTAAAATATGAAGGGAGCTGATAATGACTTCTGAATGTGTATTCACTTTGCTTAGTAAAATGTGCTCAATAAACAAAGGCCCCCCAAACAGGTCTACGCAATAGCTAAGAAGTCTCCCTAAAGGAAGCCAACCCCTTTGATGTTGATAGAAATCATGAAGGAAGGGGCCAGATGGAAGATGTTAGGTGCGGCAACCACATCAGACAGACAAGGGAACGAAGAAATCAGAAAACCCTCTAGATGCAGGGTGACATTGACACCAAGCAGATCTTTATGAAACTTACAATAGACCAATGAACAAAGCAGGAGACATCACTGGCAGTCTCTAATGGTAGCCTTCTGGTTGACAGGTTACATCTCCCTGGAGCCCACCATATGAAACTATCACACACTAACAAACGTTTGATGGGAAAAACCTTAACAATGGGTTGACCAAGAAGCCTGGAATACTGAACTTGCTAAAAAAGGTGTTGAGTTGGTGTTCATTAGATATATATAATTTTTTGTGCAGATGTCTTGGCAGAGCAGAGAGCATATACTTTTGGTTAGTCATTGCTTCAAACCATGTTTTAAAAGGAGCATTTTGTAAACTGAATACAATTGTTGGCTATCAGTACTCTAGTGGATCCCCTTTACTTTTATTTAATTTCATATTTTCTGGTTTGACAGATGAAACTGTAGACACCAAAAGAGGACATTGCAGGCTGGATGGACAGGGATAAGCCTGCGTACGTCTGTGTGGGACTTTCCAGATGAAAAATAATACATTCTGGGGTCCTATGTGTCATCTGACATCTCCTTTTATTTATTTGTCACCTAATATCCACTTTTATTTATTTATTCATTGGTCATAGTCACCTGCATTGCACTGCAGCAAAAATATTTAGAGTAATTTAAGTAATTTAAGACACCACTTGCATTTCTTGCTTAAGACGACTTCTAACTTTCAATATATAGTAGTAATTACACACCATGAAAAATTTTAGCCTTCACTCAGATGTTATTAGAAAGGTTGTAACCAAAGTGACTTCTGAACATTTATATTTGAATTTTAAAATGTTTTGAAATGAAATATGTAAATGAAGTCACACTCCAGTGGTCGGGATTGCAGTCTATCAATGCTTTTAAAAAATTAATAACCTTTACTGATTTCAATTAAGATAAAGCTTATGATAAGAAAAGAGATAAGAAATCAACTGAATGATAGGAAAAGACAGATTTTTTTTGCTTTGTGAATTGGGATTGAAGGACAGTCTTTTCTTATTTTATTTATATAAATAACAGCTTGATTACTTTGCTTGTTAGATTGCACAGTGAATATTTTATTCAGATAATTTCAGAAGAGCAAGTATGATCCCTCACACGTTGGCTTCCTTGGAAAGTGGGGCCACTCGTGCTTCAATAATGCCACAAACTGGGGGGGTCACACCATTTCCATCTTGTTTCCAGGAGGTTCTTTTTTTGAAAACATTGAAAGCATTGTGTGTGTGTGTGGGTGTGTGTGCATGCCTGTGTGCATGTATTTCAACAACATTTGGAAACAATACTATTTTCCAGCCATGTCTCTTTTGCTAATAGTCTTGGCCCTTTGCTTATTTCGTTGCATTGCCTTAGGAACTTTGAAAAAAAAACAAACAACTTCAAAGATCGATTTAAACACCATGTTGATTATTGCTAATGCCTAAAACGTAAGCAGTTCTGAATTACATTAACCAACCAGAAGCACCATTGTGCTGCTTTTGAACACGTAGGGAGAAATGAAAGTCAAAATCCCTTTTTTCACTTCATTTCAATTTAACAAGCAGGGTTATATTTAACACATTTCAAAGCTTTTTCTTCCTCATTTTAGGTGCCACGTTGAACTTGAACAGTGCCTAATTGAGTGTTTTAATTGCTAGGGACCAGCACTGCCAGGAAAGTTAATTGGCTGCTACATAAATATGTCACCTTCTATTTATATTTATATAAAACTTTATAGTTTACAAACACTTTCATATGTGTAACCTTAATTAATGCTCACAGTGACTCTGTAATGTAGATAAAGCATGAGCGGAGAAGCGGAATTAAGAGCGCGCGGGAGGCTTGCTCAAGGCTGTCCAGTAATGTATTCAGGATTCAAATACACGTCTCTGGATTCCAGCACAGCCCCCGTAGTGTGTCTTAGAAAAGCAATCCACATTGCAGCGGGAAGCCAGGGTGGAAGGGAGGAGAAATCAAGGCAAGGAACCCAGGAAGAAAGCTACTTAAAAAGTTAAGAAAGAAGGTTATTTAAAAATTAGGAAGGGTGTGAGGTTATTGAGGGCTTCATTTACAAGAGAGAATGAGTTAATTGATGAGAAGTAAAAGGAGGAACGGATTTGGAAGGAGGGTGGGTGAGGATCCGAGGGGACTCCAGAAGTGACGGAGGGGCGGAGACAGGCAGCCTATGGTAGTCGTGGCTTGGGAAGGGCTTATGGAGGCCAAGGTTTGGTTGAAAGCCTCTGGACCACCATTCTGGATTCAGACCACAGGGACTTTGAAATAGGGTTTGGAAGGCTCAAATGAGTAGAGAGAGACAGTCAACACTAGGATCAAGAGTGTCTGGGAAGCATCAAGCTTTCAGAATGCTTTTTCATGAGTGTTTAAAAATCAGTGTTTGCCGGTAGTGAGATGAGATGATGATGCTCAAGACACAACAGGAGCAACCACGGACATTGGCTCCCTCGTAGTTCATTTCACCGTGATCTTGGTAGCACTTTCCCGTCCTGATGTAAGACACGCCTTTCTCATGCCCTGCTCCAAACTGAGGGAAGAATTAGGGGCCATTGGCAGTGTTTCCTACTTAATGGTAGACATCCTCTGCATTCGGCCCCCTGACAAGGCTCTACACCGGTTGGCTCATTCTGCCCCCAGTGCAGCTCTTTCTTGTATCCTGCACCTGCTCTGTGGGCCACGGCCATCTGGCAAGTGCTGCTGTGGACGCAGCTGGGGAGGTGGATGCTGAATTAAAAATGAGGCTCAGCTCCTGTCTCTGAGTGAGCACCCAGGAGTCTGCCTGCCAATGGCATCATTCTTCAGGGGCTGCTGACAGCTGATGCCATTTGGCCCCCCGGAGAGGCCCAGTTCTGTGTGCAGAAACATTGTTCCCGATTTTTGCTCGCAACACTAGCTCCTCAGGACCCACCTCTGTCGGGGATGAAGTTCTTCTCTCTTTATCAGTTTCCTTGCTGCTGGAGTCATTTTCAGTATTGTTTGGGGGGAAACGTGGCATTTCCAGGCTAGTTTTCTCTATCGGGTGCCTCATTAAAGTTGAGCAGCGTTGACTGTAGGGTCCTATTTGCTGGGTCTCACGTGGCCTTAAATTGTTGTCATTCACAAAGTTTTTATATTGATTTTCAGCAGCTGCTTAGGGAAGGTATAGTTTCTCTTATGAATAAAATGGGTGAAAATAGATCTAGTATAAGACAGTAAATGTGCAATCCTTTTGTGGGACTTTGTGATTTCAAATGGAAATTTACATTCCCTTGGTGAATTTAAAATCCCAGTGTGACAGAAGAAGGCTTAGGAGGTGGGAGACTTGGCACCACCACCACCCAAGGAAGAGTTTGATAGGTGCCGATGGCTACATATACTCCGCAGGCTGATGATTCACGCTCTCAAGCTCTCTCTCCTAGGAGAGAACGACTCTCCTCTGGGTAGGATGTCAGCATTGAGCTCTGAAGTCATCTTGAATGATGTCTTCAAAAGGGTTTGTCCTGGAGGTAGAAGACCTTGTAATTCCCCTTTGATTCTAGAAAATGAAGCTGGTACCTTTCTTTGAGGAAATTCTTCATTAGATTTTTTTTTCGAAGCATCTCATATTGTTTTTCTCTGAGTAGAGGAAAAGAAAAAAGATTATGTGTTGGATTTGTTATGAAGTCAAAGAATGCAGCTTTTTACTCAGTTAAAATTAAGATTGTGGGAGAAATAATGTTTTGCAGTACTTGGGCTCCACATGGGAACGCGGAGAAGGAGAGAATTATGTAGACATGAGAAAAAAAGAAAGGATGACAGGAAAATTATTGCACTTTCCCTGTCTGACCCATCATCAATCTCTTTGCAAATATACACACGTGTATGTGTACCTATATCCACACACAGGAAAAGACCCTCAGGTCATGTTTAAGCAATAATGTTCTGATAATTTAAGTCAGGAAAAAAAACACCTCTCAATTATTCAAAATCATGCAGTGGGATCTTTTATGTGGATTGGTACATAATACAAGTATATAACTTTGTGCATACGTGATACATGACATAAATAATGTTTGTGTATTTTATTTATACTTATATATAAATATAAAATAATGTATAAATATTTATATGCATTGGGGTGCCTGCGTGTCTCAGTTGGTTAAGCGTCCAACTCTCCATCTCAGCTCAAGTCTTGATCTCAGGGTCGTGAGTTCAAGCCCTAAATTGGGCTCTGTGCTGGGCATGAAGCCTAATTAAAATATATATGTGTATATACACATATATACACACATATATATATACACACACACTATATTCATATATAGATAGATATATAAGTATATATAAGAAATGCCTATATATGCATAAATAGATGATACAAAGGAAAAGCCTTAGGGATATAAATGAATGTGGAGTTCACCTAGATGAGACTACCATGTGACACTCACCTTGCCCTGGACCGTACCCACATTTTTCCAGTCTCTGTCTGCACACAGTCTGTGTAGTGCCCCACTCCAAGCTCTGAGCCCGTCCTGATTTTGCACAGCCCATGATCACCACAGTTCTTCCTCCTGTCGGATGCAAATCTGCCTCCTCTAGCTGTTCCCTTTCTCTCTGTTCCCATTATTCCCTCCAGGGCGGCACTGAACAACTGTCCCCCTCCCCTCCATAAGCTACCTTCCGAGTACAGCAGTGAGCCATTGCCTTCCCAGATAACCATTTCTAACATCCCTGTAAGGGCAGACTCATGTGTCTGTCTCCTCTCAGGGAAACCCAGCCCTCCAGGCATTTTCCAATGCCTGAAAGAGGGAAATGAGAATGTCACGGTCATCCTGAAAACATGACTTCTTTGTTGTAACCTATAGCCTATGGTAAAGTAGTTCCTTTGGACGCATGAACAAACCCCCCTAGAGGTGCTACAGACTGGTCCGTTGAGAACTTTGTTTGGTTTCATCAAGATTTGCTTTGTACCACATCATTACAATCAGCAGTCCATACAAGTTCCATATTTTATTTTACTTGCATTTATATATATTTTTTTAACCATCCACCAATTCTGTTATCATTCCTTCCTATCTTATTGGTACTTATTTATGTGTGTACTTAATGCACTTATTTTAAGTCTACTTTTTAATGCCATTATTAAGATAGACATATAAATGGGGGCGCCTGGGTGGCTCAGTTGGGTAAACATCTGACTTCAGCTCAGGTCATGATCTCTCACAGTTTGTGAGTTCAAGCCCCGTGTTGGGCTCTGTGCTGATAACATGGAGCCTGGAGCTGCTTAGGATTCTGGGTCTCCCTCTCTCTCTGCCCCTCCCCCGCTCACACACACACACACACACACACACACACACACACTCTCTCTCTCTCTCTCTCTCTCTCTCTCTCTCTGTCTCTCAAAAATAAATACACATTAAAAATGTTTTAAATGAAAACTTAAAACAAAGATAGAGATATAAATGTATATTAAAGCATGCAAAGTAAACCCTGAGGCTGTCCCCAGCCCTTTGACTCTGTGCCTAGTGCTATGATGAATACTCTAGTAGATGTACCCCTGTGTGATATTAACTTGGTGTCACCAATGACTGCAGAGCGCCCTCCAAAATACACTATGCTGCTACCAGCCACACACAAAAGTCCACATTTCCCCATATCTCTGACAATGCTTGCTTTATCTGCCTTTCTAAGTGTTGCAAATCTAATGCATGTGGATTTTATTGTAATTTGTTTTTATTCCATTACTACTGAGGTTGAGTGTCAAACTGTTCATATTCTTATTAGATATCTGGGTATCCCATCTATGCATTTCCTTTGCCCACTTTGCCATCATTCTCCCTGCAATTTTTTCTTGCTTTGCTGTAGTTCCTTCATGTAAATTTGAATCTCTTACTACATAGAAATGGTTGTGAGTACCTTTTTCAAGGCTGGCTCTTACTTGTCTTCCATGGGATCTTGATTAAGGTCATGATCTCACAGTTTGTGGGTTCAAACCCCACGTTGGGCTCTGCTTTGACAGCTCAGAGCCTGGAGCCTGCTTCGGATTCTATGTCTCCCTCTCTCTCTGCCCCTGTCCTGCTCATGCTCTGTCTTTGTCTCTCTCTCAAAAATAAATAAAACGTTAAAAAAAAAGAAGTCTCTGAGCTCATGGAAGATCTATTCCTACACTATTTTCTGTATTCACTCTGTATTTCCACAGTCCACATTTAGATCTTCAGTCCATGTTGAGGATTATAGATACAATAGAAATGGGTGTCAGTTTCTTCTTTCTCTATCTATTGAGACAATTGTCCTAATACCATTAATTAAATGACCTGTACTTTCCACTCTTCTCCATTTACTGAGATACTATGCAAGTGTCATCAGAGATAATTTTAGTTTTGTGACGTATGCTAAAGCTTTCTTTGTGGATGTTTATCCATTAAAAAAGTGTTTCTTCTTACATTTGTTGGGCATAAATCTGTATGTGTTCAATTACATTTAATAATTGTGTTATATGTCATCTCTAGCTTTGTTTTTTTTATTCCCTTCACTGATCAGTTATCAAACTGGGTGTTAATATTACTAACTATAATTGTTGACTTACCTATTTTTTGTCATAATCTCTGGGGATTTTTTTTTGTCTTGAATTATCTAGTATATGATTCGAAAGTTCCTCTTCTTACCTTCTTTGTTTCACATTTTCCTAGTAGATCTTTTCTAACTAACTAATTTCTTTAACTCCTGTTTTTCTGTAGCCTTTTGTTTTATGATGTTTAGATCAATTTTTTAATGTTAATTGATTTTTTGAGACAGAGACAGAGACAGAGCAGGAGCAGGAGAGGGGCAGAGAGAGAGGGAGACACAGAATCTGAAGCAGACTCCAGGCTCTGAGCTAACAGCTCAGACGTGGGGCTTGAACCCATGGTTCAGGAGATCATGACCTGAGCCGAAGTGGAACTCTTAACCGACTGAGCCACTCAGGCGCCCCTGGACCTAATTTTTCATCATGTATGTGTCTGACTTTTGGCACATGTTTATCACCTATATGTTTAATTAATCTTATATCAAATGTTATTTTAGATTTTAATTATATTGTTAGCCACATATTTTCCATTCAGTCTCTATTTCCTGTTCTCTGCTTTTACTTAGAACTAAATAGACCCACTCCAGTACTGATAATTAGATTTATCATGTGATCTGTTTAGGCTAAATAGTCATAAATATGCTGCAATCATATCTCCATGCACATGAAGTTCTTGGTCCTAACTATTCACTTCAGTCACAGAATTTTTAATTTATTCAAGAAAGAATCATTGCTTGTGTTGTATATTAATCTGGGCATGGGGACAACATACCTTGGTACTGCAGACCTGACTTTTTCAAGTTGTCTATAAGTGAAAACAAAACCTGGAGGATTTCACTCTACCTTTCACTCAAAGATGCAGAACATGTCACTGCTGATGCCCATCTAGTCTGAACCCTCCCCATGAAGAAATGGATGCAGAGAGTTGCGGAGAGTGATATATGGACACACAGCTGGCCTGACTATGTGGAGAACTGTCTGTGTAATCAGTTCTGTAAATTGATGCTGATGTGAATATTGTGTGGATGGACTATTGAGGAACAAACATGCTCTATGTCTATTTTCAGGCATTTAACCATATTGCTCCTTCATTATATCACTAATTTCAGTGCCCTGAAATTTATCAAAGTAACTTAATGGCCTTACAGCTTCATTGCAATGGCGTAACTACCTTTTTATACCCTTGTTTCACCGTGACTTATTTGGACATGTTGCTCAAGAAATGCAGCAACTTGAAGTCAGTAATAATTAATAACCCAGCTTTTAAAGAAGGATGACCTTTTCTAAGTCAGGGTCATGGAAAATACTCCTCAAGTAAATAGCCCGGGACTGACAATCCTTATAAAACAGCTACTTGGAAAAAAGGAAAAGGGGCTACATTTCAAAATGAATGCCAGTGCTTTTATGAATCTTGCCAGTTCTTGTCATGTAGCCTCACTGTCATCACCTCGGTTTAAAGTCACATGGCTTTGCCTCCATTGATAGTTTATATAAACAAAAGCAAAGTAATTGCAACCCATTTGGATAAGTCTTTTCTCCACCTAGATTAGTAAAACCTGAGCGAGATTCCATTTTCTTTTTCTTTTTCAAGTTTATTTATTTTTGAGAGAGAGTGCGCGCACAAGTAGGGGAGGGGCAGAGGAGACACGGAATCCCAAGCAGGCTCCACACCATCAGGGCAAAGCCGGATGTGGGGCTTGAACTCATGAACTGGGAGATCATGACCTAAGACAAGATCAAGAGTTGGACGCTTAACCGACTGCGCCACGCAGGCGCCCCTAGTTTTCATTCTCTTGAAGCCATGATGATTCAAATAGCCTTTCTTTAAATATTGGAGACGCAATCTACTCAGTTTTATTACCAAGTCTTCCGTGTGAATGTGTTGCTGCCCTTGACCGGGAGAAAAGCAACCCAGCATCCTCCTCAGTCCAAGGTGACTCTCATTGTTACATACAAAACTTCTCATGAATTCTCCAGTTGTTCATCATTTTTAAATATTAAAGAAACTATTTATTTCAGCATGATATGGTTATGGCTATGAAACACCTTCCAGGAAGAAACATCTCGCACAACTAGGAACTGGAATCTCTTCCGGAAACTACCCAGCTCCATCCAGCCACTGGGTTGACAAATAGCGTAGGTAACCCATTCTTCTGGAAAAGTGCTTTTGAAGGAGACGCTGCCATCCTTCTCAGAGTTAGCTGTAGTGTTTTTACATCCCCAAATTCCAAGCAGTTTGTCTTTCCTATATGTCTAATTTGTATCTTTCTAGCTGATGGGAACAAAAGTTCCTGTTTCTCTTCATTATGATTCTACATTATGTCTTAAGGATTTTTCTTCCTGAAATTCTTTACATGTATTTTCTCTCATGGGCTTAATTGGTAATGTTAAACAATTTTTGAAAAAAAAAAGTTATTTTTCTTACCTATCTACTTATGTCATATTTATGGCTCTATGGTTATCACAATCTGGCAGTCCAAAATACCTTGTTTAAAAATCATGTAGAAGACTTAGTTACTCTTATCTCTGAGCTATTCCAAAGTTGCACTATTTTTAGGTCAACTGAGGTGTTCTGTTGGCTGGTACTCAGCTTAGAAACCTTATGCTTTAGGCCTCGCCTGCTAGGAACCATTTACCTAATGTATGTAGTATGTGTATGTGCTTGGGAACTCCTACATATGTGTGTTTTCATTTGTATTTGCCATGCTTTCTTGTATTTCTGAGTTGAGGTTTTTGCGAGTTCTTGAGTCTGATTCCAGTATTAGCACTGAATTCTTACTCATTTTAGTTCTATTTGACGTATATTAGTGAGCTTATGAATATCCATAACCCCTTATGAAAGACCAAATTTCAGTTCTGAACACTGGCTGAACTTGGGATACCGAAATGAATATAAACCAACCAACCAGCAAATGAACCCAGACTATTTTGTTAGGTAATGAGTAGCAATCTTAAAATTACACTTCCAAACTATTTTTTTCTTGCGCTTCCATCAGTGACAGAATGTTTCTATTCTGCTGGAGAATAGAAAGATACTGTCAATCAAATACAGAGTGGTCTCATTAAAAGAGAACCCAGAACACATGGTAATTATCCTCTGGTCTCAATCTGAAATGAATAAAAACAACATGGATGGATGGGTGGATGGAGGGAGGGAGGGATGGATGGATGGATGGATGGATGGAGTATACACTGGCAATGTTACAAACAGATTTGGTTTTGTTACTAATAGTAGATCAATTTTCACTTTAGGTGAGTCAGCCTGTTGCAGGTTCAGTTCTCCAGGAAGCAGTCTCTAAGAGAGAGAGAGAGTTTGGTGTGTGTGGTATTTATTGAGGTATGCCCCAATGATCAGCACTATTGAAGGAGGGAGAGGAACAGGGAAGAGATGAGCTGTGGTGCAGGCTGATGACAGCCTAACTATCCCTGCAGGGAGCTCTGCAGAAAGAAGGATTTTCAGAGCCATCATAAGTTGGGCAGAATCGCCCTCTTCAGTCAGTCATTGGACGTAGGCCACCCCAGAAGGAGCCTGTCCTTGGTGAGGTGGATCTCTGCAGCTGGAACGGTCTTCAAAGTGGCTGATACCTGAAGGGTGCTACCTGACCTCACTCCCAGCACCCAGGCCACACATTCTTTCTTGAAAAGGAATCTGGGACACGTGTCACCATATGCATCAACTCCTACCAATTAAATAGATGCCAAACAGCTATAGATGTGCATCTTAAACCCTTTTCCTAAAAATAGTTTTTCCTTAAATTGCTCCCACTTTCTATAATGACATTAGTCCAGTATTTCAAATAAGAAATGAAAAGGATCATAGTGTATGATGATAGCATAATCGAACTAGACCTTTGTCATCAAAATAATCTGTCAGCCAGAGAACCTCTTTAGTACTTTGATTCCGTAGCAGTATTCTAGCACAGAGAGTCATGACACCAAGGCCTTTTTTTTTTTTTTCCAGGAAGCAACTTTATTCATGCCAGCATGGCTCAGTTGGGTTCATACCCAAAGAACTGAGCCTCAAACGCCACGTGGCATAATTTCTTACACAATTTTTATTTCTTTGTCTCCCATTTATGGTAACACACAAACATGCAGTCTGATTAAGTAGTGTCATGTTACAAGGTCGTGAGGGATGTTGTCACACGTATGTGTATAGTCAGGTGGCCTTGAGGGTATTTTTTTCTTTCCTTAGGGAGGGGACCCTACCACAATTCCTGTGATTTATTTAATTTATTCAGGGAATATCTGTGCATTTACTGTTAATGAGCTTCAGTCAGTAGAAGGACCTGTGGACAAATAACTAATAGACAGCAGCAGGTACCAGATGTCTTGAAAAGGAAGCAGCACGGTGTGAGAAATATTTCAGCTCACTGTGGAAGAGCAGTGGTTAGACAAATAAGAAAACACTGATCTCAACACAACACCATCAAAGAAATGTGTATGCACGAGGTCTTTTGGAGACAGAGAAGATGGACGTCTACCCAGTTCTGGTGGTAAGGGGGGGATGGGAAGTCCGGAGTCAAGAAAAAGTTTCCAAGAGAAACTGATTTGAATCTCAAAGGGGATCTGGAGCCTGAAAAATGTCTCCAAAGCAGCTAACAACTGAGTTGAGTGTTCACTCCATAGGATGGTAGGGGTGGGAATGGAGTCCTGGTGGGGCATGGGGCAGAAATAGGGTCAGAGGATCGCTCCCTACGTTCAGAGTCAATAAGCCTGAAACAAAGAATCCCCAGTGTAGACAAGAAGTGTGAGTCAGCACGGAGACAAGCATCAGATGTTGTAGTGTTTGCTACCTTCTGCTGGATCCTAAAAGTGGTGAAGCAATTAAGGCAGAGGGACATGCTCCCAACTATGTTTTAGGACATGAATATGGTTGAGGTCTATAAGTTCAGTTGCAATGCAGAAAGATTAAAAAGTTAGGGAGACCCATTAGAGCCCAATCGAGAAAGTTTTAATAAAAGATGATGGTTGTGTGTTTGGAAGAAAAGGAGCCAGACCAAGAGATATTGAGAAGTGAAGTAGAAGAGGCCCAGCAGCCACTGATAGTGGCTGGAGATAAAGAGAAATGCACAATGAGAAAGGCTTTTATTATCCTAGCTTCTCGCAGTGGGGAGGTTTTGTGAGCACTAACAGGAATAGAGCATTGAATATGAAGCTTAGATTAAGGGAACCCTGATGCTTTTGGTTTCAGATTTGGGATGCTTCTGGGACATCAAGATAAAAATACTAGCAGACATCTAAACAAGCAGGTATGAAGCTTGTGAAGGAGTTTTGGGTTGAAAAATGTAGAAAGAAGTCAATCAGAGAAAGACAAATATATGATTTCACTCATATGTGGAATTTAAGAAACAAAACAGATGAACGTATGAGTAGAGGGGAAAAAGAGAAGAGGGGGAAACAAACCCCAGGAGACTCTTAATGACAGAGAACAAACTGAGGGTTCATGGAGGGAGGTGAGTGAGGGGATGGGCCAGATGGGTGATGGCCATTAAGGAGGCACTTGTTGGGATGAGCACTGGGTGTTGTGTGTAAATGATGAATCACTGAATTCTCCTCCTGAAACCAATATTGTACTGTATGTTAACTAAAATATAAATAATAATAAATAAAATACTATATAATAAAGAGTTGGGGAGAAAAAGAATATGTAGATTGCGGAATCAGCTGCATGGAGCTGATATGTGGAGGGGAGGATAGATGAGAGAATCAGGGAAACAGGAAGGAAGCAAGGCCAGGACAGGAGGCCAAGGAATGAGATTTCCACCAGTGTAGGGTCAGTAGGGGGCACACGGTCTCCAGTGAATTGGAAGCCTCTGATTTCTTTGGCATCTACTGGCCCCAACAATGCCCTTGCTACTCCCACAACCTGCCTTCCTGAATCTCAGCCTCATGCCCATCCTTCTCTGGCAGCCTTGGGCCCAGTACTGACAGCCTAGCTTATGGTGAGTCCAGAGCAGCTCTGGCTCAGGAGGTCATGCTCACATAGCAGTGCTCCATTGGCCCAGATGGCCGTACCCGAATAAGCAAGGCTAGGTCTGGACTTTATCTCCCCAACTCACCCTACCAGTAGGAGGAGAGATGGCTCAGTGTAACCTCGAGTTAGAAGTTCTGGGCCCATACGCAAATCAGACTATGAAACAAAACTTCACTTTTGTCTTTATCTTCTCATTATTATGATATACGGGATCTATTTCCCTTTCTACTCCCTAACTATAGGATTGTCTAACATTCAGAGTGTAAATACATGTTCATCATCACTTGTAGAAGATATTTTCAAAAACTATCATGCAATTAAGATGTACATGGCACTCTTTATTTCACTAGATGTGGGAAGTAGGGATGAACGTGATACATCTTCTGCCTCCTGGGTCATTCTACTCAAGGAAATAGGCATGTGCATAGACTGCTATGCTCACGCACCATACTGTGACCCTTTCCACTATAGAATCTTAACGGCAAGCTCTTGGAGTGGGTAGAGGAAGAGTTTAATCAATGTTCTGTGAACAGAGTGGAAAACTACATGACATAGGGCTAGTAATCTACGGTTTTGGAATCTAAAGCATGTTGTAAAGTAGCAGATTTGGACAAATAACCGGTCCTATGGGTGGAGAGACAGTTGAGTGACATGCTCAACTCACAATCACACATGCTCATCAGCCTTGTAGTTTTAGAGTCATGGCTTGCATTTCAGTACGGGCTGTAAGCCTATGCTGGTCCTAGGCATCTCCAGTGGGTACATGGGCACCTAAAGTGCATGTGTAAATGTGTAATTGTGACTGAACTCTCAGAGGCCACCCCTGGGCCTTGCATTCCCATAATGGACAGGATTCGCAGATGCAGTTTTTGGAGACTTTGTGAAACAGGCAAGATATAAAACAAGAAAACTCTTGAAGGATAAGAAGAGAGAGTTTGTTGGACAAAATGGGGACAAGGAGATGGGAAGATAAGAATATCCATTGCTGCAACTTAGAAGAGTGGCTTGAGGCGGGCTTTTGGAGCAGCTGAGATCAGAAGCTGTCAACCTGAGACTGTCCGGAGGCGTAGGGTGTTACAGCACAACTAGGAAAGAGATGGCAAATGTGGAGTTGATGAAATTATATATGGTGGTGCAAACTCAGCCCCCATGTGTCTCAACATCCATGTAATATATTTGATTTTTCCCAGTGAGTTACGGGCCCTGGGACAAAAAAAAAATGGTAAGAAAAGGAAAGAGAGGGCGATACTTGCTAATCGAGCAGCTTCTTTATACCTGTGGGGCTCTATGCCTGTGTGTTACATGAAGCCCTCACCAATACTCATGAATTGTGTTCTTTATTATCACTTTATGCATGAAGAAACTGAATTACAGACTTAAAGCGGATGAGGAAAACACTGCAAATTACCCAAGATTGTCCAACACCCAACCCATGTATCTTTTACCATGTCATACTTCTCTCTAGGAAGAAAATACCCCTTTTCTTCCCATGAAGAAGAATATACAACTAATTTTTGAAGGACAAGACAAAAATATATTAGCCTGACTTAACGTTCTTGTTAAGGGCTTACAAAGAGTAAGTGTCTATAAACTAACATTTGGTTGCATTTGATGGTTCCTAACTGCCTGGGAGAGAGGAACCCCACCAGTACAGAGAATGAAATCAACAAACCTGGTGATCGGTGACATTTAGCGGATATTTACATGCTTTGTGTGGGAAGGTTATGTCAAAACCTGTTGTAGGTCACATTGCGCATTTCTGGCCCTGTGATATTACTACCTTTCACTGTCAACAAGATTCAGAGAATTTACCTTAAGAGGTGATCTAATGAACCAGTAAAAGAAGTGATGTGTCTCCAACAGGTGGTTTTGCTCTACCAAAGTCATTATGAACATTTTTTAATCACTTGGTTCCTTTTTGGCCTCCAATTTTATAAGTTATGAATGTACAACATAAGATTTAGGGCTCTTTAAGAAAATTTAAGCATTTTATACAGCAAACTTGTGTTCATGCCTAAAGCAATAGAGGCAATCTATGTGGTGAGGTGTAGTGTTATGATCCACAAATCAGTCTGATGATTTAATCCGCATTTTCAAAAGTACATCCTGGTGTGGCAAGTAAAACAACAAATAACAAACCTGATTTTGACGTTATTCTGGGAAATGACTTCCCTCTAAACAACTACTCTTTTTTATCATGAAAATCTTTATTTTAACTCTTTCAGGTAGTTTTTTTTCTAAATATATTTTAAAATATTTTATTTTATTATTTTTTTCCTTTACAGATATACCCCTCAACACTTTATGTCATTAATATTAAATTATGTGGCCGTTTGTCATTTATTTTCCTGATCTCATTGGTCTGGAAGACTGTTTACCTATGAACAACATCTGCTAATAGTATCTTTTAAAAAAATTAACAAATCTCAAATAATTGTCTTTTTGTTAAAAGTTAATTAATAAAAGTGAAGATGTTGAAAAAAAAATTAAATTATGTTTCTCTGTGTTGTATATCCACTAACAGAGTTTCATAGATTTTATGCTTTTGTGTTATAAATTCTATACCAGAATTAAAAGTGGACTCACACATCAAAATTGCAATAATACAGTATTCTATATTTGCCCACAGATTTAATTTTACCAGAGAAATGCATATTTCCATATGGCTATGTGTTGCAGTCTGGTGTCCTTTAATTTCAACTTGAAGTAGTTGCTTTAGCCTCTCTTTCAGGGCATCCCTCCTCGTGAACTCCCTCTGTTTTGTTTATCTGGGAAAGCCTGTCTCTCCTCACTTTTGAGTAACAGTGTTTCTGGGTACACCATTCTTGGCTGGCTCCATTTTAAAATATTTTAGGGGTGCCTGGGTGGCTCAGTCGGCTAAGCGGCCAACTTCAGCTCAGGTCATGATCTCACAGTTCATGGGTTTGAGCCCTGCATCAGGCTCTGTGCTGACAGCTCAGAGGTTGGAGCCTGCTTCGGATTCTGTGTGTCTTTCTCTCTCTGCGCACCCCTCCCCCTTGCACTCTGTGTGTGTCTCTCTCTCAAAAAAAAAGTAAACATTAAACAAAAAACAGCGTTGAAAGCAAGGGATTATCCTTTGAGCGAGGCAGGTGAGGGAGAGCATGCGGGCTTCCTGGTGCTTGTTTTCACTGCATTGGAGGCACGGGTCTTCAGCAGCACAGGTCTTGTGGTTCAAGTTTCTGAAATTTACTATAATTATATCCCTTAGAGTTCTATAAACCAATGAATTCCAGAAATCTTTAAATGATAGAATCTGTTTTTGTATACTTTTTAAATTATAATTCTCCTGTAGCTACTCCTTGCCTCTGTTCTTGAAAGTAACATGTACCTGCTCTTTCTCTATTCTAGAACTTTCTTTTGCTCTTGGAAGTAGACATCCTTATAATGAATAATCACTGACAGTCTACATCCTACCTATTGCGTGTTAGTAGATAAATCAAAAATATGTTATGTCTTCCCTCTCTTTCTTGATCTGGAGAATAGAAAGTAGGTCCTTTTATTTTTCTCCTCCCTACTATAACTGGTAGAAATGGAGTCCTTTCCTTTGCCAGGTGACCTTTCAACTTAACTGTTCTGCTTTTTCCTTGTCTGAAAGGCTTACAAAATAGGACCAGTGCTGAGCAATGGATTCAGGTGTCCTCCGACGTTTGTGAGCCCCGGTGTTCACTTCGGCCGTACATACACTAAAATTGGAAGTTCATGAACCTCGTGCTAACTCATTCATGCCTCACGGCAACCCCCTCCTATAAATAAGGAAATGGAGGCACAGAGAAGGGGTTAAAAACTTTAGTTAGTAGCACAGCTGAACCTAAACCCAGGTAGTCTGGCTTCGAAGTTATCTCAAAAAAAAAAAAAATCTAAAATTCACGTAACGATCAGCAAGCCACTGAGCGCCTACATTTGTCTAAGTGCACAATTAGGTTTCTCTGTATAAGGAACCAAACAAGAGGAAATATAGTTACTTTTTTATTTAAAAATGGTCTTTTATTAAGCATCAATAATATGTACACATATAATAAACATTTATGCCATTTGGGACAATATTTAGAGAATTATCAGCACCTTTGCTACAAGTTGTGCTTCCCGTCCTAATGTCAGCTATGAATAATCCCAGCCTGATCCAATCTGATCTTTTCTACCAGCACCAGCTAGAACCTCATCCCGAGATCTTGTTCTCCTGGTGTCAGATCGACTCAGTGCAGATTCACGACTGTAACTTTACCTTGAGAATCAGCAATGTCAACTGTCACCAGTTTTGACATTGAATGCACTTGGTACCTTAAGCTATTTTTGTTTGTTTGTTTCTCTGGGGAGACCTAACTTGAGCCATCTATTCACTCACCCTTCTAACTCGGGCTGTATTTGCAATTCTGAGTTCTCTGTATTTGCATTCTGAGTTCTCGCTCCCAAATGCTTTTGAAAGCATATAGTAGGAGTAATAGTAATATGAAATAGCAGAATAGCCACAGCTATGCTTTGTTGCCATCTGCCACCTATGACTGGGCATGAAAGCTCTGCTGAACAGAGACTGGGGTGTTCCGGTCATTGCTGTGTGGCCAGCGCACACAGTTTTCTCAAGCACATACCAGCAGCTCAAGAGGCATTTCTCGTGTGTACGAGTGAATGAATGAATGAATGGATGGATGGTTTCCATTCAGATGTTTCTCGGTTTGATCTCTTACATCTCCCCAAGCAAGCCTGATCATTGAAATGTACCTATAACTGATTTAGTGAACCAACTGCAGATATCCTACTATTTAATAATTTCATGTAAAACCATCGGGTAGAATAACTGATTTATATTGTTATTACATGCATAGTAATCTCAGTTTACAACTTTGCGTATTTCCAAACTCTTGAAATAAAATTGATGAGGTTTAAGCCCATACTCCTTAGTGAACTCATCATGTGGCCAAGGGCAAAGTAATATCTTTGAATCAGTGTCCCTGTTTGCAAAGTGAGACTCTGAATAATGGCCCCATAAGGCTGCTAGGAAGAGCATATTGATAACTGGCCCATGATCCCATAACCAATAAGTAACCAAGGTAGGATTCAAAGTTGGCTTCTCTGGTGCCATTTTAAGCATTTTATGACTTTGACACTCTGTGAGACCATCCAGGAAGTTACTGAGGAAGAGTGGTCCTGAGGGAAGAATATAAACAGGAGTTTATCAGGGAGATTACATCAGAAAAGAGCTTTCCAGACTGAGCTTGGCTGTGTCCATGGCTGGCCAGGTTGAAGGCTATAACCTTGTCCTCATTAGCAACACATCTCAACAACTCAGAAAATTGGCCATGGATCAGTTCATAATTGAAGGTCATGCACACGGCATGTGTAAAATTGAGGGGTACAGAATGAAGACATGATTATCTTACCATAAAGTAAGTCTTTTTCATTAACATTTACTGTTAGTTAGGCATTAGGCTTAAAAAAAATGTTTAACAATGAAAGTGGAATCTCTTCTTGAACAGGCTTCAAGTATACCCATTAGCAAGGCATGGGATGCATTAAGGAGGGAACAGTAATTGTGCTAGTATTAGCGAAACAGAAGAGAAATCTTTTCTTGCACACATCATTTTCAAAAGCTTCTAAGGAAAAAACAGACTCAAATGCCTCTTTCACAATGAATAGTGCAGAGTCTGAACTATTTTTATTCAAAAATGACCATTGTATTTTTTAAAGTTTGTCAAAATAAATTAAGCATGTTTGCCAAAGTACAAATTAAGCCATTCTTTTCATTTAGAACGACGAGAAAATTCAAGTAACAGGAGAGCACAACTTCACGTCTTCTCCTGGTTCATGTATTTACATGTTATAGAAGTGACTGTGTTACTCTTTCAATGTTATGCAAAAGGGTAAAAGGAAAAGAGAATGTAGAGCATGCATGCAATTCATTAGCATCTTTCCTCTATTACATTTTCTTTTCTTTCTTTCAGTTCCACCTTTCATCCAACCTTTTGAGTTTCCAAGATTCTCCATTGGACAGCGAGTCTTCATCCCATGTGTTGTGGTCTCAGGGGACTTACCCATCACGATCACTTGGCAGAAGGATGGGCGGCCAATCCCAGCGAGCCTTGGGGTGACCATCGACAACATCGACTTCACAAGCTCCTTGCGGATTTCCAATCTGTCCCTCATGCACAACGGAAATTATACCTGCATAGCCCGGAATGAGGCAGCGGCCGTGGAGCACCAAAGCCAGCTGATTGTGAGAGGTAAGGAGAGGCACGCAGGATGTGTGGCATCGATGCAGTCAATTTCAACAATGCTCACGGAGTGCATTCATTTGCAATGACAGGAAAATATTAGAATTTGTAAACCTTGCTCTCATCCATTAAAATAAAAGTTACAGGGCACTGGGTGGCTCAGTCGGTTGAGTGTCCAACTTGGGCTCAGGGCCTTATCTCAAGGTTCATGAGTTTGAGCCCCGCTTTGGGCTCTGTGCTGACAGCTCAGAGCCTGGAGCCTGCTTCAGATTCTGTGTCTCCCTCTCTCTCTGCCCCTCCCCTGCTCATGCTCTGTCTGTCTGTCTCTCTCTCTCTCTCTCAAATAAATAAACATTAAAAAAATTAAAAATTTATAAAATAAAATAAAACTCACACTGTAGAAGCCAACCACAAACTCCACTAACACGAAACCAAGTCTTTATTTACCTAAAATAGGTAGCTCCAAATAATTAACAGCTAAGAAATATGTGCAGGAAGAAGTGAGAGTAGGATTTAATTGATGGATGAGGCTCTCCCTGCATTAGCCCCCAAAGTCTGTGAGCTCCTGCTGTATTGTATTCACTCTAAATGGCACTTTTAAAATAGTATTATGTAGATTGATGGCTTTAAAAATAATGTTCGTCAAATATCACTTGTCAATCACACATTTTCTAAAGAATCATAAAATGGTAAATTTTCATTTTTTTATTTTTTATTATTTGTTTTACTGAAGTGTAGTTGACACATAGCAAATAGTATCTTCTTGTATTTTTTATTTTAGTTTTAGAAATGTGAAATTAGTTTCAGTTTAGAAATATATTTTGTTACTCTCTTCTGTTTAGCATCAGACCTCTGATTAATTTAGGAAGCTATGACATTTATCAAATTAAACAAAGTGGGGGTGGTATTTATTTAGAAATTAAAATAGGGTCGTCCAGGGGCACCTGGGTGGCTCAGTCAGTTAAGTGTCTGACTTCGGCTCAGGTCATGATCTCGCAGTTCATGGGTTCAAGCCCCGCATCGGACTCTGTACTGACAGCTCAGAGACTGGAGCCTGCTTCGGATTCTGTGTCTCCCTCTCTCTCTGCCCCTCCCCTGCTCGTGCTCTGTCTCTCTTTCAAAAACAAACATTTAAAAAAATTATGAAATTGAAATAGGATAGTCCAGCTTGTAGAAAATATTGGCCAGGGACTTGATGCATCTAAAATGTAGGCATCGGTCTTATTTCACATCTCTCTTCTAGTCACCAAATTCCCATGAAGGCCCCACTCTACATGTGCAAAATGAGCAGCTAGTATTCTTTAATGTCTGTTTGGCACAGACATGTGATTTTATGATTCTCTAAGAGCTGTGTGCATTCATCTGCCAGCACAGTTCTCACCCACGTTGCAAAAGCAACTGCATGAAATTAAAGATGAATATTAATCTTGATTATTTGCATATTTAAATCTCCAAATATTGGACTCTCAGAGTCAGTTTTGGGAGAGGTTGATTTCCATTATCTTCCAAACAGTTGCTAGATCTGAGCAGATTATTTCTTGAGCAACAGATGCCTGTGTCCTCCTTCAGTCTTTGAACCTTGTCCGCATGACATCCTTCCTTCCTTTCTGGCTGAAAAGTAGTGCATTTTCTATGTACTTGCCAACAAAAGAAACTGAAGTATACTTAGAATGTATATGAAGAAACCAACTTTGTATTCGTAAAATATATTTTCCCCGAGTAGGAAGTTATATCTACATTCAGATGCAAAGTTAATGTTACAGATGAGAGGAAGCATACATTTTGCTTAATAAGGTAACTAGAAGGGTCTTTAACAGAAGTGAAGAAGAAGCAAGGAGTGGCAGTGTGACATGGGGAGCAGTGATGTGGGAGAAATGAGAAGGTCCAGACCCAAGGCATTCCAGCATTTGAGGTTCTGGAATAAGAGAAGGAATCAGCAAAGGAAAACAGAGAGGGACAAGAAGAAGCCAGTGAAGTAAGAGGAAGTCCAGTAGACTGTGGGGCCATGGAAGCAAATTAGGATATATATCAATAAAGTATATAAAATCCCACTGGAAATCAAAAAAGGAAATCCAAGAATCGGTCATTGAGTTTAGGTGGATGCACATTGTTTGTGACAGTGAAGAGTGATGTGGTTGCAGTGAGTGCCTAATTAGAAGGGCTAATGAACAGAAAGGGAAGTGAATAAATGTGTGGGAATTCAATAAAAGACAACTATTTTCATATTTTCAGAATCTTTGCTATGATAGGAGGCAGAAAACTGGAGAGGAAGTTGGAGGAGGACATTGGGCAAGGGAAGCTTACATGCTGATGGGAATGAGCCGGTAGAGAGGACATAACCATGTGGCAAAGATAAAGAGGGGATGATTACAGGATCAAAGTCCTTGAGTTAGTGAACTGGGATGGGGTTCTTTGTACCAGTAGAATATGTTAAAACCAGTATAGGAAGAACCATTGTGGGGGTATTCTAGAAGATCAAACCAACCAAAATGGTTGGAAATTTTAGGGAGGCAGATTTTGGTTCAAGTAACTTGAAAAATAAATTTAAAAATTTATTTAATTGGACCATCAAAGAGTAACAGGTAATGGATTTGTCCATCTATCATTAAAAAAAAAACCATAAAACTGGGGGAAAATATAAAACAACCATTTCCAGGCAGTGGAAGGCAGGAAGCAGAGGGTTGTTATCCTTGAGAAAATGGAAACATAGGAGTTGAGCTCCAAAATGTACCCCAAATATCTGGCTGGGGCACTTTCCAAACCATGCAAAGGGATGGTAGAGAACAAAGATCTTGCTAGATGGAGAAAACAGATAGAAATTTAGAACTATTGAGGTGTGAGATTTTGCAGTGTAGATACTGTGGAATAGGGAGTTGTTCAGAGAGCTCTAAAAATCTCCTTGTGAGTCTTTAGCTAAATACTCCACTTCACATGCATAGGATGAGATTTCATGAAATCTATCAGAGAACAACTACCAGGTAGATGTGAGATGAATAAATAATTCAGAGCTTACACAGTGCTGGGATATATTGGAGTTCTCAACAGCCAGAGTAGAGAACACATGGAAATTCAGTTAAAATCTCAGAGGGGCCACTAGGAGGAGAGCTAATCTATCCTTGGAATAGCGGATACTCTAGACAAACCCTAAAAGAGCCTAAAAAGATACTTGGGAGTATAAAACTTCACCAGTAAATTAACCATCTCCAGGAATAGCATTCAACACTTTAAGTCAACAAAACCCTTACTCTCAATAGCATAGCATATCCACAGTGTGTTACACATTAATTACTAGTTATGGGAAGAAGGAGGAAAATGTGAGCCATAAACAAAAGGAAAAACAAAGAAATGGACTAATGGACATACAGATGTCACAATGAGCAGGCAAGGTTTTAAGTGACTAGCTACCCTCTTATTTAAAGGGTTCAAGTGAAAAGATATGTGCAGTAGATGAATGCACAGAGAGTACAAGAAGGGAAATGCACAACATTTTTTTAACACAAGAACTAGAAAGGAAGCTGGGATGCTAGAAAGAAATTCTATCTCTGGAAGACATAATGTCTGAAATGAGAAATTCACTGGATCTATTTAATAAGATATTAGATACTGCAGAATAAAGGATTACGGAACTTGAAAAGAGGGCAAGAGAAAATACTAGATATTTTCACAGAGAGGTATAAGCTAGAAAACAGTAAACAGTGTTTATACATCTTATCAATATACTTATGTATACAGGTGTATAGTAAATGTTTATATACATATATAGTAGATGTATAATGGATAATATACATTATATATGTGTATATATACACACACACATAATTGGACTAGGTCTGGAGTGCATGTTTTATAGGTGCCATAATATGTCATCATTCTGATTTCAGAAAGTCAGTCACCTTAAATAGACCCTAATCAATGTCAAAGCATCTTTGAGCCTAGTTTTCCTTTAATTTCAGTTGTCATGGTGACAGCTAAAAAGGATTAATTAGATTAGGACTACAAAATATCCTTAACGCTTGAATAAAGCATTTTCTGTTTTAAAGTCCTTGTGTGTGGCAATCTTTACTGTGTTTTTTTCTTAAAATTTTTCAGTCTGATTGAGTTCAGTATTTTCTGGTTTCACTTGCTTGCAAAAGAAAATA
Organism: Cryptoprocta ferox; assembly: GCA_028646485.1. Taxonomy (NCBI): domain Eukaryota; kingdom Metazoa; phylum Chordata; class Mammalia; order Carnivora; family Eupleridae; genus Cryptoprocta; species Cryptoprocta ferox. Next base: position 5,055,168 of record CM053573.1, read on the forward strand.
TTCCGAGCTGTACCTCTTTGAAGCATCAATGGATAGATACAGATGTATTCTTTTGCACCCAGTCCCAAATGACTGCATTTTTTTCTGTCCTTCATCTTTCTCTTATTCCATCATTAAAAAGCAATGTGTTTAGCACATACTTGTAATTACTAGGCCCTGGAATAGTCGCTGGGATGATGAACGCTCATATCTTTTCAGTGAGAGCTCTCATCTAGTGGGAGAGAGACAGTGACAGCCTTACATGGCGGTGTGACAGGTTGCAGGGAAACTGTGAAAGAAGAGAGGGAAGTTACCTCATTTAAGGCAGGAGACACATAAAACAGATTCCCAGAGGGAGGGAGAGAGGGATCCTGATGGGTTAGAAAATATAGCAGCAAGTTAAAAGGGAGAAAGGAAGGCAATGTGTTCCTGGAAGAAGGTCTGTCACCTGTAATGGCATGGAAGGCTTGAGACGGCAGGTGCATTTATTTCCTTGGTGTGGTAGAATGGTGTGGCTGGGGAGCAAAATGAGGAAGGATGAGACTCCAGAGCTAACTCTGGCTTAGAGTTTGTAGATTCTGTGTCCTGAGGTCTAGAGGCCATGCAATTGATGAGCGGATCTAAAGCAGGAAAATCATACAGTGTATGGCAGGACGAGCCATGCACTGGAATAAAGTGAGACCATGAGCTCAGAAGCCCAGAGGGGAGGCCTTTGTGGTCCACATGAGAAGAGGCGATGGCTGGAGCTAAAGGTGGTGGTAGTGGGGATGGCAAAGGCAGGGCTAATTCAGAAGACACTTTGCAGGAATTGATGGCCAATTATCTGAGAAAAATACATGAGAAGCCTTGAGGACAGATGTTCTCCCCATGAGTAGCTGGCCAAGGACCGTGCTGGGTGTTGGGAATGGGAAGCTACTCCAGGCCGTGGAATCCATTTTCCCTCCTCCCTCAGTTCATCATAGTTGGGACAGGGAGCTTTCTCTGTGGATGGTTAATGCCTGCTGTGAGTGACAGCCTCTTGTCTTGGATTGCTATCAATCAGGCAGCTGCTCAGATTTCAACTTTTAATTTGAAGGTCAAGTAGTTGAATTTTGTCATCACTTCAGCTGGATCATATTGTGAATGAGCTAAATAGACATTTTAGGTAAGATGAAGAATCTTATCATTTATTATTGCCATTTAGGATGAAGGGGCATTCCATAATGTAACCTGTGGACTTACCAATTAACTTTGGAACACAGCTTGCCATTTGGTTCATGAAGAAAATATGCAAAGGTGTAGTTGGGGAAGCAAAATCCACATGAAAATAGCAAACAACATTAGAGAATAATTATGTGGGTCTTTATTTAAATCTTTAACTGGAGTTAAATGTTTTTCTCTTGGATGCTTTAAAGTTTGGGGTCTGAGATGTAGTTTGGGAAAAAATAGAATTAGGCATTTAGAGACCTTGAAATTGCCTTGTCACAGTGAGGGTGGTTTGGAAGACTTCAAGTGACAGACTATTAATTACAAGAGCAAAATGAACTCTAATAAGGGAGAGATCAGTGATATGTTCAAGGAAGGCTTCACGGAAGGAGTGAGCTCCATCAGCCTTGATGTGCATAGGGTTTCGAAAGAAAATAAAAATGCAACAGTCTGTCTCTCAGTTAGAAAATCAAGGTCCACTTTTCTGCTTTTTCATTTGCTATGTGACTTTGAAAACATGAGTGAATCTCTCTGATCCTCAATTTCCTAATCTGTAACATAGGAAGAGTGAGACTTACTTCTTGGAGCTGCTTAGAGAATTTAATTAGGTAACAAGGTAACAATTGGCATGACCTTTGCACCTGGCTGTCCGCAGAGCCCTCTGATTTCTGTCCATGAAAGGGGGGGCGGGAGGGCAGAGGTGTCCAGGCATATGTTCTGAGGTCGGGGAATGATAGCAGCAGCCAAGACACGGAGGCTGTCCCATGGCCAGAGTGCCCATCTGCTTGTTATCAACAAGTGTGTACATGACCGAGGAAGGGATGGGGAACTACAAATGTCCTTGAATGGACTGTCTTGAGGTAGGAAGACCAGTCTGGTAGCAGCCGATGGGCCGTGCTCTGGAGACAGGAAAGCCAAGGAAAAGCCCACTGGCCTGCAATTCTGCCTCCCCAGACTTCCTCCCTGCTTCCCTTCTTTCCGTTTTCCTTCCTTTCAGCCCTATGATGATGTGGACACCTCTTAGCTTTGTGACCTTGGGTAAATTCCTTAGCCTCTATTTATCTCCATTTTCTTATTATAAAATGGGATAATATGTAATAATGATTTCCAAGGGTTAAATAAAATAATGTGTTTATCACAGTTCTTGGGACATAATAAGCACTCGGGGAGCAGTGATACCCTTCCACACTTGTCCCTCTGTCTGCCCCCCCTTCCTGCTACATGATTTTGGAACATGATTGAGGATATACTACATAGAAGGGCCACGGGGCAATCCAAGCATTAGGCAATTAATTAGAATGAAGGCCTTGGAAATATAGCCAAAAAGGTAAAAGTACAATATATTTTTGAAGAAACCACAGCAGCTGGGGATAAATTGCACATGGGAGATGAAGGTGACATCAAAGACATTTCAGCTCAGGTGTGGAATAAATGGGTATGACAGGAATGGAGTTTGGGAGTCCAATTCCTAGTTATTCCTTCTATCACAGCCTTATGACCTGGAATCATTATAGAGCTTAGCACAGTTTTTGATTTGCCAGGTAATTGGGAAGATTTATAGAGACTTAATTTAAAATAAATTAGCTGTTTCCATACAGGAAGTTAAAATAAAAAAGAAAAGAAAACAACCCTTAGCTCTTGTGTGCATGCCTCATGGCTTACATTGTCTGTGGACCAATGATCTCCCTAACGTCATGCTCAGTTGGATGACCTTGGCACTAAAGAAGCCATTTGGAGGGAAAGTACTAGACTTAATGACCAAACACACCTGCCCTTTGGTTCCTGATATTGGCTCTGCATCACTGAGAGGAAAGCTTCAGGTGAGATGATTTTCTGTCTCTGATTCTATAGGAGGCGAGTTTTCTCACATTTCTTTATGTCCCGTGACGTAGCTGCTGTTTCTGGCTTTTAATGATGAGCCACCACATAGAAAACAAATACTACTCCAAAGGCCCCTTTATTTGGCAAGGAAAATAAAAGTTATACAGGGCCACTAACTTATTCATATGTTTAGTGGTCTGATTTTTATGCCATATTTCTGCTATAATTTTATTACAGCCATTGATTCTTCCAACAAATATTTCTGAAGCATCTATTCTGAGTGCTAGAGTGCAGTGGTGATCAAAACAGAGATATCAAGTTCCTGGCCCATAAAACTCACATTCCAGTGGATGAGAGAGACAACAAACAAACAAACAAACAAACAATGTCAGGTATCTGCATACACTATGAAATTAAAACTCAGTAGGAGGATTGAGAGTGTTAGGGCCAGGCAAGGTATATCAGGTAGGATGGAGAAGGAAAGCCTTTCTGGAGAGATTTTTGAGCAGACTTGACTAAGGTAAGGGAGCCAGTCATAGGGCTCTCCGTAGGAAGTGAGCTCCAGGCAAGAGACCAAGCATGAAGGCCCCAAGTCAGGAGTGAGCTTTGTATGTACAAAGAGCAGCAGGAGACCAGTGTGCTCAGTGTTACATAAGGGAAAAGGATCGAGGGCGAGGGCCAGACCATCTTTCTGGTTGTGACAGGAAGCCATTGGATTTTAGTGTCCGGTGTCATAAATGAAATCTTACCTAGACTTTGACCAATTACCATCTTGACTAAATGCCATCCAGTAGAGAGGGGCAATATTTATGTACATGCCCCCCTTCCCCACCACCACCACCAAATAGCTCCTAGTTTTGCTTTCAATAAAACTGAATTCATGTTCCTGTTGACAGCCTAAGGAAGCTTCCATCCATTCTTTGGAAATATATAGCTTCCTGGAGGCCATGAATTCTAAACATAAAAAATGATTGGATGGCATCTAAGATTGAAAAGTACCTGTCCTATTACAAACATATTACTATTCCTCTCTTAAAAACAGCAAAAATAATTCCCCCCTTTAACAAACAGATCAAGCCAAAGATCACTGTATTTTGAATAGCCCTCATTTTATTTTTATTATTATTTTTTATTATTTTTATTTTATTTTTTATAGCTTATTGTCAAATTGATTTCCATATAACACCCAGTGTTCTTCCCCACAAATGCCCCCTCCATGACCATCACCCTCCTTCCCCTTTCCCCCTCCCCCTTCAGCTCTCAGTTTGTTTTCAGTATTCAAGAGTCTCTCATGGTTTGCCTCCCTCCCTTTCCCTAACTCTTTCCCCCCCCCCTTCCCTTCCCATGGTCCCCTGTTAGGTTTCTCCTGTTAGACCTATGAGTGAAAACATATGGTATCTGTCCTTCTCTGCCTGACTTATTTCACTTAGCATGACACCCTCGAGGTCCATCCACTCTGTTCGAATGGCCAGATTTCATTCTTTCTCATTGCCATGCAGTATTCCATTGTATAGATAAACCACATCTTCTTAATCCATTCATCAGTTGATGGACATTTAGGCTCTTTCCATGATTTGGCTATTGTTGAAACTGCTGCTTTGAACATTGGGGTACATGTGCCCCTGTGCATCAGCACTTCTGTATCCCTTGGGTAGTTCCCCAGCAGTGCCATTGCTGGGTCATAGGGGAGTTCTACTGATAGTTTTTTGAGGAACCTCCACACTGATTTCCAGAGCGGCTATACCAGTTTACATTCCCACCAACAGTGTAGGAGGGTGCCCGTTTCTCCACATCCTCGCCAGCATCTATAGTCTCTTGATTTGTTCATTTTAGCCCCTCTGACTGGCGTGAAGTGGTATCTCAATGTGGTTTTGATTTGTATTTCCCTGATGATGAGTGATGCTGAGCATCCTTTCATGTGTTTGCTGGCCATCTTGATGTCCTCTTTGGAGAAGTGTCTATTCATGTCTTCTGCCCATTTCTTCACTGGATTATTCATTTCTCGGGTATGGAGCTTGGTGAGTTTCTTGTAGATTTTGTACAAGGTGAGCAAGAAGGGATCCCTTGGAGACTTCAGATACTATCAGATTCTACTGGGTCCCATAACACAATTGGGTATTTTGGAACATATGTGTCTCAAATTACTCTTTCTGGAAGGACAGAGGTAATGTTCATGCAGTTATGATTAGACAGGTAGGTGTATGGCATGAATGGCCTAAGTTGCCTTTTGAGGGTGTGACAATTATTTGGTTGAATCTATCCCATCCATTTCTTTAATCACCCTCCTCCTCATTGGAAAGTCCTTCTATTGGAAGAGCAACTATGTTGGCAAACACACTCACTACAATATACCAAATGAAGTGTTACACAAATTAAGGGAAAACAAAATATAATTTAAAGAAAGGAAAGCAGCAACTTTGGGGAATTATAACCTAGACAATACAGAGTATTCAGTCTTTGGGTCCTATCATAAGTTTTGGCTCAAATTGCAACAGTTCCACCTCCAGTCTGTATCCTCCTATAACGCTTTTTGGTGTCTTCTCTCAGAAGAAAGTAGGGTCATCCTATTCTCAAGGGCTGTGGGCATTGGGGTCACTGTGATCTGTGTTATTAACTTAGCCATGCCGCTTTAGACAAAGTCTATTTCCCTATTTTGTAAACCTGGAATAATATCCATTTGTCCATCCAACAAATATTTTCAGAGTGCTTTCTGTGTTGGGGATACAATGGTCAGTGGGAAAGGAATGGTTCTTGTTCCCATATGGTGTAGAGCCTGATGGGGGAGACAGGCAATTAAAACAGCAACACCAAACAATTTTGATAAAGGCTATAGCGGGGCAACAAAGGGTTGGGTGGGAGCATTTAATCTCATTCATAGCATTAGAAAACGTGTCTCAGATTAAGTGGGCTTTGAGCTGAGATGTAAATAATAAGTGAGAATTTGTTAAAGAAATGCAGAGGTGTGTGTGAAGTCCAAGCAGCAAGAACAATCATGGGGACTGGAGAATAGACAGAGTTTTAGAACAGCTAGAGAAAAGCCTGCAAGAGGGGAATGTCAAGAGATGAATCTGGAAACCAGGGACCCAAATCATAAAGAGCCGTCACAATATTGTAGGAGTCTGGATTGTGTCAAAGGACAATTGGAATGCACTGATGATTTTAAGCAGGTAGTCACATCATCCATTTAGTGTCTTGGATTCTTTAAGCTACTGTGTGGAGAACAGATTCAAGTGGGGTAGTAGGTGCCAGGTAGACCCCAGTGAGGAGGCTACTTCTAAAACCAGATAAGAACCAGTATTGGGCTTTGTCTCAGGGAAAGTTCCTCAGAAAGCAGAGTGTGAGGTACATGATTGGCTGCAGATCACTAATTTGAGATGTGATTCCTGGATTCCAGTGTGAGGGCCAGGCAGCAGGGGGATAAGTTCAGAAAGGGAGGGAAAAATCAATAAAGGTTGTTTTAATGAGCTTGTTGCCACTTTGGGCAGTTGGGGATCATTTATGCTGGGAATCCTCTGAGGAATCACACAGAACAGTTGTTCTTAAAGTGTTGTCTCTGGACTAGCAGACTCAGCATCTCTGGTAACTCATTAGAAAGGCAGTATCTTAGATCCCTCCTCAGACCTACTGAGTCAAAACTCTGTGTTTTAGTCAGCTTTTCAGGTGATTCTGATGCCCTCTAATGTTTGATCACAGCCATAGAAAGAACATGCCTCGGACTCATCCTATGGGATTCGACATTTCCCTCCCCTGACTTCTGTCCCCCATTGGTATATGTTTGTCGCCCATATTTCCGGGTTGCATCAGTGAAAGTGAGTAAGCATTTGTGACACCAGAGAAGGCCCTGAGACAGCAGAGACTCATTCATACTCTCTGTGTGATGTCCTGGCACGTGCATGGAACTGTCCAGCCCCTCGTGTGCTGAAACCAGATGGATGGAGGTTATGTGGTAATTTACCACATACCTTGTTTACCCATCATGACTAGGGAATACAATAAATATGGAGAGATTTTGAGGATATGTGATACATTTTCGAGGAAGAACCATCAGTACCTGATATAAGGAGATGAAAGAGGAAGTTATGAAAGATAATTCTCAGTTTTATGGGCCATTTCCATCTGTAATTACCTTACACTTGCAATATGTCAATGGCTATTTCTCATGTAAACCTCTTTGATCAGTTTTTAAGTAATGTCCCTTTGGATTAGAACCAAATTGAGGGGAGAGGTCATGGATCAATTATAATTAGACAGGCTTCCAGAGGAAATGCAAAAAATGAGTTATCCTGCCCATGTGACAAAGGCTTTCCTTCTCTTAGCAGAATTTGAGCCAAAGAGAGCATAGACTATAGATTATTGCACATTTACTTTCCACCTGGCCAGAGTGATTTTGGCATTGTGTCTTATACTTTATAATCTATCCTTAAGATTGATTATTTTCACTAGAAAGCTTTGCTCTATATAATCTCCAGCATTTTTCCTAGAAATAATTTTCTCAGCCTGAGATAGCCATCCCTTATCACCTTATTTTCAATATATTTACATTTTATTGGGTATATTTGTCTCAGAATATCATCTAAGTGAAGTAAAATTGCTTGCTAGTTAAGCAATATTGAGAAGACCCATTGGCTATATACATGATTGTATTTGTTAAGGATATGTTAAAGCTGGACATACCTGCATTTATTAAATTAACCAGCACTCCTAGAGCACTTAATATTTTCAGACACTATTCTGAGAACACTTGGAATCTTAATTCATTTGATCCCTACACCAATCCTATAAAATGAGTAGTGTAATTATCCCCAATTTAAAGATAAGGAAATTGAAGCCAAGAGACATTCGATAACTTGCACCAGATCATCCAACTGGAAGAAACAGAGTTGGAGCTCAAACCCTGGTATTTAGTCCTTGGCTGTGTACTCCTAGACATCACTGTTGTCTCTTTCAGAAACACAGCGGTGAGTTCAGTCTCCAGCTGCTTCTTGTGTCTTGATATCATTCCCTGCTCCTTGACTGTTTTATGGCCAAAATCATCTTCACTATGGTTCATATCATTTCAAGATGCTTTGAAGCTTCTAGCTAACCTGGACTCTGTCTCCCAGTCCATTTCATGTGGTGACTGTAATTACTATTGATCTGTAACATATAAACCCATCTTTCTGTCTCAAAATAAGAATTCGGGAAATTGCAAGGCAGACAAGACTAGCTTTACCAGGAATTAAGGAAAGGAGACAAAGAGCGCTCACATTTGCTAAGTGTCTGGCATATGGTGGACATAGTCCATCTCCTTTCATATAATCCTGTGACTGCCTTATTGGAATTTCATCCCATAATTAATCATTGATTTTGATGGGAAAGATTCTGAGATTCTCACACCCTCAGATGCTGCCTTTCCTAGAAGTATCTGTATCTTCTCCTGAAGAGAAGACTCAAATATTCTTACAATGACAACCACTTAATTCAAAATATTTTCTTCCTCTTGGCAGATATGTTTCAGGACAGAGTACATGTGTATGTTTTGAGTAGGGGTGCATCTTTTTCAGCATGTCATAAAATTCACCAAATACGCAGTTATTTAATCTGTTTTTTAATAGGTACACTATAAAATCTTTGTGGTACCTCACTTCACTTAGCTTCCATCATCCCCTGTTGGCCCAGAAGAGTGCTGACATCAGGAATAATGGTCTATGTGTATTCATCAGATTTTGAGGAAAAGTTCAATACCCTGCTGTGTTCTTTAATGCCTTTAGGGGATGCTTATTAATTTTCCCTTCATCTCCTATTAGAAAAAGAATAGATACCAAATGCTTTGACCAATGCACACCCAAGAGGAATACTTACTCTTGATAATTCCTCTTTGCTCTTTAAATTGTGATCCTGATCCTATTTGCCATGAAGTGGATTGCTGAAGATCTTCCATAACCCAAATAAAAAACAATGTCATATTCCCTTGGTTTAGTCAACTCCCACGCATAAGAGGCCAATTTTCCCCAGTGCAAAGTACCTTCAGTCTGCAGAATCTCATTGATCTAAATAAGAAATTTTCCTACACTGAGGTAGCTTTCCTTATTTGTTCCAGATCACAAATACTGTTTTTCAGTTTTCCTTATATGTAACATGTTGTTTATATTTTAACATCCATTAAAATTATTGGGGGGCACCTGGGTGGCTCAGTAGGTTGAGCACCTGAGTTTGGCTCAGGCCATGATCTCGCAGTTCGTGGGTTCAAGCCCCATGTCGGGCTTTGTGCTGACAGCGCAGAGCCTAGAGCCTTCTTCAAATTCTTGTCTACCTCTCTCTCTGCCCCTCCTCTGCTCAGGCTCTGTCTCTCTGTCTCTCAAAAATAAATAAACATTAAAAAATTAAAAATAAATATAAAAAATAAATAATAAAATTATTGGCATTTCATAAGTTGTGTTCTTGCCTGAATTAAGGGTGACATTTCTCTCTTTTCAGTTCCTCCGAAATTTGTGGTTCAGCCACGGGACCAGGACGGGATTTATGGCAAGGCTGTCATCCTCAATTGCTCAGCTGAGGGCTATCCTGTACCCACCATAGTGTGGAAATTCTCTAAAGGTATGAAGTTACTTGATTTGCTTGTTACCTGCCGAACCTATGTTAGAATCTAAAGAATTAGGTGAGCAATTCGAGCCCTTCCAGACGTGTTTCTGGCAAGTGAATATGTTTCCACCTCCACCAAGTCTTTCCTCTCACATATAACCCTACTCCACTGAAATGTTTTTATTTGGACCAGGAAAGTATCTGGTCTTGCATAGAATTCCCTGGGAAAGATCACGAATGGGACAGGTTATTCAATGGAAGCTATTTCAGCACCAAGAATAGCTCTGCATTGCCTACAAGGCTTCGTGTAACCGTGATCCACTTAGAGAACTGCATATCCCTACATGTGCAGACAGAAGAATGAATTGTCAGTATTGCTCACTGTTTGAAAAATATTTCCTCATTGTTTATGTGGCTTTAAGTGGCTTTATAAGGTTAAAAATAAATTTGTTGATTGATTTATTTACCTGGTTATTTTAGAATATACAAATTTCATATCATCTGCCTAGTATACTCTTTTAAAAACAAACACATCTATGCCCTATTTTGAGCATCCAGTGTTCTTTTTTTTTACTCCTAATCATGCTTTCTCTGCAAAAGCTGCAAAAACTCCAGTTTTAAGGTAACGCTGTCAACGTTGCAGGAATAGAAGCGTGTAACGTGCAGACTGATGGAGAACATTCTAGACATCATAGAGATCATATGTGTCCATCTTATTGTCCTCTCCAGGGAAGCGTTCTTAACTGTGCTTATGAACATACTGGAATTCTCTCTTCTCATTCACTTACCTTCACTTGGTAATTTATTTATCAAACAGTTGAAGGCCACATGCACACTGGTGAGATAAACAAACAAATAAATCATAGTCTCTTTTCCTAGCAGTCTAAGACCTACTATATGTGTTTAATTGTTCTGAGTCTATTATTTATTTGTTTGGTTTATTATGGTTTGTATTCCAGATATTGCTTTTTAAAATAACCTGCTGTATTTCTTATGAAAATAACAATAGAAGAAAAACAAATGGGTCATTCACCACCTCCCTCCTGATATATTTCCTTCCAGAAAGAAAGAGAAGAGGGAGGAAAGAGGATGCTAGAAACCATTTCATTGCAGGAGGGAATCAATTACATTTTTAAAAATTCCCTGAGGCTACTCCCCTATAGCCTGACACATACATTGTCCATGTGAAAGCACTTTATTCAAAAAGCAAAACCTGTTATTCAGAGTAACTGCCCACATGACTTTTTGTTTTAGGCCATATTCATAGCCTTGTGTTGCATTATATGGAAACAAACAGCATGCATTTAACTTAGTTTGCATACATGTTCATATATGACATTTTCCACAACACTTACCTTCTTCAAAATTATTTCTAATGTTTGCCATTGTGCAAGGCTCCCTGTCTCTCCTTGAGATTGGTTTCAGTTTCTCCTATAAACTCTGCAGATGAACATCCCTATATGTGCACACTATCCAGTGTGCCTGTGTGTGATTGTTCCCTTCAGGTAAATTCATAGAAGTAAAGTAGCATAACTACATTTAAGGCTTTGGGTCTGGACTGGCCCAGGGGGCTTGGGAACATATCGCAGCAATTTGCACACCCACCAGCAGCATGAGGCTGTGTGTATCCCTGCGTCCTCGCCAGGTAGAAAGTATCTTTTTATTCTTAATCTTTACAATGTGGTGGGTGAAATGGCTTTCTGTTTTAATTTGTATATTTGGATTACTAATGATGTTAATTAAACATTTTTATCCTATTTTCTGACCGCTTCTGCTTCCCTTTGGGGGAAGAGTTTTTTTTGTAAGAGTGTTATTCTTAGATGGAATAATGCTTCGTCTGTCATGGGTCTGGTAGACATTTTATTCTTTCCCATCACTGATGTGTGAATGAAGTTACAGTAGACTTTTTTATTTTAAAATTTTATATGCAATTTGAAATCGCCAAAGAAACAATGAGATATTTCCACAAATTTTTATAAAGTTAAATTCCCCCCAAATAATATCATTCAAAGATAAACAAAGATAACTGCTCTGAACATTTTTGGCTAGCCTTTCAGACCTGTCCCCCAGAAAATGCATATATCTGTGGATATACATGTGATTTTGTGGGCTTTTTAAATAGATCATATATTTCTGCCTCACTTATAATCTTTCTTCAGTTACCAATATGCTGTGAATGTCTTTCCACGTGAATAAACATGGGTGTTCGCTATGACTTTTTAATATCTGTGTAGTTTATATTAATACAACCATAAGTCCATCTGTCTCTTACCTTTGTTAGGATTGGGCTCAGTGACTTAAAGCCACAAGGGTTTACACTTTCTCCTGACCTGAGTCATCTCCCCCCAAGGAGCTCTCTAAAATGTCCATAAATCAATTCTGCTAACACCCCACCAGCCAGGTCACCCCAGCCATAGGGGGTCTGCAAGCACATTGTAGCTACGTGCTCAGCCGCCATGCCTATAACTTGGGCTCTTTCACTAAGAGGGGAATGTGGAGCCTTGGCAACTAGGTGTGTCCAACACTATTGTTGGATAGTGTTTGTTTGCTTTTTCCTGGGTTTTCACTGTTATAAAAATGTCACAGTGACTCTAGCTCATCGATCTTTGTACATGTTCATTTTTTTCCAGGATAAATTTCTAGAAGTATAATTGCTGGCTCAAAGAGTAAGCGATTTCTATAGCTTTCAATACGCCTTGGCCACTTGCCAGAATTTTATTCATGTACACATCCTTCCGCAGTTTACAGTATTGCCTGTTTTCCTGCAACGAAAATAATACTGGGTGTTACGCTTATTTTTAAATATCTTCCAATAGAATAGGGGGAGGTTGTATAATATTATTTTAATTATACAAGTGACAAAGATGTTTCTTAAAAATTTAGTCTTGCTTATGGAATGCGTTTCCAGTAATCAAATATTCACTGACAGCATAAGGGCACCTACCTTATGTGTAACAACAACAACAACAACAACAACAAAAAGATGTAAAGAAAACAGACTTGGGCTGTTTCTCTGAGAGATGCAACAATCTAATCCTGAGGCTGCAGAATTCCAAAGTAAATCACAGTGGCTTAAGGGCGGCTATTGCAGGAATGAAACAATCTTTGTGGGGAAATAACGTTATTAGAGTCTTGACCTTGGGTCTGGATGCATGAAGTCTAAAACATTCCATTCTGTCTCCTCTGTGTGTGTGTGTGTGTGTTTTCCTTTACATGAAAAAGTGAGGCCTCTTGTCTAAAGAGATTTTTTTAATCCGGTCTTAATACCATAGTGGGCCTCATCTGTGCTCCCAGAAATCCACAACCAAGCACACGTATGTCATTTAGGGTGGAGGGAATGGGTTTCAGTCACTGTCCCAGGGACCATTCCCTTGTTAGCTGCTAAGGTAAGGAACAGCTAGAGCACTGGCCCATGGTCTGCCTGGACATCCTTTGCTCCCTGGCTGCCCACGGGCAAGGCTACTTCTGACACCCAGGGAAGTATGGTCATGGAAATGTTTAAGGGCAAGGGTTAGGGCATGCTTGGGGGAGAGGAGGGGGTGGGGGGTAATTGCATTTCAATTAGGGTTGTCGAGGAGAAGATAATGTTAGCAAAGCCTGAAAGAAATGGGAGATAAGGTTTGTACCTGTCTGCAGGGGAAGCACTGAAGGCCAACTAGTATCAAACTAGTATCTGCCAGGGGCAGAAGTGTTTTTATGCCTGGAATTGTACAGGGAAGCTTCACCCCACCCAGCCTGGGCACACCGTGGTCACTGGCGCTGGTTTTGATCCTCGGCTGTGCCCCCGCTGTGACGACGCGTCCTTTGCTGATGCTTTTGCTCAGGTTCATGACCATGGTCGTCTGTCCTTTTCTTTCCCCACATACCTCTGCTCAAGGTACACTTTTGGTTGTCCATTTACCTACGTTGTAGCTGACACTTTCTATCCCTCTTTCTCCTAGTTGTGCTTGTAGGCTTTCCAAGAAGAGAAGAAATGTTAGTTTTCTGCTGCCATCTTTAAATCTTAAACCCTATCATTTATATACTAAGCTGTATGAAACTTGGACTTTATGTCAGAAAAATAAGTGAAGTGGGAATCTAGGAGAAATAGTTAAGAAATCATCAGTTAAGAGAGTCAGCTGAGCTCAGACCCCAGACACAACACGGCGGGAAAATTACTTAACCCGTGTGAACCACAGCTTCCTTGTGTGTGTGGCAGATAAAATAAGGGGATGGTTTAGTACGATGATTCATAGAAAGCATTTATTCTGGTGCCTGGCACATAGCAATTAGTCAATAACATTAGCTGTCATCGTCATCAGCTCACATGGGAAGCCAGTTGTCCTAAAACCATTTATTGGGTAGCCCAACCTTTCCCCCATTAACATGAACTGCTTTATAGTCTACGAGAAAAAAAAAATGTGTCCACTGAAGTCTGTTTTTGATGCTCTCTTTTATTCTGATATGTCCATTCTCGCATCAGGACCATGCGTATTAGAGGGTTAGCTCTTCCAAATGCATTTTAATACCTAGTACAACAATACTGTCCTCATTTGTTTTCCAAAAATGTCCTGTATTTCACACATGGATATTTGTTTGCTTATTTCTTCTAGATGAATATTAGGATAATTTTGTCAAGTTCTAAAAAAAAATTACTCTGAAAACTTTGGGAGATTGTAATAAATGTAAAGGTTAACATGGAGAACAGGGACCTCATTAAAATATTGAGTCTTCCCAGCCAATGTCATGGACACTCTCTGCATTTATTCAGATGGTGTGTGTGTGTCCATTATGATTTAATTTCTTTCTTTCTGTGTGCTTCTGGCAGTGAGTATTTGTAAACTTCTGTCTGCAAGGGTCTTCGATTGTCTCCGGTTTTCTGGGTGGAGACGTGGCCCATCTATAGCCAGGGTTTGCTGGCTCTCCGGGGCCACCCAGAGAGGGAGAGGTTGTCCTTCATTTGGCAGAGTTCCTATTTTCTTCCACTCTCCAGGGCACACACAGGGCTCCAGGTGGTGTGGGGCCTCCTTGCCCTGCCTGCTTCTCTCAGATTGCCTTTCTCCCCACCTCTGCCTGTGTCCTTCCTCCCTCAGCAAAGGCACGTTCACACAAGAGCGAACCTTCCCCAGCCCCAGTTTTCCTTGGATGCTCAGACCATCCATACCACTTGGCGCATGGCAGCTTTGCCTATGCTCAGGGATCTTCCAGTATCCCCAGAAAGCTGTTCCAGGTTGTCATTTCTGCACCCACAGGTGCAGTCTACAAGAGAGCCTGGCTGTCTCTTACCACCGAGGTCCCAGAAGTTTCCTCTTCGGCTTGGTGTCTACTCCCCTGCCCAAACCCTCCTAAGAGAGGAGGCCATATAGGGGCCATTCTCTGGGTGTTTCCATGCACTGTGCTCAATACCAAAGTAAGAAACAAATGCTACACTCAATACCTGGTCAAATGGCTCAGGTGACCCCTCTGGAGCCTCCTCCTACTTCAGGGGCTTGCCCTGGAGTGCCTCACCTTGGTCCTGCTCACCCCTTCTCTCCCAAGGTGAAGGTGACATCCTGGGGCCATCCACAGTCCCCAGGGCCTGTGTCTAGGGATGACACCAAGAACATGCAACATGGGGCAAGCCCCAAGTCCCTCCAGTTCTCCTGGGCTTACCACTTGCCCCACTTCCTGTGTGGGCAGAGTGCCCCCAGCCTCTGACCCAATGGGTTCACCCCCTTCCACGCCATTGGTTTGTTGGACCTGCAGCGATCCTCCCAGATCCTTCCAGCAACATCTGCTTCAAGCTCATGCACAAGGCTCCTCCAGGCTATCGGGGCCCAATTGTTATCTAATGTCCTCGTCCCCACTAGCACATAAATACATGAGGAGAATCTGGAATTACTACAGGGAAAGAGCTCAAAGAATCTAAAAAGGAGAAGACAATGCCTCCCTGTGATGTGAGTGGTGGATACAAACCCAACTTCAAGGCTAACTGTGGCTCCCTGTGTACAACACTTGTGTGGTCCCCACATGGGACAATGGGTCTCACTAAGCATAGTGAGTTCTTGGGAAAGGACTGTGAGCCAAACAGAGAGGATGGATACTCAACCTAGTGTCTTATTTTCTTCCTTGGATGTTAGAGTAAATCTCACCATGGATGAAATCTTCTGCCTTCCTCTGTGCTAAAACAAGTGGAGTCTAGTGGCCCTGAGAGCTCCTCCAAGGTCCTTCCCCCTCCCAAAGAAGCTGGAATTCCATCAAGCCTTGGTAGAGTCACCAGGACAATGGGCCCTGCGCCCTTCTTGTGCTCCCTTTCCTTCTTTCTCTCTGCTCCTCCATCTGAACTCTTCCTCATTGTCTTCCTCACTGCTCTTCTGTACATAGGCAGCCACACCAAGGGCAGATATGCAGGGGTCTCTTGCTGCAGGGAAAAGGTGGCTGAAGGCCTTTTATGGCAGATACAGCTGCAAGGTCCCAATGCACAGTCATGGCAGCCTTGGCATTATCGAGCCGTTTCAACTCCCTGAAGGAGAGATCACATGTCCTGTCAGCAAGTGCAGACTTGTATCAGTTCATGGTTATGTCTTCTATTAGGTGAGTAAGGGAACAGTGTTCTGCCTTCCTGATTTAAAAAAAAAAAAAGAATCCTTGCCAGTTAGGTATAAAGTCATGCAACTGGCATGCTGAGCGAGTGAACTCCTGAGTTGTAGCTACCCCTGGGGCAGACATGAAGCTAGCCTACCTAAGTGAGGTGGTTTACTCCAGATCCGGGCCTTCAGTATAGCCATAAAGGAATTAAGGGAAGGAAACTGAATTACACAGTGAGCATAATTATATGCAGATTTACAAAACAGGTGGCCTTGATGCTGACCCAGTTAGGGTGTGCTCTTTTATCAAGAAAGGATTTATGGGGCACCTGGGTGGCTCAGTCGGTTGAGCGTCTGATCTTGATTTCTGCTCAGGTCATGATCTCACAGTTCGTGAGTTCGAGGTCCATGTCGGGGGTCTGTGCTGAGCATGGAGTCTGCTTGGGATTCTCTTTCTCTCTCTCCCTCTCTCTGCCCTTCTGTCTCTCTCAAAATAAATAACTCATGTTGTAAATAAATAAGGAAATAAACAAACATTTTTTTTTAAAGAAAGGATTTAATACCAGGAAATAGATGCATGCAAAATCTTGGGAAGGGTGGGAGAAACTCAGCTGCCTTTCCGGAACTTGAGAAACATGGCAACCTCGAGAGGCCAGTCTCTTCTGTAGTTACAGCTGCCTCTGCACGAGCACAGTGATTCGTTCTCCCAGAAGTGACCTTGGCATCTGCCTGTGCACTGACTTGTTGCTTCTGAAGGAGAATGATGGCTTTTCCTTCCCTGTACCTTCCAGCCTGTATTCAAATGCCTCTCACTGGTGAAATATAAACTGGAACCTAGCGACAATTCAGTGGGAAGTAGTTTCTCTCAGGCTTCCAGCCCCCACAATTTAGGGAAGAGAGCAGAAGGGGACCCATAGGCTGAGGATGGATCCATCTCTGATGCAAGCGTATGGACAAAATGTCATATGTGCGTGCTGTACAGCCTGGAAGATTCTTTGGTCCTGGAGCAGTGCCTCAGGACCCTGCCTCTGTCCACTTCTGGGTTCTTCTCCAGAATGAGACACCAGAACTCAACACTCAGTCACTGGGCACCAGTCCCATGTGCAGCTGGTCATCCTGGAGCAGGTGCAGTGCTGCCGTTGGTACTTGCTTTCCTCTCCCATCTCCACTTCTGCCTTTGTACATCCTCACTTCCTGCAACCCACCAACTATTCCCAGACAAGGAAAACCACCGCCTTGAGTGAGCAGAACACACTCATTCTTCAGGGAAACACCACCCTCTCCATAAGGACAAGAGGGATTGTTGTTTTTAGGTCCTTGGTGGGCAGAAGGACATGTTTCCAGCTTTACCATTTGGGTGCAGCCTAGGGAATACAGAACAGATCTCCTTTCTGCTGTTCTGCTGTTCGACTTCAAATCAATATTATTCCAGCCCACTCGGGAGACTCCCTGCATGTGCTCATTGACCAACTTCTTCAGTTCTTACGTGGGCATTTATGTGCATATTCACGCGCCCTTGCTTCCTTTGGTGAACAGTAATCATTGAGCCTGGAAATGCAGTCCTCTTCCTGTGAGTTCCATATACGATGAAATTAAGGATGCAGAGAGAATTGGCTACTTGCTCAATGGCACAGTTCATAAGTTTCCAATTCCTCTGACTCTTAGCCAAGTGCTCTGGCTACAGACCAGCAAAGACTCAAGAGTGGTAGAAAAGATGAAACAATCACCATCTTCGTTGCTGCCTTCCAAGTGGGGGCGATTGGTGACGCTCAGCTCTTCTTTTCCCCCTGTGCCCACCCCCCGCCCCCAGTCCTTGGGAACACTGCGAAGCATGTCGTTCCATAAAGAAGAAAGGTCACACAGTATTAACACACCCAGTAATTCAGTATGTGCCTTACATAATGCTTTAACATTTTCTTTTCATGTAATAGAGCATTTAAATTGTCCCCACTTGACCCCAGCTATCCACAGAAAATTGGCAGCTTTTTAATTAATGACTTCTGGCTGCTATAGTGTACCTTCTAGCTAATTTCCCAGAGCGCTTACCTCATGCCAACAAGATTACAGAATTCTGAATATTGTATGCACCGTGTTCTATTTTGCTCTTTATAATAATGATGAACCTAAAGTTGATGACCGATAATTTTATCAAGCTGTGACAAAGTCTACTTCCCTCCAGCTGAACAAATGGGTAACCCTTGGGACTCTTGTTCTTATGGTAGATGAATTGGTTCACTCTTCTGTTTAGCAAGCGTGATCAGAGTTATAAACTGTGTAACTCTTCCAGTGAGGTTCACTTCCTCATGAAAAAAAGATTTAATGTTTTTCAAATGCATTTATATTTTATTTCTGTCTTTGTTAAGACCTTTTAATAATGAAGAGGCTTCTCTTAGTCTACATAGGAATTAATAGATAATCCTTTTCAGCAATTTAATTGAGATAGCTTAGCTTAATGCTAGTTAAGTTTTATGTTGTAATTCTTCAGTATAAATGTGTCAAATATTTTAAGTATTTTTCTGGTGAAAATTCTTTAAGGAAAGGAAAGTATACCTGTTTTTGACATGAATGATCCTATTAACCGTATCAGATTCTATCAGCATTTCAAGAGATTTTTTTAGGGTGTTATACCCAGTTTTACGTAACTTATAAATCCCATTGTATTTTCAGATTTCCTGGTTTTCTGCCTTATGGATATATTTTTAAAATCCTACATTTAGCTGAGTTTTTAGGTTGTGTATATTAAAGTTGATCTGGCTCCCTTCTTGCAGTTAATTTTGAGAAAGGAATCAATAGCCTTTACGGGTTTTCAAAATGTGCACCAAATTTAAGCACTTAAATAAACACTAAAGGCTTTTTCTTTAAGTTCTAATAATATCCTTTTATCCTTGCCCTAAAGAACATGTTATCCATAAAAAGGAATTTTACAATTTGTAAAACTGAATTTTTAAAACAATCAACTTTTACAGGCGAAAAGAAACATGATCATTTCAATAAACATTGAAAGGCAGTTGATATATTCGACATCCAATCTTGATTGGACAAATATAGAAAGAACAAGTACAAATTTGTGTAAAATCGGAGTATTAGAAATGCTTTATGAGACCCAAGTGCTTGGGCAAATGAAGAAGGAAAAGACAGAAAGTCCAAGAGATACGTAGGCAAAGGATACAGATGAACTGTGCACCAAAAAAGCAGGTACAAATTGCCAAAACGTTCGTGAACAGATGCTCAAACTTATCTATAGGCAAAAGAAAAAAAGAAAAACATAAAAAAATAGTCAAAGCATGCTAATTGAAATAATGATAAAGATCAAAAAGATCAATCATGTGCATGCATGAGGAAAAAATTAGCCCTCAACCAGCACTGATGGAAATGAAATTGACGTGTCTTTTAGGAAGCAACTTAGCCGTATTTTTCAACACTAAATGTGCAGAATTCCACTTCAAGCATTAATCCAGCAGCAGACTGCCTACCACTCTATTGATTGATAAGTGGAGAGATTCCTTGCAACATGGTCCTTATTCTTGTGGAGTAAGAAAAACAGAAAGTCAACTAATCATAAAATCATTGTAAGGAGAGATCTTTTAAAAAGCAGTATTGTGTACTTACTCTATGCCATACCATAGTTTAAGAACTTCAATGCCTACATCACCTTATGAAGACGATTCTATATTATCTCCACTTTTACAGGTGAGGAAGCTGAGGAACTAAAAGACTACCTCATTACTAGTTTCTCAGTGTTATTGGTGATCTGTTGCTTTGTAACAAATTATCCCAAAAAATAAGTGGCATGAAATAATGCACGTTTATCTCCTTATGTCCGTGGGTCTGGAATCTGAGTATGGCTTAGCTGAGTCCTCTGGTTCAAGGTCTCTCCCAGCACTGCAGTTAAGGTGTTGGTCAGGGAGGAAGGCATGTCAAGGCTCAGCCTGGGAAGAGACTCCTCCCCAAGCCCCCTTATGTGGTTGCTTTGTTGTATGGCAGGATTCGGTTCCTCACAGACGGTTGGTTGGAGGACACCCTCATGGGGGCCTCTCCATAGGGTAGCTCACATTCCCCATACTGGGTCTGCTAGCCTCAGAGAGAGAGAGAGAGAGAGAGAGAGGGATTGAAAGAGAAACCATAGAGGCTCCTGGGTGGCTCAGTCGGTTGAGCAACCAACTCTTGATTTCAGCTCAGGTCATGGTCCCAGGATCGTGCGATCGAATCCCATGTTGGGCTCCATGCTAAGCACAGAGCCTGCTTAAGATACTCTCCCTCCCTCTGCCCCCCCCCAACTCACTATCTAAAACAATAAAAGAAAAAAGAAAAATATATATGCATTAAAAGAAGAGAGGCACCTGGGTGGCTCAGTCTGTTAAGTGTCCAACTCTTGATTTAAGCTCAGGTCATGATCTCATGGCTAGTAGGATCGAGCCTCGCATCATGCTCAGTGCTGACAGCTCAGCGCCTGCTTGGGATTTTCTCTCTGTCTCTCTCTGTCCCACTCTTGCTGGTGCTCTCTCTCCCTCCCTCCCTCAAATAAATAAATAAGCTTTTTAAAAATGTTTTTAAAAAAACGAACAAAGAGAGTCACTAATCCTTTGTGACCATAGCTACATGCCCAGTATCTGCCCCATGGTGGATGCTTAGTAATTGAACAATAAATCCCATTTATATAAAATTAAAGCACATTTTTATATGCACTTATAAAATATGAGGAAGAGAAGATTATGAGATTGGGGTTTTGAGGAGAAAAAGAGCATTTGCTTTTTTACTGTTCGCATGTTTGACCAAAAATTCTCAGATCCCTCATCTGGCATTCTCATGTTTTATACTGTAATAGATAAACTAGCAGAAAACTTTCATTAATTATTTTTCAACACCAATCACTCATTTACTGGCATGTTCATAATTCATCAAACATTTGTTAAAAAGCCTCTGTGAATTTCATGTGAATTAGGTTTTCAGTGATCCACATTACACGTTTCTAAGTTTGCATTTTCTACATTTGATAATTTCTCTATTCCCAAAGAGTCAAAAGATTTACTCTGTTGTTTGTCTTCATTTTGTCTCACTTTAGAAAGTATTCAGGAGCTGATACTGGAGAAAGCAACATGTTGCAATTATGAAAGAAAAGTGCTGTTCCATCTTTAAAACTTTTCATCCTTGATTTTGAATGCTTTATGAATAAGATAAATTAAAAAATTTTTCTACTTAAAATGACATTATGATATTTCACGCATCAAATGTGTGATAAAATACTAATCCAAATATGTATTATTTGAATATGTTCTTCCTTCCAACTTTACCAGCGATCTTCCAGCTGTGCGCTTCTTACAAACCAGATGTCAGCCACATATAGGACATGAGTCAAATCCTTGCTACAACCAGTCTTTCTATTGGATGCTGGACAGTCATGCTGCTTTGTTTGGGTATTTTCTCTGGCTATTTTTGTGCCTCATTGGCAGAAGTACGTCATTATGTAACAGTGTGGCTTGCAAAGCCTACAATATTTATTATTTGGCCCTTTTGGAAAATGACTTCCTACTATTGTCTGAAAAAATTGAGAATTTTTATCTTTGAGAATTTCTTTTAGTCTTCATTAATTGGTAGCAAGAACTTTTATAGTTTTCAGTAATCCAGTCTTGAACATATCTTGTTTAATGAATTTCTTAGCATTTCATGTTTTGATGCAAATGTATTAGTTTTTAAATTTCAGTTTCCAATTGCTTGTTACTAATACATGTATAAATGAAATTAACTTTCAGTTGTGTACATCGATGTATTCCATGACTTCCCTAAACTCACTATGCTTCTAGCAACTTTTTTATAAGTTCTTTTTGATTAAGTGTGACTTAGTTATAAGCTTTTTTGGAGAAACCTTTCCTCAGGTTAGTTCATTGTCTTCCCAGTTTGCTATGAGATTTTATCAGGATGTTGAATTGTGTGAAAAACATTTTTTTTATCTGCTCACTGTATTTCTGTTTTGGTCTGTTGATATAGTCAGTTTCATTGACTAATTTCTGAATTTAAACCAACCTTGCATTCCTGGATTAAATCATACTTGGTCATGATACATTGTTGTTTGTATATTAATATACCTGATTTGGTGATGTTTGGTTAAGGAGTTTTACATCTATGTTCATTAGGGATATTGGTCTCTAATCCTCTTTTCTCATAAGATTTTTGTCTGACTTTGGTATCAGGATAATGCTGGCCTTATAAAATCATTTGTAAAGTGATTTTGTATTTTCTGTAAGAATTTGTGTAAAATTGGTTTTATTTCTTCTTTAATTATTAGGTAATATTTACTAGTGAAACTGCCTGGGTTTGGGTGTTATTTGTAGAAGGTTTTTAACTATAAATTAAATTTGTTTATAGATATGACTCTTAGATTTACCTACTTTTTCTTGAGTGATCCTTGATAGTTTGTGTCTTTCAGGAAATGTATCTATTTAATCTAAGTTGTCAAATTCATTGGCACAAAGTTATCCCTAATATTTTGCTATTATCCTTTTAATTCAAGTAGAGGCTGTAGTGATGGCCTCTTTCATTATGGTTATTTGTAACTCGTGTCTTCTCTCTTCCACATCGGTCCACCTAGAGGTTTATCTACTACAATGTTTGGGTTTTTTTTTTCAAAGAGCTAGCTCTTGGTTTTCCTGATTTTCTCTATTGTTTTTCTGCTTTGTATTTCACTTATTTGAGTTTTCCTCTTAATTATTTCCTTGCTTCTTCTTACTTTGGGTTTTTCTTGCCCTTTTTGTAATAGCTTCTTAAGGTGGATGCTTAGATAGTTGATTTGTGAACTTCTTCCTTTTCTAATACAGTAATTTAATGCTACACACTTCCTTCTGAGTATTGCTTTTATCTCTGTCCCACAAATTTTGATATGGTTTTATATTCATATATATATATGAATATATATTCTTATTACTCTGGTGATTTCTTCTTTGACTCATGAGTTATTTAGACATGTGTCTTTTAATTTTCAAATATTTGGGTTTTTTCCAGACGTATTTGTGTTATTATTTTCAATTTTAGTTTTGCTGCAGAAATAGAACATAACAGAACATGTATTATTTTTATCTTATAATAACCTACTGAAATTTGTATTATGACTAACAATATTGTCTCTTTTAGTGAGTGTCAAATGTGCCCTCAAAACCAATATGTATTCTGCTGTTTAGGGTGCAGAGTTCTGTAAATGTCAGTTAAGTCAAATTGATTAATAGCGGCATTAAAGTCTTCCGTATTTCAAATCTTATTTCCTCTCCCCCTTTCTTTCTTTTCCTTTTGAGACTATAATTCTCAGTGTTAGAATTTTTGATATAATTTCAGAACTCCAAGACAATCTATTTCGTATTTTCCACTCTTTGGCACTTTTTTTTTTAACTTTGTATATTTTCCATTGACCTAGCTTTAAGTTCACTAAGTTTTTCCTCTGCTATGTCTAACCTGCTGATTAGCTTGTTTAAAGATTTTTTCTTCATCTCTCACATTGTGGTTTTCATTTTTATCATTTTGTCTCTTTTATACTTTAATGGTTTTAATATTGCTTCTGAACCCCCCATTTGTGGATATTAATCATAATTATTGTAAAGTCCCTAAGAGCTCCCTACCAGATGATATTTTTTTCTGGTCCTTTTTTCTTGCTTTTTTGTGTGTCTTGTAATATTTTATCGAATGCTGGCCCTGTTGCATGAAAGAAAAGAAAAGTAGAGATTGCGATAGGTTCTACTTATTTCCAGTTCTTCTTATCTGCTTTTATGCCCAGGTCCTGGTCCCCCATCCTCTGCCAGAGATGGGATTGTTTATATACTCCCCATCTCAGTGTAGGGCTTTTAACTCTTTGTAACTACATTTACCTAGTTGTCTGTGACTTCATCTTTCTAAGTGATTCAAAGAACAGCATGATTTTGTCGATGAACAACCTCTCTTTTTTGGTGTTAGAATGCAAGTGACATTCTTTTGTGTCTTTCTCCATCCCTAGCAGAAATGGAAATCTGTTCTTTTAATTCAAGTTTTCATCGTCCTCTGTGGCGGTTCTGTGTTGGTAGCAGCCATCTGTCGTAGGAATTCTGCTTGTCTTGTTCGTTGTGAAACGTCCCCTTGATGCATTATTAATTCCCCATGTCTCTTTGGTGGGACTGAGATAGCTGGTGTAGAAATGAGGGAAAGGAGGACGGAGCCACAGTCTCTGCCACAGTGAGCTAAGGGGTACCAATAGGTAACTGATCAGTTTGGTGCAGAGATCGCAGGAGGCAGTGTCTCGCTTCTCGTGTCCCCAGATGTAAAGCCTGAAGTTTCCTGCAGGCAGAGTATAGTTGACTGTGATAGTGCACGTGTTCAGCTCCCATGCAGAATCTGGGGCCGTGGAGACCAGCAGGTCGTCTCTAGAGCACACCCGTGGCTCACGCTGTGGGCTTTCTCCAGGAAGATGGAACTGGTCCTCAAACCTGTGCCCTCTCCCCAAATCCTCAGACTCGGGTCACACAATAGGGAAGCTCTACCAGCCTATCAAGGCTTAGATCACACTCTCCCAGCTCACCCAGAGCCCCCTCCACAGGGGTAAGCAGCATAGCAGGTTAATCCAAACCACCATCTTCCCAGAAATCGCCCTAGACCGACCTTAGTCCCGCTTTTTATTACTTCTAAAATATTTTTTTTCAGAACAGTTTCATATGAATCATCCATATGAGTCATATCACATCTCTGACCACAGCCCATGTCATCCGTGACATTTTCTCCTTGAACACAATACTCTGAGGAGGGTGGTGTTTTAATTCTGTGCTGTCTTACTGGCATGATCTGACTTATTTATTTAAATGACATTACATGATATAAACATGCATGTGTGTCTAGACTGGAATGTGACTGTGCTTAGAAGGGAAACCTGCAATACGTGTATTCGCTTTGTAGACTCACGCAAGCCAAGTCTTCAAAGGCCCTGTCCCTGGAGCATTCCTTGTTTACATTCATAGTAATTCCCTGGGAACACAAGGCTTCTGTTTAGTCTCAGGAGAGACGTTTACTCCTGTGCTGTTCCACTGTGATGTCTTTGAATAATTTATCGGCTACTTAACACTCATCAAATTTGGCTTTTTGTGTAGAAACGACCTGTAATGTCTCTTACTCTTTATCTCAGAGTTTGAAATTGTGTCATTTTAAATAAAATGTGCTTCTCTCCAAACAAGAATTTACATGTTGGGGGGGGAAAAATTTGGTGTATCCCACGACTGCCCTCTACCTGTTAAACACTCCTCACTTCTCTTTGCCAATCTGCGTGAACTTGAACTGACTGCCTCCCCATGTGTGTTTCTGTCGGCCTCATTCTTCCTCCTTCTTATTCTGCTCCAGGTGCTGGGGTTCCCCAGTTCCAACCAATTGCCCTGAATGGCCGAATTCAGGTTCTGAGCAACGGGTCCTTGTTGATCAAGCACGTCGTGGAGGAAGACAGTGGCTATTACCTGTGCAAGGTCAGCAACGATGTGGGCGCGGACGTCAGCAAGTCCATGTACCTCACGGTGAAAAGTAAGGAAGAAGAATGCTTTGTTTTACCTAAATAGGTCTTTTTGTGCTTAAATTTGCAATTGTCTCCACACACATTTGTTTAAAACAAAACAAAACAAAACAAAATGTTGGTTGGCTACAGCTGAGATTTGAGGTTTTGCTTGCGTGTGGCACAACCAAAGAGGAAGGCAAAAACCCAGCCAGCTGCAATAGCCTGACCATTTGTTGCGGTGTCTAGGGCCACAGGCTCACTTCCCTTGGGTTCCCGTGGCCACGGATACCTAGAAGGTGAGTGGGCCTCTGCCTTTAGTGCCCACATTTCTATTCTGTTGATTTTATTGTGGAAAAGCCTAATGTATGGTCTTATAGGTGCTCTTTTCAGACGCCTGTTTTCCACGCACTTTGTGATTTGCAAGCTGGCTTGTCCATAGGTTTCCTTTTAGAGATCCTTATGAAATCAAGCAGCCAGTAAACTCATTACCAAAGACACACAACTACAAGACAGGAACATGTAATACTCTGCCTACGGTCCATGTTGCTGACACATTTTATAGGAGAGGGCAACTTATAATGAAATTATTTTTATATTTTGGTAACTAAACCACCAAAGGAAGGACATAAAATGGACAAACTTTTATCAAGTGCTGCTTCTTACCAAATGGTTGTGTACCTAGTTTACAGCGAATTACTTATGTCTTTGTCCGTTTGTGCAATTTTCTGTTAGATTGTGATCTCTTCCAGAAAGGGCTTTGATCAGCCTTTCTCTTTGTTTTAATTGTGTTCTCGGTAGGCTGGAAAAGACCTATAACATATCACTTATAGGAGGGATTGAATTTAAAAGTGAATCTCAGTGGGTTTTACGTGTTTGTGTATGTGTGTGTGTGTGTGAGAGAGAGAGAGAGAGAGAGAGATTTAAGCTGGCTGCACAAATACTAGTATCCGCCGTATTTCACTCAGAATTTATTCTAGTCAGTCTATTATTTCTGCCATAACAATGAAAATATCAAGCTATTTATTTGCTATACATTTATATCATGAAAAAATTACAGTTTGGAAATAGGGTTGCTTTAAAATATGTTTTGTAGATATCCAATACATAAATTTGACTTCTAAATTTTATACTCTGGAGGAACTGATTTGCAAGAATCTGAAGACAAATTGTCATATCGTTTAAATCCAAAGCTGAAAGGATAATTTAAAAAATAATAAATTGATGAAATATTAAGGAAACCCAAGAGCTGAAGACCAATGTTGACCAATATTGATCCATCTTTCCCCAGTAAAAGAAATATATTTTATAATTTGATTATATTTAATCAAATATGTTTGATTATAAAGTTGATTATATTTTGTAACTTTGAAATATTTTAAAATGATAAAAATTCCACAAGGGTATATCTGTGCTATAATAGATACAGGGCCCTGTGAATGGTGTAAATACATCATCCATGGACTTATGTTTTAGAAGAGGAGATAACAAGGAAGAGTATAGGCTTACTAATATTAAGGCAAGTTGAAGAATAATATAATATGTGTCATAGTTGTGACTTTCAGAGGATATAACTTTCATTTTGAGGGGACTAAAGAGAGTTTCATGGAGAAAAGTATTTTAAATGGGTGGAATTTAAAAATAAAAAAGCTTATTTTCCCCGTATTTCCTCTCCACACACCTTTGGTGCTAGTAGTGGGGCATAGGAGAGGACCATGAAGATGTCTTTCTACCCCTGGTGAGGATGGGATGATCGGGAATGGGTGTGTACAACTCCCATCTGGTGGAATACACTGGAAAAAAAGTTCCGAACACAAAGGTGCACAGAAGAGGGCATGATTTTCATTTGTGTGTAGGACCCGCGACTGTGCAGAGAAAACACATAAATTTAAGTTCGGTCTTAGAGGATGCAGTGGGTGTCAACAGGTACAGTCCTTGAGGGTAGATAGAGGTGCTTGAGGAAGAAGGAACAGAGAGCAGATAAAAGAAATTAAAACTCCCAAGGCAGGAGATAACTCTGTCTGAATGTTGTGCCCTGTACGTGGAGGGGGTTAGACAGGAAAACATTTAAAGTGAGCAAATGTCAAACAGAAATGGTTCTTAGAGGCAGCCAATTTTAGATTCTCTGAAACCATACAAATTGTTAGCAGAGAAATGCTTTTAGGTAACAGTTATTTCTACCAGTTTTTAATAACCCTCGGTGGTTTTATAAATTACTTGTTTCAAGTGTCTGGTATATTTAACCCTTTAAAATCATAATATTTGCATTCTGGAAAGTAAAAAGAATAATTTAAGAAAGATACAGAAGCACAAAGACAGGAGATATACAACAAATAGAGGTGTTACTCAAATGATACTGGTAAAAAAAAACAGTAATAACCACAAACAGGGATAACTTTGCTTTTTCTGTGTGTGTTTATGTGAACAGACTATTTAGTGGATTAAAACGGACGCGTGGAGGCGGCACACAACAATGGCAGGTCTGCTGCTTGGTATAATCTATTTTACTAAGAAAATAGAGAGGAAGGGGGCGCCTGGGTGGCTCAGTCAGTTGAGCATCCACCTTGGGCTCAGGTCACGATCTCACGGTTTGTGAGTTTGAGCTCCACGTCAGGCTCTCAGTTGTCAGCAGAGAGCCCGCTTCAGAACCTCTGTCCCCCCTCTCTCTGCACTTCCCCCGTTTGCTCGCTCACTTTCTCAAAGATAAAAAATAAATATAGAAAAGAAAAGAAAAAAAAAAGAAGAGAAAAGAAAAGAAAAGAAAAAAGAAAAGAAAACCGGAAGTTTGAGCATAGAGCACACCCTGGCTGACTTTATGTCCCTATGAATGGTGATGGGATTATACCCAGCACCCCAGCAAGGCAGGCTCCAGGCTCTTCTAATCTGACATTAACCAAGCTTTCATCAGGCACTTTCTTTAATGTTTTATTGTTATTCCTATAGATGACAGAAGGGGAGCACTACATTGTAGACACACACCCACATGCACACTTCCAGTGTGTGCACGCCAAACCCAGATGCCTTCCAGTAGAAGTGAGGAGAGAAAGAACCATCATTGCAATATCTTGTATTTTAATCTCTTAATATAGCCCTGAAAATGGCATGCACCCACACCCATGTATACACACACACACACACACACACACACACACCGCATTCCATACAAACACAGAAAAGCCATCCCAAATGAACTAAAGCTACCCATTCAAACTACAGCCAGGAGAGGAATGAGAGCCTAACAGGGACAGTGCTGGCGAACCCCTGGGAAAACCATTGCATGGTATCACCAAAAAAAGGAACAAAGTGTCCTCCCCCTCTCCCCCAAACAGTTGATTCCAATCTTTCACACGCTAAAGAATTTCTCCGTATTGTTGGAATTGATTCCATAAAAGTGGTAACAAGTCTACTTTGAGGTGGTAACCACTATTTTGACAGCCTTCAAGCAGTTCTAGCCCCTCAGTGAAAACCCTGTGGGGGAAAAACAAGGAATCCTATGTTCTGGGTCAAAATTAGGAAAGTCTTCAGAGCCTGTGTGTGGTGGACATGGGAGGGCTGAAGTGTCATGTAACTAACAGGGAGCCTGGGGTAGGGTGAAGAGGCCCCCACCCCGGGGTTGCACCCCAAAGCAATCTGGTCCTTCTGGATCTTCTCATTAGCGATCTTCTCAAATTGCTTTACTTCTCTGAGCTGGTAAAATAGGAAGAATCACACCTTCCCCAGGGGGTTAGTATGAAAACTAAATGGGATAACGTATGAGAAGATACACTGTAAATCGGAAAGCACTCTATGTATGTATTCCAGCACATACACATAGTAGGTGGTCCTGCTGGTTGGAGAGAAAGAAATCATAGATACTGATGGTGCTCCACACTGGAATATTTCCAGAAAATCATTCCAAAGAGGAAAATTAAAAGGTTGTAAAGGTTGTAGGGGAGGAAGAGGAAGAGGAAACATGACTTCCAAGATCAGGGCTCGGGGGTGATACTTTCTCTGTCCCTAGGATGCTGATCCAAGGGGGTGGTGCCTTTGGAAACTCTTTTTCCTAACTCCTGTTGACGAATCATCAATAAAGTGTTTGGGGATTTCAAACTGAAAAAAAAAAATTGTTTGGATAGAAAGGAAATTTTACTGCTTTAAGTAAAAATCTTACATACTCTCTCATTTTTATAATTCATATTTTTTAAAAGTGGGCTGCAAATATTTCTAAATGTAATAGGAGAGAACTTTCTGCCTGATCAAGCAATGACAGGAAATTAAGGCAGCTTCTCGGACCAGAAGTCTGATTCCTAGGATGGCTGGTGCTGGGTTTATAGGCATTTTAAGGACCTGAACTCTCCAACAGGGCTGGCTGTCGGGGGCTCACTGGGGACACGGGAACGTGCACTGGCTGTGAGCCCTTACTCAGATGCTTTCAAAAACCACTACTGCACTAGCAGAGCAGTTTGACAGTGAATCGCCCACCCCACCATGCACACACGCACGCACACACGCACGCACGCACACGTTTTTGAAAACAGACACACACAGGCTGTGGGCAGAGATGAGGCAAGCAAGCTTGGATGAACGGTCAGGGATGGCGATCAGTGAGATAGAAAATAACCAGAGCAAATCCTTCAGGCTTGTTGGTCTTAACTGTTTCTGGTTCTTCATTATTATCCCAACTGTAGCTTAGCTTTTACCAAATCTCATGCCCAGAATAGGGACCCAAAGCATCAAATGCTGGTAAGGACTTTGGCAGAAGAGACAAAGGGACCAGGCTTTCCTTTCCATCAGACTCTACTTTCTAAACTTTCTGTTTGGCCTCTGGTAACAAGGCTGCACCCTCGCCCCAGGCCCATGGGGGGCCACAGAATGTCTTTCCTCTATTACCAAAGCACATGCGATCTGGGAGATCTGGTCGTTTGTGGTAAGAAAATAGCCGCCCCAGACAGCTGGATTTCTCAAGGGGATGAGCCTACGTCCGTAATGTTTCTCCCAGGTGCCAGAATTACATCCTCCCCTGCACCCCCCCCACCAACTTTATGCCTCTGGGCCTGCATGCTCCCAGGAGCACTGACTTCTGTATGGATCTGAGGTCCTGATACACAAACAGCTTCTCTTTTGTCACTGCATGTGGGATAAAAGAGCATCCCTTATCAAACAGGAGCAGGTGCTGCCCAGAGAGGTGGTTACTCTCGGGATCTAGTGAATGCCCCTGCCTCTCAGAGCCAACACGCAGGCTCTGGTGGGTGGGCCGTTGGTCCTCAAGCCTCCCTCTGTCAGGCTCAGCCCTGGCAGGTGTCTGGGTGTCATGCACACCTCTCTTTTTCTGCCAGGATTCGGGCACATAGGCCTTGCACTTCATATACACCCAGGAGCTTGAGTCAGCTTTGGTCAGTCTCCTGGACCTTGGCCATGATATTTCTAGATAGACTTTGGTGATACGATTGGATCTCAGACCACTCATGTCCTGCCATTGCTGGGGACGCTACGTTGGGGCTGGTGTTTAATAATCTACCGCCACCTCCAAGAATCCATAGGTACCCCTGGGTGTTCCGTTCAACTTCTGTGACTTCCTGCCCTCACACTGTGTCCCCACAGATCTTTACCCTATACCTACCGAGCTAAATAAAAATCTTCTCTAGTCCTTGCGATTGCTCCCTGAGACCCCTAAAAGGAAGGAGCAGGGCCCCCAGCTGGCCCTCTGTGAAGCTGTGATGGCCTTAATAAGTCCTATAAAATGTTTTCCAGGCTCCTCACAGCCTCTCTGACAGGACACCCTTCCCTCTGAAAACAAAATAAGGCTGTTTTCAGGCTGCTTTGTTCTTACAGAGGAAGAAGAGGAGAGTTTTGAATATATAGCATTACTCAATTATAATTTTTTGTTTCCTAACCTGCCAAGATAGCTGAGTGGGTCCAATGCTGTTTTCCCTGATATTTTAATTCGGGAGTTTCTAAATCATGCTGTGACCCCAAGGCCCCTGTAGGCAGATCCCATGAGGTTCTGGGACCCCTTGATATCATGTGCAAACATGTATGTTTTTTTCTGAGAGGAAACACTGCGATCTTTGTGATATCCTCGAAGCGATGCATGATACAAAGAAGATCAAGAGCTACTGTTCCGGAAAGTCACACCCTGGATGGCCTTGGGTGTTTTCCTTGCAGTGCCTCTCAGAGCATTGGGCGGGAGGCAGTCAGGCACACAACAGGAGGTGAGAAGGGGCGAAGGAGGAGTAAGCAACCATGAGTCAGTCACCCGACTGGGTTCTGTTGAAAACTGGGATTTGATATTTCACTATCTTTGCTTCATGTCCGCACTCTTACTGAGGCCTTACTCCGTACGTGATGTAAATGAATCAACGCGATGTAACTCTGTGGTTGCCAGTCAGGCTCCAGGCCACACTCTGGGGTCCTTCTCTCCAAGTCTCCATAGATTAGAGACACGGAAAATACCTCTCTCGTGGGGTCCCTAGAAGGCTGACATGACCCGTCGCTGAAATGCTCAGTAAAAACTCTTGACATGGTTGATGCAGAGCAATGGAGGCTACTGTTGTGGTTGACGTTGGTGCTATTATTATAATTACCATCATCATTCCTGAATTACAGCTTATGACTCCCCCAAACAAGACACATCAGTGTCTGTTATAGAGTATGAGGCGTCCCTGACTCAAAAACATCCAGGTGACACATTTTCATGACTTTCCATTTTTTTTTAAGTGTTTATTTATCTTTGAGAGAGACAGAGTGTGAGCAGGGGAGGGGCAGAGAGTGAAGGAGACACAGAATCTGAAGCAGGCTCCAGGCTCCGGGCTGTCAGCGCAGAGCCTGATGTGGGGTTTGAACTCGCGAACTGTGAGATCGTGACCTGAGCTGAAGTTGGACGCTTAACTGACTGAGCCACCCAGTCGCCCCCACACGTTTTCATGACTTTAGAGTCTGCCAGCCCCCACTCCAATGTATCCTACATGTATGCATACACTTATGTCCCTTGCCCTTCCCCTCTGCAGTCCAGCTGTCAAAAACATCTCCGGTTTTCATGGGAATGCCTGGGTGCAGGAGCAGAAGATGGGAGGAAGCATGGGAAA
The DNA here is from genome assembly GCA_028646485.1 of Cryptoprocta ferox. NCBI lineage: Eukaryota > Metazoa > Chordata > Mammalia > Carnivora > Eupleridae > Cryptoprocta > Cryptoprocta ferox. The sequence goes on from CM053573.1 coordinate 5,087,807, forward strand.
GTAAGAAGGAAATGTGGGCAGGGGGCACTTGTCAGCCAGCAGACGACCCTCCCCGGCTGTAATGTCAATGGTGGATGGCGGCTTCTTCCAGGGAGAGCATCTTGTATTCCACATAAACATTTGCCTTTCACTTCTCAAATGAGCCTGGAATTCTACCAGCTGGAAGATTCTTTGGGGTTAATAAGGAATTTGTAAAATGGGAAGACTAAGTCACTGTAATTTGTTGCCAACTCCAATTTCAGTCTCGTCTGTCAGTGTTAGGTGTTGAATTCTGTGCCCCCAAAATTCATATATTGAAGTCCTGATCCCTAGTATCTTAGAATGTGACCTTATTTGGAAATAGGGTCCTTGCAGATGAAAATAGTTAACATGAGATTTTATGAGAGTAAGGTGGCCTTTAATCTGATATGACTGAAGTCCTTATAAAAAGGGGAAATTTGGACATAGACACAGAGGGAACAGGGTCATGTGAAGACAGAGACAGAGACAGGAGCAATGCTGCCACCAGCAAAGGGAAGCTGGAAGAGACAAGGAAGGATATTCCTCTAGAGTCTTCAGAGGGAGAACAACCCTACCAACACCTTGATTTCAGGCTTTGGGCCTCCCAAGCTCCGATAGAATAAATTTCTGTTGTTTTAAGCTACCCAGTTGGTGGTGCTTTGTTACGGTGGGCCTGGAACACTAATGCACTCAGTGATAACACAGATCTTCTCTGGAGTCTTTGGTTTGAGTTAGGGTCACTATAACTACCTCACCTGCTCCAGCAGGTGAATCCCAATCCATCTAAACCCGTGAATATGAACTCTAGCCTGAAGAAACCATGAGCAACCTATTCCCTTTAGACATAATTGGTGTAAGGATGGGCATGAGACCCAGTTTGGGCCAACAAAATGTTAAGAAGAGACCTTCGGGAAAAGATGGCCTTATTTTTAATAGGTAACTGTGCCAGAGATGCTCATCTCTTTTGATTCTTGACCCCACCTGGAGGTGACACCTTGATCTGTGGCAGCCATTTTGGTATTGTCCCGAGGATACAACCAATACCTAGAAGAAGGTAACATTAAGAAAAGGGGAAAAGTGGAGTTTTACCCGTAATATACTGCATCTGGAATCCTCTGAACTCAAATGTAGGAGAAGACTAATTTCTTGGCTGCCTTTCTGTATAAACCAATGTGGGTCAAGGCCTTCTCATTTGCAACTGGAGACATCCCAGCAAAATAGGTAAGGAGATGGCATCCTCAGCAATTCCTGGGACTTGATTCAGCCATGCTGCTTTCCTCAGCAGTCAGGCTGAAGTAAACACCTCTGAGGGACCCACGAGTTTTATTTGGGTTGAAGAGCTATTATAGGGATTCATAAAGCCTGATGCTTTGGGTCGGGGTAGAACAGGTCTGAGGGAGGAATGGCATTTGAGGGTCAAGGACAACATGTAGCTCTGGGGAACATCTGGTGTCCCCAGAGCAGGCTGGCCAGTGCCTGGTGGAGGGAGAATGAGAAATACAAACAGGAGTTTTAAAAAATGTTTCTCGGGATGGTACTCCTCTGAGGCAAGGCAAGTGTATTTTTCTCTTTCACTTATTTGCTTCCTCTTCCTCCTCCTTTTGTTTAGAGGCTCCCTTGTACCCAGCAGCTGAAAAGTTATTTTTTGCCTCTTTGGGGTAATCTCAGCTATTTCAGGGTTTCTCGGTTGATTTAAGATCCTTCCTCCTCCGCAGCCTTCTGTGGGTGTTGGCATCAGTCTTCTGAGTCCTCAGTTGGCTGTCACCCTCCACACCAGCACCCACTGAGATGCCTGCATTCCCATCTGCTCCCAGGCCGTGAGGTCACTGCCTCGCTGCCCCCGTAAGTCCTCTGGCTGCCCCTTGTCATATCCATCCACTTGTCCAGTCAGCAGTATTCACTGAGCTCCTGCTAGCATCCAGGACTGTTCTAGACACTGCATATTGGATGAACAAGACAGAACTAGTTTACCGTCACGGAGCATACATCTCCATGAAGAGAATGACATGCGCATCAGTATTTAACATAATGCCTGGCAGAGAAAAAAATGAAGGAAATGAGGTGTGCATGTGCTTGGAGAGAGCATTCCAGACAATGGAATAGCAAGTGCAAAGGCTCAAGGTAGAAATTAGTTACATTTGAGGAGCAGCAAGGAGACCATGTGCTTGGAGTACAAGGTACACAGTGGAGCCAAGAGAGCTGGGCAGGGGCTAGATCCATGGTCAAACTTTGAACTTTATTTCAGTTATGATGAAACACCATTGGAGGATTTTGAGTGGAGGGAAAGTATTGTAACAACAAGAGCTGCAAGTTATTATAAACACCAGTATTCTCTCGTTCTGACACTCACAGTCAAAATTCTGTATTACGTCTGACTTATGGGAGGAGCGCAGGGAGGCAGGAGAGCCATCCAGAAGAGCAGGTGGCAGTCTTTTAACAGTCCCAGGAGACTGGGGGTTTGCATCTGGCTCTGGGTCTCAGGGTCTCTGCTTCTCATGGCCTGTGGTTAGAAAGGCCACCTTTTAGAAACTCAGAAAGATCTCTCTGGCTGCCATGCTGAGCTGATGGAGCCCAGGGCTCCTTGATGGGACCCTCCTCAGTGACGAGCTCTCCTGAGGTCCTCCATCTCCACCTCCACCACCACCCCTTTCCCTAATGTGCTAATCTCTGCAGTCCTTTCAAGAACGTGGCTTTATTTTCTGGTTTACTATCCTGATAAGAAGAGGCAGTTCTCCTGGCTTCCACTTGGCATTTCCTGTCATCATAGCCCTCCCTCAGCAGTTTGAGAACCATGTGGACATTCTGCCAGTTACCAAGTGACACATTCTGGAACCAAGGAAGTAACCACAGGATGGATTTGTAGATTCATGAGGTCCACTGGAAACTGGACCTATGCCAGAATGTATTGCCCCCTGACCTATATAAGCCCCTGACTGGAGGACCAGGGTATTGTTTTGGTTCTCCAAGAATTAGTGTCAGTTCAGGGTTACCACCCCTATACTTGGTGGGTCGTTTTTCTCTGGCCACTTTTAAGATTTTATTTCTCTTGGGATCTCAGAGTTTGACCTTAATGTACCTATATGTTGTTTCCTTTGTACTTGTGTTAATTTGGATGGAGATGCTGCTAGGATCTTTAAACCTGAGAGGTTTTCAACCATTATTTCTTCACATGATTTTGTTGTTGTTTTATTCTTTCTTAGGTCTCATTCTAGAATGCATATGTTAGTCCACCTGATATTGCCCCAGGACTAAGGTTTCTGATACTTACATCATTTTTCTTCCATCTTTTCCCTCTGTCATCAGAGGGAAATCTATTTTTATCCTTAAATCTATTTTTATCCTTACTGACACTTTCTCCAGATGTCTCCAGTGTGCATTAAGCTCACGCACCGAAGTTTTCATTTTAGTTAGTGTACTCTTCAATTCTAGGATTTTATTTTGTTCCTTTTTTATATTCTCTATTTCTTTGCTAAATTTCCAATGTGTCTACTCATTATGCACATGTAGTAATTTATGACATCAGCCACATTTACAATAGCTGTTCAAATCCTTGTTTGCTATTTGCAACATCTGAGTGTTTTTCCGGTCAGTTTCTATTGATGGCTTCAGTTTCATAGAGGGCACATTTTCCCTGTGGTTTTACATATCTGGTAGTTTTTAACAATCAAGTACTTGATAAATGATACATTGAAGAGACTCTGGATTCTGTTATGTTCCTCCGAAGACTGACTTTTTTCCTAGCCAGCCTTCAGCTGGCTGAATTTGAACTCCAAGGTCTCTCTCTCTTGCAGTGGGTAGCAGCTGAAACCTTGATCAGTTCTTTTCAGCCTCCAGTTGATGATTTTCCCCTGAGCCCACTGTGAGTTTCTGCACTGTTCAGTAGTCATCCACAATTTGGGCTTACATGAAAATGTTGGGACTTATACTCTCTGTGACTTCCTTCTCTCTAGGGTATCCCCCTAATTTTCTCACTGTTCCTCCAGTCCTTAAGTGTGTCCTCTGATAGATGGAGCTAATTGGCTTCTATGGCTAATTCATACTCAGATCTAGAGAAGTCTCCAGTAAATTCAGAGACCTCACCCACTGAAGTTTATCTTTTAAGGGAAAATATCATTTTAGTTCAACTAGTTCAGTTTCTGCTTGCTTTAAGTGCCTGAATCTCTCACTCTCCCTCTCTCTCTCTCTCTCTCTCTCTCTGTCTATACACACACACAAACATACATATACACACATATATACATCACATACATATTCATACATATATACATACACACCCACAATACATATTTAGATTTTATGGTTATATGAGGAAAAATTAAACCATCCAAACTCAGCCAGTACTGCAAATATGAAACATTTAATTTTATTTTATAGTGTTTTGATACATAGTTTTAAATATTTTTATGTAGCTAAATATAACAATTTTCCATTGTTTTTTCCACTATTTTGTACCATGCTTAAAAAGTTATTATCAACTGGAGGGATATTAATAGTCTATATTGAATATATAATATATAAATTTCTTTAATTTCTATAAACATACAGATTTCCATACTTGTCATTAACTTTGTAATAAGAAAGAAATTGTGAGCTAAATTGTAAAAGTGAATATATTTTCTGCAAATGATCAGTCAGTTGTCCTAACATTATTTGCTGAACATCTTGTCCTGTCCTTACTTTTTGAAACAGAAATTTCATTTTAGGGAAAGATATTTAAGAAAATGGAGTCTCAAGTCAAACTTTTCAGTTAGCTTGCCAGTCACTAGCTATGCACCTTGGGCAAACCACGTAAGTCCAGTTCTTATTCTCAGATCACCTCAGAGTGATTTCATTAACTATAAATCTCCCAGAACAGAGGAATGAAGTCAGATCCTCACCTCACACTGTGTATAAAAACTAACCCAAAATTGATCATAGACCTAAATGTAATAGGTAAAACTACAAAACTTTTAGAAAAAAAAGTGGGGATAAATCTTTGTGTCTGTGAGTTAGGTAATGGTTTCTTAGCCATGACACCAACAGCATACATGACATAAGGAAAAATGCATAACTTGGACTTTATAGAAATTAAAACATTTCAAGCATGTTTGAACAAACATGAATGAAAAGACAATTGAAGGATGGGGGAAATATGTGTAAATCCTATATCTGATAGGGTACTTGTATCTAGAACACTTATAACTCAACAGTAAAAACACAGCTAACCCAATTAAAAAGTAGATAAAGGATTTCAAAAGACATTTATCTAAAGAAGGTATACAAGTTTCTAATAAGTGCATTAAAAGGTGTTCAGTATCATTAGTCAGGGAAATGCAAATTAAAATCACAATGACATACCACTTCACGCCCATTAGGTTGGCTTAAAAAAAATCAAAGGGATGTCCATTGTCAAGAACATGGAGAAATTGAAACATCATATATTGTTGGTGAGACCGTGAAATGATGCAGCCACTTTGCACAACAGTTTAGCAGTTCCTTCAAAATTTAAACATGGAGTTACCATATGACCCAGCAATTCTGCTCCTAATCATGTACCCAAGATAAATGAAAACATATGTATACACAGAAACTTGCGCATGAATGCTTATGGCAACTATTCATGGTAGCTAAAACATGGAAACAACCCAGATGTCCATCAACTGGTAAAAAACATACTCAAAATGCAGTATGTCCTGTAACAGAGTACCATTCAGCTACACGAACAAGTGAAGTAGGAGTACATTCTACAACATGGATGTACCTTGAAGACATTCTGCTAAGTGAAAGAAGCCAGAGGCAAATAAAAGACCACGTATCATGTGGTCCCTTTTATATGAAATATCCAGAACTGGCAAATCCACGAAGACAGAAAGTGGATTAGTGATTACCGGGGGCTGGGAGTGTGGAGCATTGGAGAGGGAGTGCAAATGGATACAAGGCTTCCTTTGGGGTGATAAAAATGTTCTGGAATTAGTGGTGAAGTTTGCATAACTCTGTAAATATACTAAAAATCACTGAAGTGTACAAACTGTATACTTTAAAACATGAATTTGGGGGCACCTGGATGGCTCAGTCAGTTAAGCGTTGACTCTGTTTCAGCTCAGGTCATAATCTCACAGTTCTCTTCCTCATTTCTCTTAATCACTGCACTCACTTCATTGGTTTTAATGCAATTATCTTGAAAAGGATGCAGAAGATAATGGATAGTTTTGTGTAGGCACAACTAAAGAAAAGCAGCTACCGATAAACGTCCTCAAGGACCACGGACAAGTTTTTTTGCAAGCTCAGCTGTAACAAGCTCAGAAATCATCCAATCTGCCGTGGGCCTCTTGAACAGGTGCATGGAAATAAGCTTACAGAAGGGTGAGGCTTGGAGACTTCCCTCTGATAATTTACTGTATGTAGACTATGGTGGCTGGGCTGTGAGGCTCACTTTTCTCTTGGGGACACCAGGTTTGACCCTCTGCAGGGGCAATCTGAACTACTCATGTTAGGATGCATCCAAGGATGACATCTCCAGAGAGGAGTTGCTGATGAATATTTGTAATGCAACAGTAGGTCATGGCAGGATGCCCATGGCCACCAGGGCAGTGACCAGCCATCTGCTCTTTGCATTCCAGCTATGGCTGCAGCAGAGACACAGAGAAGGGTTGACAGTGGGCCTTTGAATATACTATTTCCCCACCTATGCATTTAAATCCGCACACCCCCAGCCAGTCAAGTCTAGCACCTCAAGCTAGGTATTCACATGTGTGCGTGCATCTGCCCATTTAGCTGTTGATTTTAAGGCCCATTATGGAAGAGTAGAGCCCATATACACATAGGCCAAAAAGAACCTCCTCGTTGGAAGAGGTCACCTGATTTTTAACATGTTCTGGGCCCCAGTGCATGACTGTAATGGTCAGTGTTTTACATTATACACCAGAGGACTGTACATGATTTTATGAGCATGGGTCGAGAATGGCTGTCTCAATACTCTTGTTCTCTCCAGAGAGAACTTTAAGATAAATGGTATTCATCTGATTCTAATTCTCCTCTTCTTTCTAAGGAAATGGGGAGAACCCGTAACTTGGGGCCCAGAGGCACCACTTCCTGCCAATATGACCTGATTCTCATCTCTGGGAGGTACTGTGGGATCTGGTCCCTACTCAGTACTCATCTTGCTTCCTGCTCGTTATTATTTAGCTTCTGTGTTGGCTCAGAGTGGAGTCTTAACTGAGTAGGGAAGAAGTTGTGTGAATTCCAGGAAGAGGGCACAGCCAGTGCAAATGCCCTGAAGCAGGAGAAAACTTGATGTGTCCCCTCAGTGGTGCTGCTGGTAGAAATAACAGAATTCAGGGCACCTGTGTGGCTCAGTGGGTTAAGCATCCAACTCTTGATTTCAGCTCAGGTCATGATCTCATAGTTCACGGGTTCGAACCCATATCTAGCTCTGCACTGACAGCACGGATTCTGCTTAGGATTCTCTCTCCCTGTCTCTCTGCCCCTCCCCTGCTCGCACTCTCTTTCTCTCTCTCTCTCTTTCTGACTGTCAAAATGAATAATAAAATAAATAAACGTTTTTTAAAAAGATACTTTTTAAAAAAAAAAAGAAAGAACAGAGGTCAAGGAAGAGGGGACAAAGTCCTTACAGAGCAGCAGGGAGGTGTCCTTGCAGTCTAGGTGAGCGGCACACCCTCTTTTGTCTCTTCTCCTAGTGGGTGTATCTGTAGGTGTCACCTTCTTCTTTAAAAAAAAAAAATGAAAGCACTGGGGCACCTGGGTGGCTCAGTCCGGTGTCTGACTCTAGATCTCAGCTCCTCAGGTCATTATCTTATGGGTCGGGAGACTGAGCCCTGCATCAGGCTCTGTGCTGACAGCGTGGAGCCTGCTTGGGATTCTCTCTCTCTCCCTCTTTCCCTTCCTTCCCCCATGTGCATGCACTTTTCTCTCTCTTTCTTTCAAAATGAATAAATGCACTTAGAAAAAAATGAAAGCACACAACATACGTTGATTTGATTTGCCTTTTTCAGTTGCTAACATATCCTCGATATCTCTCTGGATAAATACGCATATCTCCTGCTCATTCCTTCCAATGGTGCATCATGTGACACCGAGTGGCTTGCCATCACTTTGGAACCCATTCCTTATTGGACATGGAGCGTGGAAACAATCTCATGGGTTCATTTCCTTTGAGAATAATCCTACTCTGGGTCTTAAGTCGTGGGTTCCCACCCCTGCTTGCAGCAGGAAGTGTGCAGGATGGAGGGAGGAGGAGAGCGGAGGCCAGACCATAAAAGACCCTGAGGGGGAAGTTTCAGACTATATGTTTTTAGGTTTTTCATTCCTTCTGCACGTTTTGTATACTGTTGAGTGCTACTAAAGAACTGCATTATTCCCCAGAGATGCAACACAAATGCCACATCTTCTGTGGCTCACTTATAGATTTGCTACAGGAGGGGCCCTTGCCGGCAAATGGAAACAGAGTCGAGGCAGAAAGTGTCTTGCCATTCTGAGTCCGTAGCCATTCGTTCTGAATGGGAGAAAGGAGAGAGAAGCACTTTTACGTAAAGCCTACTGATAAGCACCAAGGGGGGGGAGGGGCACATCCCTCTGTGAAGAGATTGAGGAGAAAGGGACATCCTCTGACCTTAAGTTGCATTAGTAAGTACAAAGTACCCTGCTTGTTGTCACTGTCCTCACACCTCACTGCCAGTTCTGTTACCTTGGTCATGTGTTGAAGGCGGGAGAAAGGCACGTGCATGACCATTACGAAAATTATTGTTTCCGGTGTGGTCCCCGGGATGACTTGCTGACACTTCCTGTGAACCTCACTTTGTCACATGCCACTGGGAAGTTATTTCTGCAGCTGTAAAAACTGGGAGCATAATAATTACCCCACAGGTTGTGTTGCTGTGTTAGTATTATCTAAGTGAACCCCTTCTGTTCGTGCAGTTCTGTCCCTCCAGGAGAGGCAGGGGCCAGGCATTGAATTTGGCATTTGTGTGTGTGTGTGTGTGTGTGTGTGTGTGTGTGTACATACAGCAAAGATAGATACATAGATACATAGATACACATACAACAATTATCTTTGTTTCCTTCTCTCTCTTATGCCTTCATCATAGGACATAAGAGGCAATGAGTTTATATCATAGTATTTCAATTATGGGAGAGCAAAGAGAAGAATGAACATCCTCCAGGGACTTTGCGTCCTCTTTTAGGGGAGAAATTAGTGTTTTTGGTTTTCCACAGAATAGTTGCATCATGTTATGTGGAAATATGACCTCGTTATCACTTTTATTCAGAGGTGAAGTGTGGTTTAAGGAAATATGGGTGGATGCCATGGACAGGGGGTAGACTTTGATGATTAATGTTACATGTCAACTTGGCTGGGTCATGGTGCCCCAGTCTGTGGTCAAATGCCAGCCTAGATATGGCCGTGAAGGTATTTCTTAGATGTGATTGACATTTAAATCAATAGTCTTTGAGTAAAGCAGATTCCCCTCCACAATGTGGGTGGGCCTCACCCAATCGGTTGAAAACCTTTACAGGAAAAGACTGAGTTCGCTGTAGGAAAAAGGGATTCTGCCTCCAGGCTGCCTTCAGACTTGAGCTACAACATCAGCTGTCCTCTGGGCCTCCAACCTGCCCTGCAGATTTTGGACTGTTGCGTGAGCCTGCCCCTAACATGAATCTGTCTATCCATATATCCGTCCCATCGGTTCTGTTTCTCAGGAGGACGCTGACAGATACAGACTTGGGAGCAGGTGGACTGGCTGCTCAGGAAGGATCGTGTTTCCACACACACACAGAATCGTACACCTTAACATGCCATCGAGAGTCCACCTCGTTTACTAAGAGTTGGAACTGAGAATGTTCTCTCTATAAATACTCAGGGTCTGCTGCCTTTTAATTTGGTAATACCCAGTTTTAAAAACTCAAGTCAGAAATATCTAGTGGATATCTACTGTCTTTGTTCTCTCTGCTAAACCTTAGCAACTTAAAAAAAAATACCCACTTATTCTCTCAGGGTTTGCAGGTTTAGAAATCTGGCGGGCTCAGCTGGCTTCTCTGCTTTGCATCTTGCAGACCCAAAATCAAGGTGTCGAGGCTGCATTGCCTACTGGAGGCTCTAGGGCAGGAACTGCCTCTCCAGTCATTCAGGCTCTTGGCAGACTTCCCCTCCAAGTGGCTGTAGACCTGGGGGTCCTTGTTTCTGTGCTGGCGTCACTTGGGGGTCAACCTTAGCCCCTAGGAGCCTCTTTCTGTTCCTTACATATAACCACGTGCATCTCAAAACCGGCAAGTGTAGGTTGAATCCTTTTCATACTTGAAAGCTCTCAGACTCTCCTTCTGCCCCATTTCTCCTGCCTCTTCTACAGCTGCATCTAATTAACTGATTCTTATGCTTTCCTCTTCCACTTTTTTTTAAATGTTTATATATTTATTTTTGAGAGCGAGAGAATGAGAGAGAGAGCACAAGTGGGAGAGGGGCAGAGAGAGAGAGGCAGACACACAATCCAAAGCAGGCCTCAGGCTCCGAGCTGTCAGCACAGAGCCCGACGTGGGGCTCAAACCCGCGAACTGTGAGATCGTAACCTGAGCCGAAGTTGGACGCCCAATCGACTGAGCCACCCAGGCGCCCCTCTCTTCCACTTTTTCTTAATGGTTATTTATTTTTGAGAGAGAGAGAGGGAGCACACATGAGCAGGGAAGGGACAGAGAGAGAGGGGGACAGAGGATCCAAAGTGAGCTCTGCACTGACAGTACAGAGCCCAATGCAGGGCTTGAACTCACAAACCATGAGATCATGACCTGAGCCGAAGTTGGATGCTCAACCGACTAAGCTACCCAGGTACCCCCTCCTCTTCCAGTTTTAAGGGCCAGGGCCCACTTGATTATGCTGGAATCATCCAGATAATGCAGAATTCAGGATAGTCTTCCTATTTTAATGTCAGCGGATTAGCAACCTTAATTACGCCTGCAAAGGCGCTTCTTCCCTGAAAGGTAACATACTCATGCTGCAGAGACTAGGGTGTGAATGTCTTTGGGGCACTGTTATTCTGCCTATTGCACCTGCTGTGAATTAGGGCTCTGAATGCCCCTGCCCTCACGGCCCTGCCAACTCATTAGGAGAAGAGTCATATGTTAATGACAGATGTCATAACACCATTGCAGACGGAAACAGTGAGGCGCAGGGTAGCATCTGGCTTCATCAGTCACACAGCAATCATGGAGCAGAGCGGTCTGAGTTACTGCTACCTGACCCGTAACACCCAGCACCCTGCAGCGTATAACAGTAGGTGCTCAGTTGTTGGGTGAATGGATGGATAGAAAGGAACATGGACCAAAAAACTAACTCTATTGGAATTATCTCTTCAACGTGATTCAACATCTTTTATTGACATGTCCATTCCTTAATCATATGTTGAAACTGCACCGCCTGCTGCATTCTGTGCAGGGCCCTCCAGGCGTGATGGTGAATAAACCGGGCGAACACATGTGTAGTTAACCACGAGGATAGTGGCGTGAGAGAAATGCACTAAATGCACTGGCGTCACTTAGTAAATGCCACACGCAAGATAAGCGAGGAGACTCTGAGGAAGCTGGTTTTTAAATGGCAAGACAAAAACCAGAGACGGTGTGTCCTAGGCTGGCTTCCGGAGGAGACAGACTCGGAGGTGGGGATTTGGGGCAGGAAGCCAGTTGGGGAGTGCTGGGGGTCGGCACCTATTAGCACCCACCTAGGAGAGAGTACAGGAAGTAGCCGGGGCAGAGGGAGATGTTGGGCTGTGGGTGCAGGCAGGGGTCAGCTGATGCTACAGAGGGCTGAGAAGCCGAGCTGGTCCTCCAGAGCTGTCTTGAGCTGGGGCTGGAGGCCTGGGTCTCACGCCAGGTGCCCAATCCTTGTGTTAAGTTGCAGTGTGCCTGAGATCCCTTGGGGGTAGGTATGACGTATGCCCTCAGTGATTAGAAAAACTCACCACTGCAAGAATCAAATACAATTAATATTGCCAGCGGTACGTATTATAATCATGAGCACGCTGGAAAATCTGGTCTTGATGGCGGGATGCGGGAGAAGTATAATGAGTCAGGTTTCATTTTATCCCATTATGATGGTCTTCAACTGGGTTCTGTTCAAGCTGCTGTAATGACTTCTTGGACACGTCTTAGAGCTTTCCGCTTACTCCTTCGGGTAGTAATGGCCAGTCAGACTTAAGCTGTGACATTCCACCCTCCCCCTGGCTGGAGGGTCTGGTCTTTTATTCTGGGGGTTATAGGAGGAGATAGTGAGGGACACAAGAGCTCTGGTTATCTCAGCTATGGTTATTTCTCTAATACTTGATCTCCATCAAAGCCCACATTCTAACACCATTCTCTGACACCAACTGGGTATCTTACACTTCAATTCAATTCTGACACTAACTACCCACAGTTAGTGTCTGATCCAAGAAATTAAAGGACTCAGTACCTCAGGACTGTTCTAACTTCTGACATTAAGTGGAGTCCCCAGGCCACCTGCTTCTGCATGGCCAGCTACAAATTAGGGGTTTCCCAAGACCCTCTCAGTTTCAGGAGCTCTCTGGAATGACTCACAGAACTGCTGAAAACACTATGCTTAAAAATTATTTTTATTAAAAAGGATTTAAACAAACAGCCAGGTGAATGGGTGCATAGGCGAGATCTGGAGTCATCCCGGGTGCAGGAGTGTCTGTCTCTGTAGAGCCAGTACATTGATATGTCCAAAACCAGCAAGTCCTCCAGGTATTATTGTCAGAGTTTTTATAAAAGTTTCATTGGTGAGGCATGACTGATTCGATCACGATGGAACTCAATTTCTAGCCCCCTACCTTCCACAGAGGTCAGGGGTGAGACTAAAAGTTTCAAACCTCTGATTACATGCTTTGCCCTTCTGGCATCACCAGCCCCTACTTTAAGCTAGCTGAGAGCCCACCATGGGTCACCTCATTATCATAAACCCAGGTATGACAGAAAGGGGTAATTGGGAAGTCTGAAGTTCATTCTCCCACTGATTTGGCACTCCCAATCTCCATGAGTTCCTCTTATAGCCTCCTTCACTTGGATTTTGGTGGGGGACAAGGGATTCAAGCCATAGCATTCTCTCGTAACTTGGGACAATTTCCTCTTCCTTCTCTGTGTCCCCCAATTTTGTTTTCTGCACTAGGAAAGAATGCATTAAGGGTTGAAAGTAGCAAAGCTTAGTAAGTCCTTAGTGGGAATCTGGTCCTGGTATTCTTTAGGAAATTTAAGGACAGGACACTTTGATTCTCAACGTTGAGTCATAAAAACCAAATCTGAGGCAATAGCAAAAGTCCTTCTTAGCACCCACTTGTATCTTTTTCTAGCTGGTCCTTTTAAGTAAAATACTTTTTTTCTGATTATAACAATTACACATGTTCCCAGATCTTTTTAAAATGGAATAATAAGTGAAAAGCTAGAAACATCTTCCCTGATCCCAACATTCAAATAGGGTGTTTTCAAGGAGACCTCATAGAAGTATTTCTCTTTTTCCCATCAAGATCTGAAAAATATGAAAGAGGCCAAAGAGTCAAACAATAGCATCTCGTTTGTTGCTGATAAAACTGATGTGGGACAGGGCTGCTTATATCTGTGGGCAAATGAACTTCCTAACGTGAGCCGAGAATTCAACAGATTCACCGACGCAGTTCTGTGCATCCCTGGAGTCCTGACAGCCTTTGTGCCTTACCAAAGAAAACATGGACCTACCATGCATGCCTTATTGCACAAAGGTGTATATTTGTTTCTGTGGCTTTGTAACGAATTATCCCAGACTTAGCATCTTGGAACAGCACACATCTATCATCTCCCAGTGTCCATGGGTTAGGAGGCCAGGCATCGCTTACCTGAGCCTTCTTCAGTGTCTCTCAAGGCTGCAATCAAAGTGTGAGACACAACTGAGGTCTCATCTGAAGGCTCACCTAGGGAAGGCCCTGCCTCCAAGTTCATGTCGTTGTGTCAGGATTCATTCCTCCAAAGCTACTGGACTGAAGACCTCAGCTCCTTTGTGGCTATTGGTCAAAGCCTGCCTTCCACTCCTTGCAATGAGGTTGTCTCCACCATGGTTGCTTGCTTTACCAAAACACGCAAGGTGAGGAGCAATAGAGAGAGTCAGAAGATGGAAGTTAGAATCTCACGTAACCTATGCACAGAAGCAACATCCCATGAAATTTGCCACCCTCTATTGGTTAGAGTCACGGGTTCTCCCCACACCCAAGAGGGAGGGATTCCATGAGGGCATGAGTACCAGGGGCAGGATCACTGGGGGCCATCACAGAATCTGCCCACCACAGGTGCATGTTTCTTACGTGGCTGTCAGCTCCCGAGAAAGGCAGAAGGAAGAATAGCTTACTTTTTAAAAAAAAATTTCATGTTTATTTATTTTGAAAGAAAGGGAAAGAGAAAATGCACATGCATGTGCACGAGCAGAGGAAGAGCAGAGAGAGAGAGGGAGAGAGAGAATCCCAAGTAGGCTTCACACTGTCGGTACAGAGCCTGATGCAGAGCATGATCTCGTGAACCGTGAGATCATGACCTGAACAGAGATCAAGAGTTGAACACGTAACTAACTGAGCCACCCAGACACCTCAGGAAAGCTTACTCTTTTTTTTTTAATGTTTTATTTATTTTTGAAAGAGAGAGAGAGAGACAGAGTGCAAGCAGGGGGAGGGGCAGAGAGAGAGAGAGAGGGAGACAGAACTCCAGGCTCTGGGGCTCTAACCCATGACCCTTGAGATCATGACCTGGGCCGAAGTTGGCCGCTTAACCAACTGAGCCACCCAGGTGCCCCTGGAACAGCTTACTCCTGAAACACCCACCCAGTTCTATTTACATCCTGTCAACGTTCTTCTGCCATTCAGTATTCTTCTGCTGTGTGCTTTGTAGTGGCCTTCCCTCTCCCATCACGTGCTAGCCCTGTGTCTATTCGGACCTGTCTTTGGCAGCCAGTGACGTCTTATCATTTCCAAGCTGCATCAATAACATGGCGTCCTACACAGACTGACCGATAAAGACAGTGTAGACAATGAGCTCTAGAACAAGGACCCGGAAATATGCAGCAAAGCCTGCCCTGCTTTTCAGGGTATCATGAGACAGAGATCGAGCTGGAGCTCAGTGGCCTCAGCAGCCCCTGGAACTGGTGTGATGAACAGGGCAGGGCGCCGGGAAGGAGAAAGTCTTGGGGACGCTGGGGCAGGTAACATACACTCATAGCCCCTCCCTCACTCGTTTGCCATTCAAGTCTTGGACGTGCCAACGTAGCCCCTTCATTGAAGCTGTGCTTAATTACTTCCAGCAGCCTCCGTGGACACGACGCGTCAGTAATCTTTCAAATGTTCTCATTAGCAGTGAGGTTGGGAATGCCAGGCACACCCGGCGCCACACGCCAGCCGTCCCCGAGCCAGGCTGGCACTTCAGCGGTGTCTTAATGTGACTGTTGCCCTTTCACTGATGAGCAGCAGATAAAAGGAGGCCACAGCGAGGCTGTCTGGGGATTCAGAAATTCTGGGTTGATCCTCCTGGAGGACTTGTAAAATGCCCGCATTTTGTGCTGCATTTCCAGGCCATCCATCACGTAGGTACACTGCGAACGGGGGATTTTAAAACAATTTAAAACAAACTATAGAAAATGGATAAGGTAACCTAAAAATTTCCATTCCCAGCTCACTATGCGGCACCAAATTCCTACTCTCGCTCCTGTCCCTCCCCTTACAGCCTTTGATGCAATGGCCTTTGTCTCCCTTTTCCCACGGTCCTGATCCATGCCTCTGACCTTTTCCTTAAAACACTAGACTCTTTACCCTTGTATAGGAATATTCCGTAGGTCTTACAAGATGCCTCATCTGCATGGATTGAGCTTGTCCGGAGTCTGTGAATCCCCAGCCTTCCATAGGGTGTTCTGCCTTTCCAAACCCTGAAATTGCAGGACCCAGCCGAGTATAGGAGCGCTCTTGGATTGAAATTCAAAGGTTATGAAGTCAAGGGCACTGTGAACAGGACCTCTTCAAAAACAGCACAAGGTGACCGTGTGCTGAGGCTTCAAGTGAACAAGGAGGCCAGAGCATCAATTCAAAACAGTCCCACCCAGGCCTGAGACCCGATCAACACAGGAGCCTCTCGCTCAAGTGGCCTGGCCCAGCATGGCCCGTCTCCCAGAGGATGGTCCCTTGATGCAGTCTCCAGAGGGGTCAGAAACCGGTGCTCACCAGCCAGAACAGACAAGAAGCCTCAAGCCTTCTTTTCTTCCTCTCCTGGAGCTGCATGTCTCCCCTCTCCACCATGCAGTGTGGATGCCTGGATGCTGTCACTGTGTTACCCCACAAGGTCATGGCCACCTCAAGTCTGGGCTCCCCAAACTTCAATCTCAGCATCCAGGCTGCAGAGAGAGTCCCATGTCACCACTGTCCTTGGAAACCTGGCTCAGCCCACACTTCGGAGCAACAGCTGCCTTCAGGGACAACCTCCTTGAATCTTCTGGAATGTTCATTTATGTTCCTTGTTCACAGTGCTACAGCCCCTCCCTCCTGGGAGCTCTGGACTCTCCCGTGGGAGGGGACCTCACCCGGTCCCCAGGTCCTGCATGAGGCTTCACCTCCCTTCATCAACCCAGAAAGGGTCTCATCTGGCTTCAGCTTGAATGTGTCTCTTGACAGAGAGCTCACTACTTTCAGAGGCATATTATTCTGATTGAAATATCATGAATGCTATGTTTATAATACTACTATTGAACCCCTGTGTTGTTCTAGGAAATATAGCAGACACTTTGAATACATTTATATGCTAATACACAAAAACGCTACAGTTTGGGTCTCTGCATTTGCCATGTTTCCGATGATGAAAGTAATGTTCATCAAGGTTAAAGACGGACTCAAGGTCACATACAGGGTAATCAGCCATCCCTGTTTGCTTGGGATTGAAACTCCGACATCTTGGGGATTCCTCACTCAAGAGGAAGTTAAGGGGCTGAGATGTGAACCTTTGCCTATCCAGGCTGCACACTGTCAATGTCTGTCTGCTTTTCTGATTCTGCTCTTTACTGTCTTATTCACTGTTCCTACTTTCGCCCCATGTGGACTCCCATTGCCCCTCAGTCCTCAGTAGGATATGTCACCGGCCCCAGAGCCTTGCTCTGCTGGGGCCTCCCCTTTTGGCCATACCTGTCCTTGGGGACACTAGGCACTTTGGAAGTGGTCAGGCATTCTTTCTCGTGCTCACAGAGGCCCCCTGGACGTGCTTCTTGATGAGACTTAAGGAGAAGAAGCCTGGATCTCACCTGAACTTGAAGCTGTTCTTCCCTGCTGCCCCCACTCCTCCCCTTGGCTGCATCTGCGTGACTGCCGCAAGTCTCAGTGGTCTGTCTAGCTTTAGGATGCTGCAAAGCACGAGAGCCTGCAGCACACCAGATGCACACTTTCCTGGCTCAGAGAGGCCTGGGATGACCCAGGGAGACCCCTGGGATGAAGGGAGAGGGGAAATTATGAGCTCCACCTGCTCAAGCCACCCTCCCTGCCAGCACCAAGCTGAGAGGGAGGGAAACGGAGAGAGGCCGGGTGAAACTTCCCTGCCTGCTCCATGTCACACGTCCCCCAGGCCCCCCTGCAGGAGGGTTGAAGGTGGGGGTCTGCAAAGCCATTCTAATGCCCAGCAAGCAGGGACCGATTGGGCCTGCTCCCAGCCCTCCCTTTCTCCCAGGCACTGGCGAGGAGCTCAGGGAAACCCTGCAAGCACCAGAAGGATCTGTTAGGAGAACAGACCCCTTTTTGTCCTCATGAAGTCCTCCCACTCAGAGGGGTGTGCAGGCCCCCAGGGCTGCTGCTGCCTTCTCCGACCATCGCACAGCTTTGATTTAAGGATGTGCACTTCGATCACCCATCATGTGTCATTAGCCCGACAGGCGACAGCAGTCAGGAGACACAAGCACCAATAAATCTCGCTGAAGGTCACTGGAGCCATCCTTTGTTGATTTTCTCTGAGTGGTTCCATGGCGGCCTGGACACTGTTGGGACAACACAAGGCCTTTTGCAGCAGAGGCGAAGGGAATGGGTTCGAGGTAGCTGGTGGGAACCAGGAGCATCCCGCTTTCTCTTGATTTCCTGCCTGTGGGCTGGACCGTCTTGAGGTCAAGCCATCAAGGAGCAGAGATGAGCCCTATTTGGTTACATAATGGCCAGGACAGCATTTCAAGCACTGGTGATTGCAAATCGTGACGGCAGCAAGCTTTCTTGCTTTTTTAAGACACTGCCTTCATCCACCACACTGCTGGCTGCTGGAGAAAGGGAGGCCTGTGACAAACTGCACGCCTGGTGCCTTCCGTGGCTTTTCTGCCTGGCCTTTCCCCACTCCTGCACCTCCTTCTGAGCGAGGCTCCCACCTCCAGGTGATGCCCCTGCGTAGCCTCCTGCTTGCCAGCCTTGCAGAGAGCACCCGCAGCTTTCGTTCAGTCCCCGTTCCTCCGGAATTTATCTCTGACACCTCTTAGGTCTGCATCGCGAAAAATGAAATGCAAAACAAGCCCAAGGTCTTAAGCCCAAGGAGATGATTAAGCAGAGAATAGTCAATGGCAGCCCAGGGGTGAATGGTAAGAACTGTTCGGCGGCAGCCTGTATGATCACAGATGTGGGGTGTGAGACCGCGGGAGAAGATGGTCACTTCCCTTATGGCAACGTGTCAGCTGAGACGTGGTCTCCTCCACATGTTGTCTAAATGCGAAAGGAGAATCCATTTGGGCACAGAGGTACATTTGTTTCCTGCTTTCCTTTAGCTGTGCGGTCGGGGGTCGACAGGGCTGAAATGAGCATAGCAGATGGGAACTGCAAAGTGGACCCCTGTGTGGGTCCCTGTCACGGCAGGCCTTCACTGAGACCTTGCAAGAATTGAATGGGATGACGAGTAATGGTGACTGCCGGACGGGGGGGTTCCTCACTTTCTTTGCATTATCCTTTCCCCTCCAGAGATGCTGGTTTCATTGAGCTGTCAGCCCTGCACTCTCCATGGTCATGGTCTCTAATGCACGAACAAAGTACACAAGAGCAAGACGTATCCTAGAGTCTTGCAAGGCTTCTGTGTTATAGGCAGGGCTGACTTCACGGCGGAAGGGCCCAGCTCCCAGAAAGGTCTCATGCTTGAGTTAGAATTCTGCCATCACTGTTTGGAAATTCTTAGGAATTTTTGCAAAAGGGGCTTCACATTTTCATTTTGCATTGAGCCCTGCAATTTATATCTGCCATTTAGAAGTAATAGAATATGAAACTAGCCTTTTTAAAAATACTCATTTGTTGGGTGGCTCAGTCAGTTAAGTATCCAAGTCTTGATTTCTGCTCAGGTCATGATTTCATGGTTCATGGGATTGAGCCCTAAGTCAGGCTCTGCGCTGATAGTGCAGAGCCTGCTTAGGATTCTCTACCTCCCTCTCTCTCTGCCCTTCCCATGCTTGTGCTCTCTCTCCCTCTCTTTCCCTCTCTCCTTCTCTTTCTCTCTCTTAAAATAAATACATAAACTTAAAAAAAATTAACATTTATTCATTTTTGAGGGACAGAGAGAAACAGAACACAAGCAGGGGAGGGGCAGAGAGAGAGGGAGACACAGAATCCAAAGCAGGCTCCAGGCTCTAAGCTGTCAGCACAGAGCCCAACACGGGGCTTGAACTCATGAACTGCGAGATCACGACCTGAGCTGAAGTCAGATGCTTAACCAACTGAGCCACCCAGGTGCCCCAACAGATAAAGTTTTAAAAAAAGAAAGAAAAAGAAAAAGGAGTGCTAGATCTTTTTACCAGAGTAAAACCAGCCAACAAACCCAGGGCCCATGACCCCTAAAATTTACTCCCCCAAAGACTTATTTTTCTCGCTGAAAAAAAAAAAAACACTTTGTTACTCTTTTTTCTCTTTATTTATGATATATTCATTTGCTTTAGTTCTAAACTGTGAAATGTAACAAGACTCTTGCAGGAACACCCTTCTTCCTGAGCTTCAATGTTCCAGAGTTGGTATGAGCATTCAGGAACATTAGCCGTATGTAGCACCTTCACATTAGGGGTGATCCCAGAGCTTGGGCACACAGATGGCCAGGTTGTGAGCTGTGGGCCCAGAGGTCATTAACTGTAAACAGAAAATAAGATGCGAAGCCTCAGAGATAGGGGAGGGCTGTCAGGTTACCAAAGTATGGTGGTAATGAAGGGTTACCACCAAGGTCATGGTTGTGGTTAGAAGGGTTGAACAGGAGGTGGAAAGAAGCAGAGAGGAAGAGAGCCCCAGGGGCCTTGCACAAGTCAGGATAGAGAGGGTATGCCCCAGTAACAGGCAACCCCCAGCTCTCAGCAGCTTAATAGAGAGAGTTCTTGATTTGTCATGCACATGATATGCCCACCATAGCGAGAATGTGGGGGCCTGCTCCTTGTAGAGGGAGTCTCTCAGTCTTCCAGATAATGAAGCAGGCACCATCTCAAAGTTACCTGTCACAATGCCAGTGAGCAAGTGTGTTCCTACTGGTTTTATCCTAGCAATTAGACATTCCAGCCTGGAAGCCACACATGTCACTTTTGCTCACAACTCATTGGCCATAGCTAGTCACCTACCAACCTTCCCCTGTCACCACCAACCACAAGGGACCAAGAAGAGCAAATCTTCCAGGTGCTCAGAAGGTAGAAGGCCTGAGGCCTGTAGTGAACAGCATTCATGACCCTTACAAAGCCTGAAATATGACTTTTTTTACTTGATTGTTTTGACAATCCTTCCTTTCATCCATCCATCCATCTGTCCATCATTCCACCCATCCATCCATCACTCCGTCCCTCCATCCTTCCATCCATTCCTCCCTCCATCTATCCATCTCTCCATCCATCACTCCATCCATTCATCCATCCATCCATCATTCCATCCACCCATCCATCACTCCATCCATTCATCCCTTCATCCATCTGTCCATCCATTGGTCCGTCACTCCATCCATTATTCCATCTGTCCATCCACCATCCATCCATCCATCCATCCATCTATCCATCTATCCATCCATCCCTCCATCCATCCAACCGTCTCTCCATCCATCCCTCCATTCATCACTCCATCCATCCATCCAACTATTACTCCATCTACCCACCCATAACTCCATCCATTACTGCATCTGTTCATCCATCTATCCATCGACCCATCCCTCCATCTGTCCATTCCTCCATCTGTCCATCCTTCCATCTCTCCATCCATAATTCCAGGATTCCATCTAATAAATAGTCATTTTTTCGTGTGCAGGATGTGATGCTAAACCTTGATGGAGTCATCAAGATCTCTGCACTGAAATAGTTAACATTTGTTAGAGGAGCTACACATATTTTGTGAGGAGGGGAGCCTTGTTTCACAAATGTCATGTATACCATGCAGGCAGTTTGCTATAGGAGTTTAGAAAAGGAAAGCTAATATTTTTTCATAGGCACATCGGTGGATGCCTTCACAGAGGAGGTGGAATTGGAGCTGCATATTAAGAATGTATGAAGTTTTCAATAAGCAGAGAGAGAAGGAGGTGGATGGGAAAGGCGTTTCTGACATTGGGAATAGGCTGAACAAAAACCTAGATGGTCGAAAACAAGATATTATGGCTAGAAAAGGAGCACACATAATCTACTGTCAACGTGTGGAAGATGCTGAATCCTTGTGAAAGCAGAGAAGATATCATCAGAGAAGTTCTTATGGAAAAGTCATTAACATCTGTCCATATGCAATATGGCTTGGAATACATGGAGTGAGTGGAATAGAAATGGAGGCAAAAGCCAGTGAGGAGACTGTTGCAATAATCTAGACGTGAGGTGGTAAACGTTTACTCCCCACAGGTAAAGTGATAGGAAGGGCAGGACAGAATCTGAACTGTCAGGAGGGGAGGCCAATAAAAATGATAGTGACCAGACAAGAATGGAGGAAGGGGAGCAGGTAGCACCCATGGAGGGCAACTGTAGGTCCAGCCTTGGGCCAGACTCTGAGCACTCACTGGCCTCTTCATTTTTACAAAGAGAAGTTACAGATAGCATGGAACTTTCAAGACACAGCAGTCATTAGAAAGGTGATCACCTGCATGGTTAGTCAGAGTTCCCAAGAAACCGAGCCAAGAGGATATATAGATATAAATGTAAATATATAGGGTATCTATATCTAATTGGATATCTGGATGGATAGATAGATGGATGGATAGATCGATCGATCGATAGATAGGTAGATAGATTGGCAGAAAGACAATGAGAAGTTGGCTCGCATAATGGAGGTTGAGAAGTTCCACTATCTGACATCTGCAAGCCAGAGACCCAAGAAACCCAATTCCAGTCTGAGGGGAAAAAGGGGAAAATTCCTTCTTCCTCCACCTTTTCGTTCTCTTTAGACCCTCAAGGGATTGGATGATGTCCCCCCCAAACACACACACACACACACACACACACACATTGGGGAAGACAATCTAGTTTCTGGATTCCACTGATTCAATTGCTAATCTCATTCAGAAGCACACTCACTGGCACACTCAGAAATAATGCTTCATCTGGATGATATTTAACATGGGCTAAGTTGACTAACCATAGGAGATGAATATCTCCCTGGAGGCGGGGAGTGTCATTAGAAATACAGACCTTGCTGAGATGGAGGTCTCTGTGGGACAGGCACATGCAGGTGGCTAACTTTCACCTCCTCAGGTTGAGCCTTAATCCTGATGGTTCCCTCATATAATCAGGGAAAGTGGGGTTTAGGGACCCAGAGCATCAACATCACCAGTACTGGTGTCTGTAAATTCCCTTGGAATGGGGCTAGGCAGTCTGTGCTCTGTCAAGATCTCTGGGCAGTTTGTGAGCACATTGAAGTCTGGGAAGCTGTGGTGTGTTAGTGTGCTGAGGAACCCAAAACAAAATACCATAGACTAGGGGCTTAAACTACAGACATTTATTTCTCTTAGTTCTGGAGACTAAATGTCCAAGATCAAGGTGCTGGCCAATTCAATTCCTGGTGAGGGTTTTCTTCCTCGTTTGCAGATATCCATCTTCCTGCTTTGCCCTCACATGGCTTGTGTGTGTGTGTGTGCATGCACACACATGCACAGAAAAAGAAAGAAAGAAATCTCTTCCTCTTCATATAAAGCCACCAAGCTATCAGTTTGGAGCCCCGCCTTTATGACTGCACTTAACCTTACTTACCTTCCAAGAGCCTTATACAGTCACCCTGGTGAGAGCACAACCAGGACCCTGCAGATAGACCCCTAAAATTGATGGGGATTCGACAAGTCCTGAACACTTAAAAAGTGGCCATGTAAGAGCACTCAAGGTCACTGTTAAAATATCTCAAATATCTAAATCCTTCTCCATTTGCAATGGCCAACTTTTGGATGCTTCGTGGACCCTTTCAGAGCTGGATAACTACCGCCATCGGCTATGCCATTTCCAAGGAAAGCAGCCATATTGAATCTCACCTATCCTAAATCAAGTGCCTTTAGAAGTTTCCTGTAAGAATCTGGGCTAGTTATGCTCAGTTAAGTAACTTCTTACCAGCATAGGACAGCTACCTCATCTAAACAGTATAATCTACCTGAGGCTGGAAAAAAGCATTACATTTTGTTTCCTCTCCTCTATAGTTTATTTCCTTTAAAAACTTAGATGGTGTCCCTTAGCTCAGCATTGCTTTTTTTGCTGGTTTCATCCTGCACAAAAGGTGACTAAGTCATATTTAAGAAAGTATGTCTCTGAAACGGACCCCCTTCTTCATCCTTTGATCTAAATCAAAATCATTGTAGCGTTGAGCCTTCTTTATTATTCCTTCTCTTCCTGAGAGATTCATGATGTCAAAAATTCTGTTTCCAATACATACTGTTGTTGTTTCTCCTCACTTTGGGAAAAAGACTAATTTCTCTCTCCTTTACTAGAGCCAAAATTATCTCTCAGTATCTTAACAATCTTAATAGTATTTAGGATTTTGACATTCTGAAATGTTACATATTCTTCTCTGCAGAAAAGACCTTTGAAGCAGACCTTCTAGAGATGGGGAAATCAGTGAAAACCCATCATAATTGCTTGATTCCCCTCTGGACACATAAACTGTTCTCCGTATCTGAAGTCATTCATGGGGAAACTTTAAAGGATTATAAATTAGACAAAGAGTGGTACATGTAATGAACATATTAAAACTTGCTCTTTTTCGGAAAGGTACTCTGCTCCTCCCAAGTCCAGGGAAATGGGAAAGTCACCTCGTATGGGGACTTATATCACTGTCAGAGACTCAGGTGAGAAGGGCACGGCCATGCTCCCAAGTGAAAGTGGTAAGGTTCTATCTCTTTGGGTATATACCCCATAGTGGAATCACTGGATCATATGTTATTCCTGTTTTTAATTTTTTGAGGAACCTCCATACTGTTTTCCAGAGGGGCTGCACCAGTTTGCATCCCCACCAACAGTGCAGGAGGGTCCTCCTTTTTCTATATCCTTGCCAACACTTGTTATTTCTTGTGTTTTTGATCTTGGCAATTCTGACAGGTGTGAGGTGATAGCTTATTGTGGTTTTGATCTGCATTTCCCCAATAGTGAGTGATGGAGATACAGGCTTCCAGGTATTGAATGGTTAAGTCACAGGGATGAAAGGTACAGCATAGAGAATGTAGTCTATGATATTGTAATAACATGTATGGTGACAGATTGTGGCTACGCTTGTGGTGAGCACGGTATAATGTATAGACTTGTCACATCACTGTTGTACACCAGAAAGTAATGTAACATTGCATGTCAACTACACTCAAAGAGAAGAAAGGAAGGGGTAAGGTTCTAAAAAATCATGGAAGGACTTTGATTTTTTTCCAGACACTGCACTGTCTGTCACCTCTAGTGGCTGTCACAAAAAAGAACACCAGCACCCCATTAGGCCCATGCAAAACGGTGGTTAGATTTAGTCCTCAAGAAGGAAGGACATGATGCTGATGTTATTGTTTATTTAGACAATAACAAATTAATTAATTTTCCCTTCTTCCTGCTACCATGAAAGCATCCCATGGAGTGGATGAGAGACAACAGAAGCTTACCCTCTTAGAGTACTTCATTCATTTCTCTCCCTCCTAGAGGCCAGCCAGGCCAACCCCACCTGTTTCATGTTTATTCCAGCTTCCAGGTAGGGGTTACCTGGGGTTAAACACCTCTTCCCTTTCCCTTCCTTACCACTAGACCCAATGTCCCCAACATCTATCCAGCTCTCCCAGCCCCAGAAGCAAGGGCTGTGAATTACCACTTAAGCAGGAGGATCTCATGAGGGTCAAGCTGTAGACCACGGGGGTGGTAAGAGGCCCACAGTCCCAAAATGCCAAGAGTCAGGTGTCCATAAGACCAAATGAACACAAAACACAAGAAAGGAACAATTATCACTTCCCAAGGGGTCTCTAAGGCAAGACTTTATACACTGATGGCATTTTATCCTGATACTTTTTTTTTTTTACAATAACCCACAAGAACTGTATGATCAGCCTCATCTAGTGTGTAGTCCCTCTGAAACCAGCTCTCAGAGAGGTGACATGATTTTCCCAGTCACTCAGCCCACAAGAGGTCAAGTCGGATTTCCAGGCCGCGTTAGTTGAAGGCGATTCCCTGATGACCATCCTATCAACTGCTCAAAGTCCTTGTGTTCCTCAAGGAGAAGCTCTGTATTTGAATCAGTCTAGTATCCTTCATGGTCTGGCCCCAATGTTTTAAATTATTCCCACACAAAAGTGGGGTTTGACATCAGGCTCCCCACCCACCATGCTGCACTGTGGAGGCTCCTGCTTCCATTTCCTTCCCGTAATCTCCAGGTTTGCCACAGTGGGGAGCTGTGACCTCCCTTCGAGGGTATGCCTGCCACACTTACAACATATGAAATACATTCAAGATACCAAATGATTTAATGCAATAAAAGATATTCAAGGGGCTGCTGACCATACCGATTGTGTATTAAATTAATTAAAGGTGCACAGATCTATATTGCTCAAACAGTCACAAAGGTCTCCTGGGCATTCCATATCTCTCTTCTCATTATTTGGTTCATCTGTTGAACCTGGCCCTTGAGGTCACTGTGTTTGCTCATTTGACCGTAGTTCCTTCATTATCTCTAATCTGTCAACTCCTCTGTTCCTGGAGAAGAAGCCTAGACCTGGCTCTCAGACATCATGTTGGCTTCGGGTGAAACTGCACTCTGTGTGCCCACGTTGACCTTCATCTGCAGATGCATCAATAATAGGCCTTTTTCTGTTTGAACACTGAACTCTGAATCAGTCCTGTCCTCAAAACCCCATCGTTCCATTGTTTACTGCCACAGAGACCCACATAAATTGATTTTTGTCTCAAACTTGCAAAACCTCTGTGGTGGATAGAGTGATGATCTTCTCGAAGATGTCTCCGCCCTCACCCATGGAATCTGAGAATATGTCACCTTGCATGGCAACGTGACTTTACAGTTGTGATTTAATTAAGGGCCTTGATATGGAGACATCCCTGTATTACTGGGGGGAGGGGCAATGTAGTCACAGCGGTCTTTATAAGAGAGAGGTAGAAGCGTCAAAGTCAAATAAAGAGATGTGACGATGAAAGCAGAGGTTGGAGTTGAGGGTGGGGTGTTGAAGATGGAGCAGGGGCTGAGAGCCAAGAAATGCAGGTGACTCTATAATATGGAAGAAGCAAGGACACAGGCTTTCCCTTAGAGCCTCCCTCCAGAAGGAATGGGGAGCCATTTCTAGCCATTTCTAGAATGTGGGCAGGAAACATGGCAGCCAAATTCAGTGTTTAGGATTCCTTTGTAATATACGCTGTTGTGTGGGAAGAAACAAATTCTTTTCCATTACGTGTACAGATCAGAGCAGACATACGGAAGAACTACACTGTTTCCATTCCCAATATAGTGCTTGGTAATAGATCCCCAGGGCACCTCATTACCTGGGGCTTCGGTAATTTTTATTTGAGCACAATAACCTTCCTTTTGAGTAATGGAAAAATTACTCATGCAATAGTGAGCTTTTTTTTCTTAGTTCCATTCATGGTGCAAACATATGTTTATCATAGCTAATGTGACAGAGCTCTATATATAATGATGATGGCCTCTAGCGCAGTGTAAATAGATCTGACTTTTTTTTTTCTGAAAAGAAATGCAAGCCTGATGCATTATCATTAACTTTTTGGTTGCATTGTTATCCAGAGTGAAACTGAATTTGCTTGCAAATGAATACATTTGAAGAAGTGACAGATGAGGTGGCCCTAAGCAGGGGAAGAAGAGATGAGATTTGAATGGAAGGCAGTATTTGACCCTGATGGATGCGGTACCATTTTCTTCCCTCCCAATGGACTCAATTCTGTTTCCCATCTCATTGACTGAGCTTTCTTGCTGAAGAGGGACAAGGTGAATTAAGAGGTCAGAAGAGCCTTACATAGTTTTAAGTAGCAACTCTTTTAGTATTAAATATTGGCATTTCTGTTACATTCTTCAAATGAAATATGACAGAAAATACGTCATATTTTTGCCGGCCTGACATTTTTCTCACATGTTTTCCTGCTTCATAAGTACAATGTATTTCATTGTGGTGGCTCTCACAGATGGTTACCATGGAACATAAAGCTGCTGACTATTTTGGGTTTCATGTATGTCTTGGTTCTGTGGCCACCATTGGCCCCTAAATATGTCCTGTTGTCCCAGTGGGCTGAAGGTGAAGAGTGCCATAGTAATATGTTCCCAGTGCCACAGAACAATATGAAAATGTCCTGTCTGCTGTGTGCAGTCGTAGGAAGGTCTTCAGCCACATAGACATGTCAAATATTCCCAACACTATTGCATTTCTGAAGAGGCTAGTTTCATTAGAGTATGGACAGGTGACAGTGATCTTATTAATAAAGTTCGCCATGGTTGTAGACTTAGGCCAATGAAGTCATGATATCTCTGGTGTGCATGTAAAGGTGTGGAGCTGGAAAGGGACTGAGACATTGAACAGATTGGATCCTCTTGTTTGAGAGAAGAGGAGAAGACCCACCCTTGGGATGTGTGACCTGCCTCTAGTCCTGGGCTTTATGGGTATGTCATATTCCCATTGCACGTTAGGAAAAACAATTCATGGAGGTGGTTCAGGATATGAGAGGTAAAGCCAAATAAAAATAGAGACACGTATGCACCCAAAGAATTGCCAATTGAATGCTTTCAAATCCTCTAGGAACTGGGACGCCCGGATGGCTCAGTTGGTTGAGCATCTGGCTCTTGGTTTCAGCTCAGGTCATGATCTCACAGTTCATGAGTTTGAACCCCACATCGGGCTCCATGCTGGTGGTATGGAGCCTCCCTGGGATTCTGTCTCTCCCTCTCTCTCTCTGCCCCTCCCCTGCTCAGGTTCGTTCTCTCTCTCTCTCTCTCTCTCTCTCTCTCTCTCTTTCTGTCTCTCTCTCTCTCTCTCTCTCAATAAATGAACTTAAAAAAAAACTAAATGCTCCAGGAAGGATGACAGGGACTGGGACATTGGAGGAAATTGAGAGAAGATGGGGAAGTGAGCTGGATGAAGAAAAACATAAGGGAATAGCAAGAAACAGAGAAGAGAAGCAGGAAACAGAAGCAATAAGGCCACTGCAGACAGGAGTTAAGACAGTCATCTGTCTTGTTTTTCATCTGCCTTATTTTATAAAAATTCAAAAAGCAACCACATCTTGTGCCAGCCTTACCAAAAATGGAAAAGCACATAATAGCTTGATTTACTAATTGTTCACTAACGGTCAGGCCCAGTGAGAAGTGGTCTGCGTATCAAATCCAGGCATCAGCCTCTTAAGGTGGATGTGGCCACCCATCACCTCCATTTTACAGATGAAAAACTGCAGCTCAGAGATGTTGAGCATCTTGCCCAAAGCCGCAGAGCAATTCAGTACCACAGACTGGATTTGATTTTGAGGCTGCGTGGGTTCAAAGCCCACCCTCTTTACAACTCACCTGGAAAACTTAACTTGACTGGATTCCAACTCAGTAGGATAACTCCACTTGCTTTGACACGTAACACTAAGTCATCCAAAAAAGTTCTTTATGCCTAAAAGGGAAACATTAAGTCAAAAAGATATCAAAAAGATGAATACGGCGTTACAAGAGCACAGGCGCATTTAAGCCTCCCCGGTCCCGCAGGCTGACTTTGTGCAAGGACCATTTTGTGCTTCTGTGTGTGTGTGTGTGTGTGTGTGAGCAGGGGCCTCTGGGTACCAGCTGTGGCTGGGTACCAGCTGTGTGTGTTTCGCCTGGGAGCTGAGACGGGAGGCGTGAAGAGGTGGACGGGGCCAAGGGCGTCATACAGCAGCCAGAGTGAGGCAGAAAGGAGTGTGCGGTCTGTCCCTGAGGCTGTCGGATGTCCGCACATCTGGAAGCATCTTCACCCTCAAGGAATATTACACAGCAATGAATAAAAGGGAAACGGGGCTGTCCCAGGGTCCACGCGCTTGCCCTGAGCTATTGCTGTGTGGGAAAAGCAATATGCAGAAAACATGTGCAATAGATACCCTTTTGGCAAATGAACTATTACCAAAACACCGCGCTATGCACATGTACACTGTGTGTGTGTTTGGGGGTACTATATGGATACCGAGAAAAATACATAGAAAGACCTACTTGAGGTCATAACAGAGTGTCCTCAGGGCAGGGGTGAGAGAGAGAATGTTCTTGTAGAGGGGAGAGAAGAAAGGAAATGTATGTCATTAGATAAACAGCACGTAAGACGTGTCTCCATTTAATCAAAAGTACATAAGCGTGTGTGTGCATGCGTGTGCCTGTACACATAATCAGGGCTGTGAAAATGTGGCCCCCAGGACTTGGCTGGTAATTGTTTTGAGGTGCCTGAACTTTAATTGATCTTTATTTTCTGCTTCAAATGTAAGTGTATTTGGTTAGGGTTCTTGCAGCCTTCAGATACTTTTGAATGAAGAAAAAGATGATTTAAATTATTACTTTGGTCTTAAAAATTAATATGGCCATTTATTAAAGTTATCAGTGCAAAAACCCTCTATCTTCCTTTAACTTTTACTTCAACTCAACAGTCTTACTGTATATATATATATATATCTAGCAAATTTGAACAAGTACTTTTAAGGGACTTTTGATTAATGTTTTCTTCCACTAATAAATCTAGTTCATTTTTCATCTTTGTGGACTAAACTATGGTTATAAATTAAACATACTTGATTTCCTCTTTAAGTCCTCCAATGATCTGACTAACTAAAGCTTTCGGGCATCCAAATAACTTTTATAAATCTAATAAATTAAATGTATAAGTAAATTTAGTTATTCTTATAATTGCTTCAATGTTGTATGATTGTACCCAACCTCAGTAAGAGTCCCACCTACTCATATCTGTCTAAACCAATTACCCCATTACACATTAAAGTTAGAATTATAAATCTGATATGGAATACTAATACATCTCATATACATAGGAACTGCACTTCTTATCCTAAACATAATATGTGAATTTTCTTCTCTAAAACATTGCTATCCTATATTCTAGATCTTTCCAGAAGTAGAAGATATTTATTTGCTGAGGAAACATGACATGTCAACAGTTTGGGGGAAAGTTCCCTCAGATTCTTTAGGGACATTTATTCAGTGGGCTAAAGTTTCTTTTTTTTTAATTTTATTTATTTATTTTGAGCGAGTGAGAGAGAGAGAGAGAGGCAGGGAGAAAAGGAGAGAGAGAATCCCAAGCAGCCTCCACACTGTCAGGGCAGAGCCCAACGCGGGCTTGAACTCATGAACCATGAGATCATGACATGAACCAAAATCAAGAGTCAGATGCTTAACTGACTGAGCCACTCAAGGACCCCAGTGGACTAAAGTTTCTTTATCAAGGAAACCCCTTTTAGATGCACTGACCGGTTCTTTGATTTTGAAACTCATTCCCACCCTATTCTATGGCTGCTGAATTAAGGCTCCTCAAATGGGGTTTGTCACACTTTGTTCTCCCTAAAGTCACGTTACTCGTTGCCTGGCCCCGTGGCTGCTTCAAAAGTCTGCCACTCAGGCTGCTGACCCACTTGATTTTACTCAGCAAATCCATGTTGGGCTCTATTATATTTGAATTTTTTCCACATCCCTCTGTCTTTAGGGTCATAACAACAAATATAATTCAGTATCTTAGTGCATAATGCATGACTTTGACTCCTGTTCGGGTATAGGTCTGCTGAAACAAATTGGGAAATTCTGTTCTGTAAACATGTACTATTGTAAACTATCAAAGGAAGGAAAGGAAGAAAAGAAAAAGAAAAAAGGGAAAACAGTAATGATGGTATGTCAGAGGGATGCAGGAGTCAACCGAAGGAGTACTCATTGGCTAAATCTGGAACAATTTGAGCAAGAAAATAAATAGTATTGGATTATAATCCAAAGTATAAAATAAATATCCTTGAGTCCATACTGATTGTGTGTGTGTGTGTGTGTATGTGTGTGTGTGTGTAATGGAATATTACTCGGCAATCAAATAGAATGAAATCTTGTCATTTGCAACAACATGGGTGGAACTAGAGTATATTATGCTAAGCAAATAAGTCAGGAAGAGAAAGACAAAAATCATATGACTTCACTCATGTGTGGAATTTAAGAAACCCAACAGATGAACATAGGGGAGGGGAAGGATCAGTAAGATAAAAACACAGAGGGAGGCAAACCATAAGAGATTCTTAAAGGCTGAGAACAAACTGAGGGTTGCTGGAGGGGAGGCAGGCGTGGGATGGGCTACATGGGTGATGGGAATCAAGGAGGTCACTTGTTGGGATGAGCACCGGGTGTCCTATGTAAGTGATGAATCACTGGGTTCTACTCCTAAAGCCAAGACTATACTGTGTGTTAACTAACTTGAATTTAAATAAGTAAATTTAAGTGAATAAATAAATAGCTTCCTTGAGAAAGTCACCTTGAAAAAAAAAAGACTAAGGAAATCTGAATAAAATGTGAACATTAGTTAATCATGTGTCAGTGGTCATTTAATGATTGTATAATGTAAGACGTATACAACTGGAGAAGCTGGGCATGACGTATATGAGTCAGTTCTCTGCATTAATCATCACAACTTGCCTGTAAATCTAATTACATCCTAAAATGTAAAGTTTATTTTTAAAAAAAATCCAGCAAAAGCGGAGGCATCCTCCCCTAGGTTGATGAGTTTGGTGGGAGTGGGGAGCATGGAAGGACTTTTAGCTGCAGTCTTTGCAAACAGGTCTGATCTCAGGATAGAGCTGGAGCTTTCCGGAGTCTGAGAAAATTGCCAGAATGAACTGGGCACAAGTGCTGGGCATTTACAGAACAGTTTGCCCCACATAATGTCTAGTATAGCAGCCCTTCCTATAAACTTGTTTGTGATGGGCCCCAAAAGTGGCCCTTTTTGAAAGACTTGGTTAAAATGTTTTGAGCTGCCTTCCACCACCTTCAGGAAGCCGGAGTTGGGGACGGTGTGGTTAACATGTGGCTGTCAGTCTCCTCTAAAGCCTGGAACGTTCCCAGTGCTACTTCTGCAGGGATAGCGCTCATGTGAGCCTTGGTCCTTGATCCTTAAGTGATTTCTTCCCTTCCCAAATGCCTGAGAGAGTGCGTAAACACGACAGACAGAAGTAGCAAATTCACCTTTTAAAATCTATTGCTACACTTCAAAGTGGCTTATGAACATTTGAATATAATTTGGGTCCCTGTGTTACAACTTGGCGCAGTTGGTTGGGTCTTTGTGGATGGCTGCGTGGGCTTGGAACATTTTGTTGCCTGCAGGCTTCCTACACTCAGCATGTAGCTGTCTTCCTTTCATTTTATAGCCAAGTGGAATAATCAGTATCATTTTAATACCACGTTTTTTCTGCTGCTTGATATCTCTCTCAGCAGTGAAATGCGGCTTCCAAACGAATACTTTCAGCTCAAGAAAGTATTGGCAAACCACTGAATTACAAAGAATTACTTACCAAATAGTATGTGAAATGATATGTTCCATGTTTCTATCTACATTTTGTCCTCCAATTCCCTGTGCGGCTGACCTGCATTCTTAATTTCATAGGTAGCCATCATTTAGAGGTAAGGTAAAGGGCACAGATTTTATAGGAACCAAAGTGCCTGGGTTGGTATCCCAGGTCTGCCAGGTGTTAACTTTCTGTGCCTCAGTTTCCTCACCTCTACAACAGGAATAATGAGAACCCACCTCATTGGACTGATGTGTGGTTGTACAAGAGAAAGTATACATAACACACTTAGTAGATAGGTTCTACTGACATGCAAGAGGTTATTAGCAAACCTATGTAAGAATGGATGTGTTTCCATGTTGGAATCAGTGTCATTCGAAATTGGAATATGTCAATGTGGTGATGGGACTGAGGTTTCATGGCTGGTAGAGCAGCACCAACATATTCGTGTCTGATTCCAAGGTGTTGGCCCAGGTAGAGCCTAAGGAGGTCGACGAAGGGAGCCACAATTTGTCACCTCTCCATCATCCCAGTGAAGATGAGGTGGACCCCAGGAGCCACAGGGGTAGAGATTGGGGAGGAAGAAGCAGCTTGCCTCCTGGGTGGCAGAGACTTTACCCCTTAGTTTTGCACTTTATCAGGGCTTATGGGCGGCCTCTTAACTGAGGGACCTGGGAGATGGCTGTCGAGCTCACACACAGAGATGGGAAAGAAGATGTCCCCATTTCTCGCACATGTGGTCGACCTTAGGCGTTTTGAAGATGAGAAGGGGGCATAAAGGGTGAGAAAATGGAAGATGGAAAAAAAGAGAACTTGTGTGGAGTGTTGGAGAGCAGCGGTGTGAGTGGCTGGGGGGCGTTGAGGGGCTGTGCCTGGGGTGACTGGGGGGAGGGGTTCGGATGGAGATGAACTTCCCAACACCAGGTGGGTTTCTTGGGCTTGACCTAAAAGGCCACTGAGTGCTGGTGAAGTCCAGGGAGTCAGAGAACCTTTTGCAAACAGGAACAGGAGAGAAAAACATATATGTACATGTATGCACTTTAATTTCTTATGGGCATTGTGGGAGGGAAGGTCTGTGTCTGAGAATGGACAGGGTCTTTTACGCATTTGGCCTGTCCAGACTCCCCTGGACTGGCAGCTTTCATTATTTACCAATAAGGAACCTGACTATGTCATCATAGCACATACCATACGACTTTAAAAAGGTAGTCTTTATGGGATCCCTGGGGGGCTCAGCCAGTTAAGCATCCAACTTCGGCTCAGGTCATGATCTCACAGCTCATGAGTTCGAGCCCTGTGTCGGGCTCTGTGCTGACAGCTCAGAGCCTGGAGCCTGCTTTAGATTCTCTGTCTCCCTCTCAATCTGCCCCTCCCCTGCTCACGCTCTGTCTCTCTCGCCTTTAAAATAAATAAACATTAAAATAATAAATAATAAAAAGGTAGTCTTTAATTCAGTCCAGTGTATGTTATCAAGAGCCCATGGCCAACTACACTAGAGATCAAATATTTCAGTGACTGACAATTCAATTAAGACAAGAAGCATTACTTATTATTATCTTTTCGGAGGGGGTGGCGTTTTTAGTTTGGAGATTCTCTGGCATGTGTGTGTCTGTGTGTGTGTGTGTAACCCTTCAGACAGTTACCCTAATTAATGTCGCTTGAAGTGATAGTCTCAGATACCAACTTTAAAAAATATGAAAGTCAGTTTTTAATTTTTAATGTGTGACTATACCATAACTTCCAATAAGAATTTGAGGGATTTATTTACTGCCAACGTTATACTTTGCACATTTAAGCATCAATATTTATTTATGGAATTAAACTCACATTCGTCGATGTTGCAAATAATCTTAGTGTATACAGTAAAAAGCCTGATACTCTACCTCATCTTTCCCAGTCAGAAGAGTCTCTCCTCTGTCCTGACACCTAGCATTTCTCCCAAAATGTTGTTGTAAAAGATAAACACATTTCAAAGTATTGTTTTCATAGGCAATCAAATCAATTTCTTTCCTTTCTTTTTAACGTTCACGTAAACTGTTGACTAAGTTCAAAACTACCAGAGATACTTAAATATGTATCTGTGTGTCCACAGATATATTCTCATATGTAACTTAGCCAATTATTTGAAACAATGTTAGTTCTAAATAGCACATCAGTGATTAGTTACTGAAAGATTATAAGCCCCAATTTCTTGGGAAGGAAAATAAATTGGATTGTAGGATATTTAAAGAGATCTTCTTTTTAATTAAAAAAAGTCTTCATTGTTTCTGTACTCAGGCACATGTTTTCTCAATTACCTTGTACAGATGTTGTGAGGGTGCTGGAGGTTATTTCGAGAAATCCATTCCCGATGTTGTTGTTTCTTCTTTAACCTGAAATCTAGGAAATGCGTAGGGACCCCCGGCATGGGGGAGGGATGCGTCTTGAAACTTTGGATCCTTCACAAGCCCCCAGCCTGTCCGAACAGGTGGGAAGTACCTCCCTGGGCTCTTCCCCAGGGTTAGGGGGTGGGGGTGAGGGGAGGCAGAGGGAGCAGAGGGCTGCCAACATGCCCCGCAAGGAGAACATCGTGACTTACAAAGCTGTGGGGGATGGGCACAGGGCAGAAGAGAACCAAGAACATTCCCAGGCATTAAACTTTAACTGGAAACACTTCAGGCTTTCAGCCCTGGAAGCACATCAGGACAGATTTTGAGTTTTTAAGCCTTCTCAATTACATAGAAGGGCACTTCTCAAACGTGTTAGTCTCAGGATGGCTTTATACGTTCAAAAATTATTGAGGACCCCAAAGTGCTTTTGTTTATGCGGGTTCTATCTATCAGTATTTATTATATTAGAAATCCAACTGATGGGGCATCTGGGTGGCTCAGTCGGTTAAGCGTCTGACTCTCGGTTTCGACTCAGGTCATGACCTCAGAGTTTGTGAGTTCAAGCCCTGCATCAGGCTCTGCACTGACAGTGCGGGGCCCGCTTGGGATTCTCTCTCTTTCTCCTTCTCTCTCTGCCTCTCCCGTTCTCACACTGTCTCTGTCTCTCTCAAAATAAATAAACTTAAAGTAAAAAAAAAAAAAAAAGCAATCCAACTGAGAATTTAAAAGAAAAACAATTTAAATGACATGTTACCATAGATACCACTTTTTATTGGAAAAATAATATTGTCAGAAACAAAAAAAAACATTTAGTGAGAAGATAGGCATCACTTTGCATTTCTGAGAGTCTCTTTAAACGTCTGGCTACAGCTGGACAGCAGAGTGACTTCTCTGTTCTGTCTCCTGTGACGTTATTTTGGTTGGAGAATGTGAAGAGAATATAGCCACACGCCAAGACGTAGCTGTAAATGGAAGGTGTAATAATAACCTTGTGAGATCTTTGTGGCTGTTCCTCTTTATACGACACCAAAATTTGACAGGTGGTAGTCTTTAAAGGTTGGTTGACACACAGAATCAGAAACCAGGGACACCTGGGGGCTCGGTCAGTTGAGTGTCCGACTTCAGTTTAGGTCATGATCTCTCGGCTCCTGAGTTCAAGCCCTGCGTCGGGCTCTGTGCTGACAGCTTGGAGCCTAGAGCCTGCTTCAGATTCTCCCCAGCTCACTCTCTGTCTCTTTATCTCTCAAAAATAAATAAACATTAAAAATAAATAATAAAAATAACCAGAAACCATATCAACAACCTTATTTGCTCTATTGCATTAAGGTCTATTGGTTTACTTTGCACTTGGAACGGGTCTTTTTTTTAATTTTTTTATGTTTATTTATTTTTGAGAGAGAGAGACAGAGCATGAGTTGGGGAGGGGCAGAGAGAGAAGGAGACACAGAATCTGAAACAGGCTCCAGGCTCCAGGCTCTGAGCTGTCAGTACAGAACCCGACAGGGGGCCAGAACCCACGAACACTGAGATCATGACCTGAGCCAAAATTAGACACTTAACCAACTGAGCCACCTAGGAGCCCCTGGAATGGATTGTTTGCATGGTTTTGTGACACACAGCATTAGATTTTTGAAAAATATTGATTTAGTTGTATGGGTATTCCAAATGTTGATATGTTTCATTACACAATATTTTTAAAGGTACAGTTTTTAATATCACCACTAAAATCATCCAAAAGCCTTTAAATATTAGGAAGTTATATTATGTGCATGATGGAGAATGCAAGTTTTTCAAAACCAAATTTCGACTTGAAAGCTCAGATTTTATCCTTGGCAACAAATACATTCACTGGTTTTTCCTGAAGTGACAGCTCACTTCATTCATTTTGAGAAAATGTTTGCCAAATACTCAAACAGAAATGGTTTGTCAGTTTCCTTTGCATAAAAATGCTGTTGCATGAAGAAAGCAGCCAATGAGTCTCACACCAGTGCTTTCTCTTGGCCACCCACACGTACGCACATCATACCTGTCTGCCACTTTGTCATATGGAATATTAAAGGGACGTGTCCTCAAGGATCAAAATGGAATAAAACAAAATGGTTTTAACTGCCTTGTCAAGGACATACCTAAGTGGAATTTAAATGGTAACCGATGCATTTGTTTTTGCTGTGTGTGGTGGCGAGGACACGGGCCACCAAGTCAGGATGCCACCACCACTGGTCACTGCAGTGGCGTGGCCACCATCCATTTCAAAAGGCAAATATTTTCTTAGTGTTATTCTGAAAATACCTTTTAATCTCACAGATCCCCTGAAAGATTCTTGGGGACACCGTGCATGTGCTGACCATACCCAAGGCCATCTGAGAACAGTTGATAGAGAATAACTCTACAATTATTTTACGTATGTGTGTTTATAAAGATATTTTAAATATTTTTTCAGGTTATACAAACCTCAAATCTGGATAATCCAACCAGGTTGGATTTCAGGGTTCTCTGCAGGTTGTAGAGTAGGGGTGCGCCATAGGTGGGCAGGTGGTGTAATGCTAGAGGGACCAGTCTGTTATTCTTGTGACACTAATGAGGCTGCATCCTGCTGCATAATAATGAACAGAGGTACTGGAGTTAGACAAAAATGCACTGAAACCCTGACTTTGCTTCTCATCCGCTGTGTGATTTGTATGTAGCTCATGTCCCAATGTCTCTGAGCCTCAGTTTCTGCATCTGTGAAGTGGAGATAATACAAAGTCAACTCCTAGGATTGTGTGAAGATTAATGAGATGGAAAATCCTCTGATGGAGAGGCTTCGGAAGATGCCTTATAAAACTAGTCTTCTCCAGCCTCATGGTCCGGTGAGCACAAAAAGGAACACCGGCAGGATGGCCCCCCTTGGCTGAGTGGTGGGGCAGGCCTGCGAGTGAGGGCTGCTCCATTTCCTCCAGCTTTTGGTCTCTGCACCAACACCCAGGGAAGAATTGGGTCCCCCACCTGTTTCCTTGGTGACGGAACAGTGACGTCTCACAGAGAGAGTGTCAGACTTTCTCATTACTGTATGGCACCGAGATGATGGGAGACTTTTTAGAAATAGGATTATGAAGTATTAGACTTTTATCACAGCAGAGTATACAAGACATCGAGTTCCTTTACAATCCATTTATATATCATGGAGAAAAATACTTTTAATTAAAAGGTAGAATAAGTTAATTTCCCTCTTGAATACCAAACACCTAACCTCAAAACCCATGCTAAGACGGATGCACAGACTAATACACAATGTTTTTAGAGAAGGGAAAATAGCGAATTCAGCTAATATTTTATTGTGCACCCAATTTAGCATCTTCAGTTTACGTTTTTAAAAATTAAATTCAACACGTTTATTCACTCTACACGTTTCTGATTCTTGGCTTGACTGTGTTTGGAGAGTAGGCCCCTGAGGTCAGTTATGGAGAAAGAAGGTAGTTGGCTGCACACAGACATCGGTCCACTCTTCCTTGAGCCCATGGTGTCCACATTATCCCGCACATGCCCCCAGGAGTCCAGTGCACAGGAGGGAAGAAATGAGGCAAGGCTGCAAGGCAAATTATAAATATATTTAAAAATTTTTTTAATGTTTATTTTATTTTTGAGAGACAGAGAGAGAGACAGCATGAGCAGGGGAGGGGGCAGAAAGAGAGGGAGACACAGACTCTGAAGCAGGTTCCAGGCTCTGAGCTGCCAGCACAGATCCCAACGTGGGGCCTGAACTCATGAACTGTGAGTTCATGACCTGAGCTGAAGTCAGCGCTTAACCGACTGAGCTACCCAAGTTCTGCAAGGCAAATTAATGTCACCCAGTCTTTCCGGTCAGAGTAAAAAAAAGAAAAAAAAAAGATAGAATAGATTCTAACCCAGCAAACACTGTAAACCATTTACAAAGTGCATTAACTCCTTAAAGTCGAGCAATTCCAGTCTTCTCTGTCCCATTGTGACACATGACTGAGACCACGGTGCATTAACACCTTAATGACTTTATGGGAGATTTTGTTCCATAGATGATTGAAGCTAATTTCCCCAAACTATTCAATAGCTTTTACGGAGAGAAAGAAATTTTATGTTTGGTCTCCATCCAGCCTATCCCCAAAATATTATTTGGTATATATAACAACATAAAACGTAGGACCAATCTCCATATATTGAAGCTCGTATTGATTCACGACAACAGATATCTTGTTTATGAAGTTGAACACTATCTAAAAAGAATTTTTCTTAATTTCACAACTTATGGAGCATTGGCTTGATTAATAAACATGTAGGGAACAAAAAGTTGATAAAATGGAATGCCGGTAGGGATGCACAAAGATACGCATTCCGATATCGCATTCAGTAGGAAACTTTCTCTAAGGCAATTTGACAACATGTATCAAAAGCCATAAAAATGTTCATTTCTTGTGATCCACTAATTTCATTCTTAATTATCCATACCAAAGACATAAAGTGTGTAGACAAAGATTTATGTAAAAAGAGTCAACGTGGCCCTTTATAATAATAAAAAATGTCTCTTTGCATAGCCACTTAAGTGAATGCATATGTGAACTTTATGGTGCCTCAACCTAATTAAATAGATAATTTTAAATCATGCTTTTAAAAAGTTCCTTTAATGTTGGGGAAAGTCATATGATACAGCTAAATTATTAAAAAGCAGGATCTGGAATGTGTAAACATATAATAATCTTAGTGTGAGGAAAAGTGCATGGAAACAATGAGTGGGAAATGTCAGCGTTAAAAACGCTCACTTCTGTGGATCACGATTACAGGTGATGTATTTTTGTGCTTCATTGTGGACTAGACTGAATGTATCTGCCAAAAATTCATATGTTGAAGCCCTGACCCCCAGTCTCATGGTATTCGGAGGTGGGGCCTCTGAAAGGGAAGTCAGTTTAGAGGAAGTTGGGGGAGGGGGGCACAAAGGAATTAGTGTCCATAAGATGAGGAAGAGACCAGAGCTGCCCCTGGCTCCCAAGAGGGAGCCATGAGAGGGTGACCCTCTGCAGGTCAGGAAGGGAGTCCTGATCTCAGACTCAAAGCCTCCAGAACTGTGAGAAATAAATTTCTGTCATTTAAAACACCCAGTCTATGGTATTATTTTTTATGGCAGTCCA
The DNA here is from genome assembly GCA_028646485.1 of Cryptoprocta ferox. Taxonomy (NCBI): domain Eukaryota; kingdom Metazoa; phylum Chordata; class Mammalia; order Carnivora; family Eupleridae; genus Cryptoprocta; species Cryptoprocta ferox. The sequence continues at coordinate 5,128,216 of CM053573.1, forward strand.
AACTAGGACATGCTTCTCCATATTTTTCTGCATTTTCCAAATTTTCTAAATCAAGCTTCTAGTTTGCCATCAGAAGTTTCCTACTGAATTAATCAAGAAATATAATAAAATATTATGAAATATGCATTGTCCTCTCAGTCATTGGATATGAAATAATCTTCAAATAATAAAAATCTCTGTCATAATATTTTTTTCTTTTATAGTTTATTGTCAGGTTGGTTTCCATATAATACCCAGTGCTCATCCCAACAAGTGCCCTCCTCCATGCCCATCAGCCCTCAGTTTGTTCTCAGTATTCAAGAGTCTCTCATGGTTTGCCTCCTTCCCTCTCCCCAACTACTTTTTCCCCTCCCCCTCCATGGTCCTCTGTTAAGTTTCTCCTGTCCCACTTATAAGTGAAAATATATGGTATCTGTCCTTCTCTGCCTGACTTACTTCGCTTAGCATGACACCCTCGAGTTCCATCCACATTGCCATGAATGGCCAGATTTCATTCTTTCTCATCGCCATGTATTCCATTGTATAAACCACATCTTCTTGATCCATTCATCAGTTGATGGACATTTAGGCTCTTTCCATGACTTGGCTATTGTTGAAAGTGCTGCTGTGAACATTGGGGTACATGTCCCCCTCTGCATCAGCACTCCTGTGTCCCTTGGATAAATTCCTAGCAGTGCTATTGCTGGGTCATAGGGGAGTTCTATTGTTAATTTGTTGAGGAAACTCCACACTGTTTTCCAGAGGGGCTGCACCAGTTTTCATTCCCACCAACAGTGTAAGAGGATGCCCATTTCTCCACATCGTCACCAGCATCTATAGTCTCCTGATTTGTTCATTTTAGCCACTCTGACTGGCGTGAGGTGGTATCTCAGTGTGGTTTTGATTTGTATTTCCCTGAGCATCGTTTCATGTGTCTGTTGGCCATCTGGGTGTCCTCTTTGGAGAAGCGTCTGTTCATGTCTTCTGCCCATTTCTTCACTGGATTATTTGTTTTTCAAGTGTGGAGTTTGGTGAGTCCCTTCTAGATTTTGGATACTAGCCCTTTATCCGATATGTCATTTGCAACTATCTTTTCCCATTCTGTCGGTTGCCTATTAGGTTTTTTGATTGTTTCCTTTGCAGTGCAGAAGCTTTTTATCTTGATGAGGTCCCAATAGTTCATTTCTGCTCTTGATTCCCTTGCCTTTGGGGATGTGTCAAGTAAGAAATTGCTGCGGTTGAGGTCAAGGAGGTTGTTTCCTGCTTTCTCCTCTAGGGTTTTGATAGTTTCCTGTCTCACATTCAGGTCCTTCATCCATTTTGAGTTTTGTGTGTGTGTGTATGTGTGTATGGTGTAAGAGAGTGGTCTAGTTTCATTCTTTTGCATGTTGCTGTCCAGTTCTCCCAGCACCATCTGTTAAAGAGGCTGTCATTTTTCCATTGGATACTCTTTCCTGCTTTGTCAAAGATTAATTGAAAAATGGCCATACATTTGTAGGTCCAATTCTGGGTTCTCCATTGGTCTATGTGTCTGTTTTTGTGCCAATACCACACTATCTTGATGATGACAGCTTTGTAGTAGAGGCTAAAGACTGGGATTGTGAGGCCTCCCATTTTGGTTTTCTTCTTCAATATTGCTTTGGCTATTCAGGGTCTTTTTTGGTTCCATACAAATTTTAGGATAGTTTGTTCTAGCTTTGAGAAGAATGCTGGTGCAATTTTGATTGGGATTGCATTGAATGTGTAGATTGCTTTGGGTAGTGATGACATTTTAACAATATTTATTCTTCCGATCCATGAGCATGAAATGTTTTTCCATTTCTTTGTGTCTTCTTCAATTTACTTCATAAGTTTTCTATAGTTTTCATCATACAGATCTTTTATATCTTTGGTTAGGTTTATTCCTAGGTATTTTATGTTTTTTTGTGCAATTGTGAATGGGATCAGTTTCTTGATTTCTCTTTCTGTTGCTTCATTATTGGTGTATAAAAACACAACCAATTTCTGTACATTGATTTTGTACCCTGTGACTTTACTGAATTCATGGATCAGTTCTAGTAGGCTTCTGATGGAGTCTTTCAGGTTTTCCATGTAGAGTATCATGTCTTCTGCAAAAAGTGAAAGTTTGACATCATCTTTGCCAATTCTGATGCCTTTTATTTCCTTTTGTTGTCTGATTGCTGATGCTAGGACTTCCAGCACTATGTTAAACAACAGTGGTGAGAGTGGACATCCCTGTCGTGTTCCTGATCTCAGGGGGGAAAGCTCTCAGTTTTTCCCTATTGAGGATGGTATTAGCTGTGGGCTTTTCATAAATGGCTTTTATGATGTTTAAGTAAGTTTCCTTCTATCCCAACTTTCTTGAGGGGCTTTATTAAGAAAGGATGCTGTATCTTGTCAAATGCTTTTTCTGCATCTATTGACAGGATCATATGGTTTTTATCTTTTCTTTTGTTAAATGTGATATATCACACTGATGGATTTGCGAATATTGAGCCAGCCCTGTACCCCAGGAATGAGTCCCACTTGATCATGGTGGATAATTCTTTTTATATGCTGTTGAATTCGATTTGCTAGTATCTTGTTGAGGATTTTTGCATCTGTATTCATCAAGGATATTGGCATGTAGTTCTCTTTTTTGGCTGGGTCTCTGTCTGGTTTGGGAATCAAAGTGATGCTGGCTTTGTAGAATGAGTCTGGAAGTTTTCCTTCCATTCCTATTTTTTGGAATAACATGAAAAGAATGGGTATTAACTCTGATTTAAATGTCTGGTAGAATTCCCCAGGGAAGCCATTGGCCCAGGGCTCTTAATTTTTGGGAGATTTTTGATAACTGATTCAATTTCTTCACTAGTTAGGGGTCTTTTCAGATTTTCTATCTCTTCTCATTTGAATTTTGGTAGGGTGTGTATTTAGGAATTTGTCCATTTCTTCTAGGTTGTCCAGTTTGTTGGCATATACTTTTTCATAGTATTCCCTGATAATTGCTTGTATTTCTGACGGATTGGTTGTAATAAATGCATTTTCATTAGTGATTTTGTCTATTTGGGGGCTCTCTCTTTTCTTTTTGAGAAGCCTGGCTAGAGGTTTATCAATTTTGTTTATTTTTTCAAAAAAACAACTCTTGGTTTGATTGATCTATTCAACTGTTTTTTTTGGATTCTATATTGTTTATTTCTGCCCTGATCTTTATTATTTCTCTTCTTCTGCAGGGTTTGGGATACTCTTGCTGCCCTGATTCTATTTCCTTTAGGTGCTCTGTTAGATTTTGTATTTGCGCTTTTTCTAATTTCTTGAAATAGGCCTGGAGTGCAATGTACTTTCCTCTTAGGATGTCTTTGCTGCATCCCAAAGAGTTTGGATTGTTGAATTTTCATTTTCACTTGCTTCCATATATTTTTTAATTTCTTCTCTAGGGGCACCTGAGTGGCTCAGTCGGTTAAGCCTCTGACTTCGGCTCAGGTCATGATCTCACAGTTTGTGGGTTCAAGCCCCATGTTGGGCTCTGTGCTGACAGCTCAGAGACTGGAGCCTGCTTCATATTCTGTATCTCCCTCTCTCTCTGCCCCTTCCCTGCTCATGCTATCTCTCTCTCTCTCTCAAAAATAAATAAAACATTAAAAAAGTTTTTAAAAATAAATAAAAATTTCTTCTCTAATTGCCTGATTGGCCCATTCATTCTTTAGTAGGGTGGTCTTTAACCTCCATGTTTTTGGAGGTTTTCCAGACTTTTTCCTGTGATTTATTTCAAGTTTCATAGCATTGTGATCTGAAAGTGTGCATGGTATGATCTCAATTCTTTTATATTTATTGAGGGCTGCTTTATGACCCAGTATGTGATCTATTTTGGAGAATGTGCCATGTGAACTTGAGAAGAAAGTGAATTCCATAGCCTAAGGTAGTAGAGTTCTAAATATATCTGTCAAATCCATCTGGTCCAATGTGTCATTCAGGTCCATTGTTTCTTTAGTGATTTTCCGTCTAGTTGATCTATCCATTGCTGTAAGTGGACTATTAAAGTCCCCTGCTATTAGCACATTCTTATCAATAAGATTGTTTCTGTTTGTGATTAATTGTTTTATGCATTTGGGTGCTTC